>CM053269.1:53011148-53026687 GCA_028583415.1 Protea cynaroides
TGTAACCGGTGAGAGATTCTCTCCTTAACACCTTTTATAGGTGTCACCCTCGGAAAACTTCGAGCGAAAACTAGCAACAATAGAAACTAAATAAATCAAACCAATTACTAATCAATTTTGATTTAAGAATCGATTAATAATTGATTCAATTTTGATTTATGTTCCATCTGGAATCAAACCGATTGACACAGAATATGTTATTCTTTCTGTTCTTTATGAATAAAAATATGAAGATTTGCAAGAAAAATGGGCAGGTTAGCAGGAGCAGCACTGATAGCTCCAGTTATCAACTACTGGTGGTCTGGATTTCCGGCCAATTTATCAAGGGAGGCCTACAAGCAACAGTGCTTGCCGGACCAATGGGCGGTCAGGGTGGCCCATTACACGCCATGGCTCGTTTACTGGTGGAACACTCAAAAATGGTTCCCTTCTTCAAGCGTTGCAGCCTTCTCTCCTGATATCCTTTCTCCCCCAGATAAACAGCTCATCACCCACTTCATATCCAGACAATATGCGGTAATATTTTGATTTTAATATGTTTATCTAAATTTTCCTTTCGTTTGTGATGATTATTAACTGATTGTTCTCTCTTGGGTGACCTGGGTTCAGGCACAGATCAGACAACAAGGTGAATATGAATCTCTGCATCGTGACATGATAATTGGGTTTGGGAACTGGGAATTCGACCCCATGGATCTTGAGAATCCATTTTCAAACAAAGAAGGCTCAGTACACTTGTGGCATGGAGAAGTAGATAGGTTTGTGCCTGTTACCTTGCAACGGTACATTGCTGGGAAGCTCCCATGGATTCACTACCATGAGGTAAGGGGTTCAGGCCACCTGCTCTCGTACGCAGAGGGTATAAGTGATGTTATCATCAGAACACTTTTGCTTGGAGAGAAGTAAACAGTGATCTCCCCTGCGTTAGAAATTAGAAGATGATGGTCATTATTGTCTCTGTTTGTGCCTGTAAAAAAAATCAATAAATGAACTTGTACTAGAGATCTACTGAAATTTGAAGGCTATTTTATGTTCTTGAGAGTTCAGGATGCACAAGAACAGATGCCTTAGCTCCAATTCATTTCACATATATCATGCTCCACTCCATCTTAATTCTATACCATTCATAGCTCTGATCAAGCCCTGAAAATGTTTGTTAATACTGGAAAATAAGTATCAAATCCTATATAAAGTGATAGAATCTATTTCTGAATTGTGGGGAATTGTCCCATGTGTTCAGCAGCTCCATTTGGAGATGATGAAACCCACTTCATGAGAAAGTGGACGGTGAGTGACAAGTTTTTAATTCAAAAGTTCGAACTAATAAGTGGAGGGACTCTCCATATATAAGACCCCAAGATTCTAATCTCATTAGTAACGTGAGCCTATTCCCAATACTCCCCTTCACATGTAATCCAACCGTTAGGTGGTGTATATGTGGTAGTATATGTGGCAATACAATATACTTTTCAAGTGATTGGACCCTCTTCTTGGGTGACTGGTCCCTCCCTCTTCTTGGGTGACTAATCTCTCTTTTTGGTGACATATAGTCTCTCTTTTGGGTGATCGTCCCTTTTTGGGTGACCATAGTCCCTCTTTTGTATATCTGTCGTCCCTCTTTTGGTGACTTGGCCTCTTGTGAGGATTACTATGAGAGGGAACTTGGAGTTCTAATACCATGTCAAGTTTGCAACTCAAAAGTTCGAACTAGTAAGTGGAGGGATTCTCCATATATAAGATCCCAAGATTCCAATCCCATTAGCAATGTGGGACTATTCCCAATAATGAATCCGTATGGAATCATTGTTATGGCAAAAGGTAATCCTTTCAAATGGAATCTTTCAATGAGAGTTTCCCAAAAAACCCCTTAAAGAACCTTTGAACCTATGCATTACAGCCACATACTTCAAATCTTCTCCTCCAAGAGAATCTGGAGGGGGCGCAACCTCCCCTATTCTCTTGAAGGAGAGGATGTGGATCCTTCGGGGTGAACCTCAAGTTATGTTGTAGAGCGTGCACGACAACCCAATGAGGGCGACACCTCTCTTCCAAATTCTCTTGGATGAGAGGATGTCGATCCTTCGTGGTGAACCTCAAGTTACGTTGCAGAGCGTGCGCGACAACTGCATGGCTCACGGCTGGTGCTGCGTGGTGCTTTTTTGAGTGCTGCGTGGCACTTGTTGTCCCACATGGCATGTGTCTGTCTGCTGCATGATCTCATGGCCATATGGTCTAGCTACCACAGTGCAGCATTGCTGCCACATCATCGCTTTCTCTCTCCTCATTTTCTCGCATCCGTCCCTCCTTTTATATCTCCATTATGCTATCTTCCCCACTTAACATTATACACATCATCAGAGCCACACTGCAATATCACCGGTGGAGCCCATATTCTCTCTCATTTTCTGTATCATCATTTTTTTTTCTATTATTTTATCATCACCATATCACCAACATGGGATTCATACTACAATGTCATTAGTAGGACCCACATTCTCTCCTCATTTTGTCTTTATTTTTACTTAACCAACAACAATTACTATCATAGTCGGCTTGTTTGACATTTACAATAAAGTGCCCAACAAATACTTCTCACCTACAATTGAACTCATCTTCTCATTTTCTCTATCATTATTTTTTCTTTCTTTTTCTATTATTTTATCATCACCATATCAC
Organism: Protea cynaroides; assembly: GCA_028583415.1. Classification (NCBI taxonomy): domain Eukaryota; kingdom Viridiplantae; phylum Streptophyta; class Magnoliopsida; order Proteales; family Proteaceae; genus Protea; species Protea cynaroides. Next base: position 53,013,825 of record CM053269.1, read on the forward strand.
CAACATGGGACTCATACTTTAATAGTTCGATGTCATTAGTGGAACCCACATTCTCTCCTCATTTTGTCTTTATTTTTACTTCACCAACAACAATTAATATCATAGTTGGCCTGTTTGCCAACCCTTACAATACAGTGCCCAACAAATACTTCTCACCTACAATTGCACACATGTTATTACTTGTAATTATTACTTGTAAGACTGTCAATTGATTCAGTTTCACATACACAACACACTATGCGCACTTCATTGCAGCAATGGAGGCAGTTCACATAAAAAAAAATCCAATAATTGCTCATCTCCATAGTCTTTTATTGAAATTTTAATGTATTATTAGATTTAAAATATTAATTTATTATTTTATAAATAATTATTGAAGAGATTAGACACCAAAATGATTAATAAGTGTGACTATTGATGACACATCTAAATGGTCAATAAACATGAGGGTTGATTGTTGTCTTCTGTTGTCATTTTGTGTTCTATTAGATTCATAATATTAATTATTATTTTACAAGAGGTTGTTGAAGAGATTTGTCTCTTCTTAATAGGCATAATAAGGACATAAATGACCAATAGATGTAACTATTGGTGATATATCTAAAATAGTCAATAAACTTGTCCATTGGGAGAAACATAATTTTTGGACAATATTCTTTTGTGACAACCATTGGTGATGTCTTTTCTTCTCCTATATATAAAGAGAAGGTTTAGCCCTTTAAATATAAGACAACAATAAAAATGAGGTTTAACCCTTTAAATATAAGACAACAATAAAAATAACAATGTTAGTCTCACTATTATTGTATTGATTTTATCTATTGAACATAGCCTTCTCAATTTCTAAGTAAACCATAAAGGTAGGTGAAACACTTTCTGATTTTTTTAGTGTTGTTTTATCTTGAAAATCGATTTGCAAATAATCCAGTTTGCACCATAGGGGAGACTACAATTTTAAATATTGAAGATTGGTCCACATTAGAGATGTTGAGAATTGTCTCACATTGCTTAGAGATTGAAATCTTGGGTGTCTTATGTATGTGAGAGTCCCCGCATTTACTAGTTTGAACTTGAGTTGAAAATTCAACATGGCATCAGAACTTCAAGTTCCCTCTCATACAGTATCCAAGAAAAGGATTTGGTCACCCAAATAAAAAAGAGGGACATGTATGGTAACCCTAGAGGAGCTAGCCACCTAAAAAACAGAGATAGTCTGGTACTTGTTCCTAATGCCATGTATACATCATCCAACAGTGCATGGGTCTACACGTGAGGGGGAGTGTTGAGGATTTTTTAACATTAGAAATGTAGAGAATAATCCCACATTGCTTAGAGATTGAAATTTTAGGTGTCTTATATATGTGAAAGCCCAATAATTACTTGTTTGGATTTTTGAACTGGAAACTTCAACATTAAGGAGAGTAGTTTTGACTACGACTCAACTCTACTATTCATTTACCGCAGGTTGTACATCAATTTAATAGTGATTTTGATGCCTACTTTGATGAGTTCATAAATACATACATAGAATATTTGAGTAAGTCATTTTTAAGTTTATTTATAATTATATATCTCATGTTCATCTCATATGTCTAAGATGATGTTTGTGGTACATATATTACAATAATTTAAAAATCTTAATTTCTCTTGATACATTACTCATATTTCTTAATACTATAGATATGTGACACTGGTTGAAAGATTATAGCATTGCATATGGCTAGTACATTGCCGTTACTTTTGTGCCAAAAATTAGAAAACCTTTTTTTAATGGGTCTTACTCTTAGTTACACTAGAGGAGAGTTGAATTTGGGACCTCATCCCAACCCTTGTTAAAAAAAAAAAAAAAAAAAACCTATCCAACCAAACAAATGAAATTAAAGAACCCAATCAAAGTTCCTTAGTTATTGAGTGAACCGCTATTGGGGGGACCTTTTTCTTAAAAATGGGTATCTCATTTGTCAGGACCAGACATAATAGTGGCTGGCATGACACTTCATTGAGAGGTTGGGTTTTAAATGACACACACTTGTTTGGTCTCGCCATTGTTGGTGATAGTTGTTCTATTGTTTGGTGACACCTGGTAGTTGGTAGTAAAGCAATTATTTCTCAAAATTTTCTGTTAAAGCAATAAAGTTTAGAAACATTTTCTCATATGCAATTTGATTGTGGAGTCCATTCCTTTATAATCTTTAAATTTATCTTACGAGCATTTGTTGGAGAAGTGAGAGATGTATCCAGCTTTGTGTGGTTGGTTTTGGAAAAAGAGGTTTCATTAATTCTTCTGTGAAACTCCAAATTAATGGTGTGCTTTAGTCGTCTTCTGTTAGTTGAGATGGCGGGGGGAGATCAGTAGTTGAGATGGCGACACGAGCGTGTAGAGAAAGATAACCCTTTAATAATTGTAATTGTCATAGAGGAGTATTTGGACCTAATCCCTGTACTGATGTTGAGACAATTAGTTTTCTAGTAACTGGTAAACAACCCATACCATACTTTTGTTATAGATAAGAATTGTGTGGGTACTTTCTGTTTGCGTGTCAATTTTTGGTTCACATCGTGTCTTCGATGTTGGATCGATTGATTAAAACCCGAATTGATTTGCATTATTTACTAAACAAGTTGGGTTTAGACCCCAGTTGATTATTAATCGATTGTTTACGGTGTAAAGGGTGCAACCCGTCAATCGTACTGATTAAATGATAGTTAAATTAAGTCCTTAAATGGCTAAATATCTCTCATTTCTCTCCCTCATTCTACTTCTTCATTTAGGTTATGTTTTTTTAATTAAAAACTTAAAATAGACTATTATGTTGTGAATGCAGAACAAATAATGATAAATTAAAACAGAATATAGCCCAAGGGTTGTGCTTTTTTTTTTTTTTTCATTGTGATGAGCAGGATTGGGATGATTAGCATAAGATCGAATAGTATAACTGATTATGGACCGATTGGTTTATTTCATTGAAGTCCACTAATAGAGTGATTAGGTATCGAGATCAACCGGATCGAATATAAATATGTCTCTTACAAATGAGAATCGATTAATTAAACATACCGATCATAGTACAAAATATTAAATTAGTAATAATGGATTAAGCCCCATGGAAACCGATCAATGGACCCTTACATGAAGTAGTGATTATAAAACACACGCGTCTCCTCATATCAATGTTGGTTTTTTTCAATGGAAGAAGCACAAAGTCACGTATTGAAACTCCACCATTGGAAGAAGTATCAATATTGAAAGTCCACCATTGGAAGAAGGGGTGTCATTACCATTAGGGGTGCAAGTTTTACCTTGACAATCCGAACCCGTCCAGGCCCGCCCTGAACGCTGGCAGGGTTGAACCCGGCCTAGGTTGCTTGTATTTGTCATATGTTTTAAGTTGTAATTGTTATTTGATAATTTGTTGTATGTTTAGGGTCAATCAGGATCAATATCAGGGTCAATCTAATCCTGAATCAGGGTTAATCTGGGTTGACCCGGCCCAACCCAGCCCTGTCAGGGTCAATCGGCGGAGTTAGGGTTAGGCCCAACCCTGTCAGGGTCAGGGTTAGGGTTATATATTTTCTGACCCTGACAGGGTTGGACTGGGTTAGGGTTAAGTTTCAATAGTCAGGGTTGGGGTTAGGGTTTCGAAAAACCCGACCCAATCCGGCCCTGTTGCAACCCTAATTACCATACTACCACTCTTTAATCTCTATGACTGAGGGAGGCTTCACCCCATTTTAAAATTTCTCTTGATGAGTGTTCAATGGTTTTGTCTTGGGGTGTAATTATACCAGAGAGAAATCATACTATAATTACTTCAAATTTCAAAATTATATTTTAGATACCCAATGTTTAGAATAAGTTATAACGAGAATAATTCACGTGTATGTATTTGTTTCTTTTATGGAATTTCATCATTATTCATACTCAATGGATCTCACACTATAGAAATAGGTCCCGAACTATATCGATGGTGAAAAGATGTCATAAAGAATATATGTATTGTAAACAATACAAACTCAATTACGATTTAAGATGCCCCCTTCTCCCTTCCGACACTGTCATGACTCGTCCCACAATCACATGCTTCCTTCAGCAGCTTCTCCCTTGCAACCCCACCCCTGACCCTTTTGGGGATTTTGAATGTCAATGATTGCTTGGAAGGAATGGAAGGTTTGGTTTTCTGTGACCGAAAGGTCAGGAGGAAAAGAGTGGTAGTGGCCGCCGATAGAGGAAAGCCTATAGAGGTGCTGGGATTATGGATTTAGGAGCAGGGAGTGAGGTACAGAAAGATGTGGGTTTATGGGCCAATGTTGGAATTCTCAAAACGTAATAAAAATAACAAGACACGTAAAAAATAGAGAATTAATGGTAGCCCTTTTAACCATACAAACGTCTCTTTTGAATTATTGTCCCATTATTGCCAATGGACAAGTGTAGCATTAGGATTCAGTGCTCAATCCTTGGTGTTTTAGAGAGGATGCGGATCATCTGCGGATCATCCACTCCCACTGGGAGGACAGCGGTAACACAGTTCTGATGGTCGATATGTGGTTCTCGGTGAATTTAAGATTCACATTTGAGTCGACATCCAGCAGACAAGCCAAGTTGACAGGTGGTGTCGACTCGAACGTGGGTCTGGGATTCACCTGAGAACCACGTGTCGGCCATCAAGATTGAATTGCCGCATCTTCCCAGAACCACTAGGAGGAGACAATATAAATCGATGGATCCATATCTTATTACACCAACTTGAGGTCCCCCCCCGCCCCTCTCTCTCTCTCTCTCTCAATTGCCAGTGATTTATAAAAGTTGGGAATCATTTGTGGTTTCTGATTTGGTCAAGCTCAGGTGCGATGAAGAAAATAGCTCTGGTTTTGTTGATTGGGATGCTGGGATGGGCTTTTCAGGCCATCAAATTCCAACCACCACCACCCAGAACCTGTGGTTCTCCTGGTGGACCACCCATTACAGCTCCCAGAATCAAGCTCAGTGATGGAAGGTACTTGGCCTATAAAGAGCATGGCGTCTTAAGAGAAAAGGCTCTGTATAAGATCATCTTCATTCATGGCTTCGACAGTTGTAGACATGATATCATTCCCTTCTCTCCGGTATGAGTTTATCAATTCTTCTTCTTCTTCTTCCTTCTTTGTTTTTCACATCATGATCAGTGAATCAAGTTAGTAGAAACATAATTGTTTGTCTTGTATCTGTTAAAAGGAACTTGCAGAAGAAATGGGCATATATATGGTGTCCTTTGACAGAGCTGGGTATGGTGAGAGTGACCCGAACCCAAAACGCAGAGTGAAGAGCATAGCTTTGGATGTAGAGGAGCTGGCTGATAAGCTGGGATTAGGCCCTAAATTCTATGTAATTGGATTTTCCATGGGTGGCCAAGCAGTTTGGGCCTGCCTCAAGTACATTCCTCACCGGTAAATGTCTATGACTCATCTTTCAGGTTTTTACTTTTTTAGGCCTTTAAAACATAATGATATTTAAGGAGGGAAAAGGAAGTTGATTTTTTGTCTCTGTTAAAAATAAATATTGAAATTTTATTTTACATATAAAATATTATACATAAAATTTTACTTCAAAACAAACCAAATCCAATAGTGACTGGTATAGCCAGAGGATTCCTTCCCTACCATTCTACCAAATGGATGATATAGACTGTAGATTGGCCACACAAAAAAAAATATCATTTTAATGATGGGTTGTTTGTGGGCAATAACCTTCTTGTTCTTGACACTACATTTGTTTACATGTAAAATGATAGAAAAGAAAAAATTTCCTAGTAAAATTTACCACTGTTTGTTTAAACATGAAATACAAAGAAATGTATTGAAAAATTAGAAGAAAAAAAATACATGAAATCTATGTTTGTTTCATTATACAATTTTTCATTTTTGATTCCATTTGTTTTCATCTAAAATAATAGAATTTTTTTTTTACTGTTTATATAAAATTTTCATGTAAAATATCATTTGAAAAAATTATATAAATTAATATTAGAAAATTTTACAATAAAAAGAATAAAAAATGGCTGCTTTTTTCTCTACAATTATGCATTTCATGATGTTCATAAATGATTTCTCTCTCAAAGTTATGAAAATTTGGAAAAAATACTGGGCAGGTTAGTAGGAGCAGGACTGATAGCTCCAGTTGTCAACTACTGGTGGCCTGGATTTCCTACCAATTTGTCAAGGGAGGCTTATAAGCAACAGTTCTTACAGGACCAATGGGCGCTCAGGGTGGCCCACTACACACCTTGGCTCACCTACTGGTGGAACACTCAAAAATGGTTCCCTGCTTCAAGCGTTGCCTCACACACCCCTGACTTTTCTGACCAGGATAAACAGCTCCTCCCACACATCTTTCCCAAGCAATATGCGGTATTAATTTTTTATTTTAATGTGTTTGTATAAATCTTCCTTTCCTTTATGGCCATGGTTTTGGTACCTATACTATATCCCATGTGATCAATATGGATATCTGCCCGATACAGTATTGTTTGGCTGAATCGATATATGGATTGATATCTATTGATACTAAATGTTATTGATACTGATACTGATACCAATACTTGTTCTGATATCGTGAACTAAATCCATATTTCAGGCACAGATTAGCCAACAAGGTGAATATGAATCTCTACATCGTGACATGATGATTGGGTTTGGGAGTTGGGAATTCGATCCCATGGATCTTGAGAATCCATTTCTAAAGAAAGAAGGCTCAGTACACTTGTGGCATGGAGATGATGATAGGCTTGTCCCTGTTACCTTGCAGCGATACATTGTTGAGAAGCTTCCATGGATTCACTACCATGAGCTAAGTGGTTCAGGCCACATGTTCCCATACATGAAGGATATGGCTGATGGTATCATCAGAACACTTTGCTTGGAGAGAAGTAAACAGTAACCTCCCTTTCTTTGAAGTTAGAAGATGGTCGCTACTGTCTATGATTGTTTGTGCTGTAAACAATTATCAATGAGTAAACAATTAGAGGCTTGGATCCTCTGCGCAGCTTTATCTGGGAGTTGGATTGCATTGATGCAAATGTAGATGTGTTTTCAATGACTCGAATATGACTGCACTGGCTACACAGTTACAAAAAATCCGAACCAACAATTACAGTCATATACTCCAAGTAGCTTCCTTATTTTCTCTCATCCGTTTCTCTTTCTTTTATATCTTCATTATGCTATCAACCCCACCTAACATTATACACATCACTAATATATGAGAGCCACACTGCAATGTCACCGGTGGAACCCAAATTCTCTCTCCTATTTTCTCTATCATCATTTTTTTTCTTTTCTTTTCTTTTCTTTTTTTTTTTAATATTTTATCATCACCACATCACCAATATAAGACTCATTTTTCAATGTCATTAATGGCACCCACACTCTCCTCGTTTTGTCTTTATTTTTTTCTAGCCATTTTTTTCTCTCTCTTCAACAACAACAATTATTATTTATGTACTATCAAATACTTCTCAATTGCAATTGCACACATATTACTTGTAAGAGTGTCAATTGATTCAGTTTCACATGCACAACACTAAGGTCACTTCATTGCAACAATGGAGGAAGTTTACCAAAAAAAAAAAAAAAAAAAACTCCAATAACTCATCTCTATTGTCATCTATTAAAATTTTAATAAATATCTAATAGGTGTGATTATTGATGATACATTTAAATGGTCAATAAATATGTCTATTGATTGTCATATTCTATTGTCATTTTAATGTTGTATTAGATTCATAATATTATTTTATTATTTAATAAGTGATTGTTAAAGAGATTTGTCTCTTCTTAATAGACACATAAATGATCAATAGATGTGACTATTATGATATGTCTAAATGGTCAATAAACATATCTATTGGTAGAGACATAATTTTTGAGCAATACTCTTTGGTGACAACGATTGGTGGTATTTCTTCTTCTCTTATATATAAAGAGAAGGTTTAATCCTTTAAATATAAGACAACAATAAAAACAACAATGTTAGTCTCACTACTATTGTATTGATTTAACTTATTGAACATAACCTTTTGAATCTCTAAGTAAACCATGAGGTTAAGTACAACACCTTATGATTTTTTAGGATTGTTTTATCTAAGAAATCTATTTGCAAAGATCCCACTTTGCACCATGGGGTTTTTTTGTTGGAGGAAGGGGTGCTATGATTTTAAGTGTTGAGGATTGTTCCACATTAGAGATGTTGAGAATTGTCCCACATTATTTAGAGATTGAAATCCTGGGTGTCTTGTATATGTAAGAGTCCTTCTATTTACTAGTTAGAACTTTTGAGCTAAAAGTTCAATATGGTATCAGAATTCCAAATTCCCTCTCATATAGTATTCCAAGAAAAGGACTTAGTCACCCAAAAGGAGGGACGATCATCAAAAAAAAAAAAGAGGGTCATGTATGGTAACCCTAGAGGAGAAGGCCACCTAAACAACAAGGACAATGAATGTTGAGGATTTTTCCACATTTGAGATGTTGAGAATAATTTCACGTTGCTCAGAGATTGAAATCTTGGGTGTCTTACATATGTGAGAGTCCATCTACTTCTTGTTTGAATTTTTATACTGAAAACTTCAACATTAAAGAAGAGTAGTTTTGACTACAACTCAACCCTACCATTCGTATACCACATGTGGAACATTAATTTAATTAATAGTGATTTTGATGTCTACTTTGGTGGGTTTATAGATGCATGAATGGAGTATTTGAATGAGTCATTTTTAAGTTTATTTATAATACTATATCTCATGTTCCTCTTATATTTCTAAAATGATGTTTATAGTACATATATTACAAATCTTAAAATCATAGTCATGAGATTATAGATGTATAATTTCTCTCGGTACTCATAATTCTTAAGACCATAGATACGTAAAAACAGGTTGACAGATTATAGCATTGCATATGGCTAGTACCTCATAGTAGTACCTCACAATTACTATTGTGCCAAAAATTAGAAAACATTTTTTATTAATGGATTTTAATCTTAGTCACACTAGAGGAGATTTGAATTTGAAATCTCTCTTCCAAAAAAAAAGAAAAAAAAAAAAAACTCAATTATCCGATAAAAAAACGTTTTCCCAAAAAAAAAAAACCTAATCATGCATAAGTTCCTTAGTTATTGGGTAAACCGCTATTGGGAGGGAATCTTTTTCTTAAAATGGGTATCCGTATCTCATTTGTCAAGACCAGACACAATATTGGTTGGCATGACACTTCATTGAAAAGTTGGGTTTTAACTGACGCTTGTTTGGTCGCCATTGGTGATAGTTTGTTTTATTGTTTGGTGACACTTGGTTGTTGGTAGTAAAGCAATTGTTTCTCAAAATTTTCTGCTCAAGTGTTTGACTGAACCGACACGTGTATATTTTATATTATTTTATTTTGTTTCTGATTTTCTTTTTCCTCTTTGATTTCCATCTCCAATCGATCAATTACCTGCTTTTCTTCGCTCAATCGTTCATTCCATTTTTCATTTCCATTTCTCACATATTCGTTATGAGATTTCAGTGTTTCAGACTTTCAGTTCAAGTTTTTAGAGTTTCAGCTCACGATTTTCTTGATTTAGGGTTTCATGTTCTTCAAATCTCACCGGTTCACTACTGCGATTTCCTTCTTGTTCATGGCGTCTACTCAAAATTCTCCATCACTCCCATCCATTTCTCCGTCGGTTCTTTACCCTTTGGATAATCCAGGTCATGTTCTGGTTTCCAAAGCTTTGGATGGAAACAATTATCCGACATGGTGGAGAGTCATGCGTGTTGTTCTTGGAGCCAAAAACAAGTTTGGCTTCGTTAATGGCTCGTTCAAGCATCCTACTGAAGATACTGCTGCCTGGGATCAGTCGGATCTCATGATCATATCCTGGCTGTAATAACAGCCTTGATCGGAATTTGCATGACAGTGTCTTGTATGCAAATACTTCCAGAGATCTTTGGGTTGATCTTGAAATGCGTTTCTCTCAAGGGAATGGTCTACGGCTGTATGAACTCAAGCGTCATATCGCTCTTCTCCGACAAGATACAATGTCTGTCTCCAACTATTTCTAGGCTTTGAAAATCCTCTAGGACGAACTCGGCTCTCATCTTCAATCACCGGAGTGTACATGTGGTTCTCATTCCAGTACCTGCCGGGCTCATTCAAAGAATCTTGATCATATTGAAATTGAGAAAGTGTTTCAATTTCTACTCGGCCTCAACGACGTGTACAGTACAGTTCGTACACAAATCCTAACTATGGATCCATTTCCAGTAGTCAGCAAGACTTATTCCTTGGTGTTACAAGAAGAACATCATCGTGGTTTGTATCTGCAATAGGTAACCTCTTCCCCTGATTCAATGGCTCTTGCTTCTGCTCGTTTTAATTTATGGTCCATTGCTCCAGACACCTCTGGCCGTCGTCGCCCTTACTGTACACATTTTAACAAACACGAACATTACCGTGACACTTGCTTTGTGATTCATGGATACCCTCTAGGCTTTGTCCGTCGCCAACCAAAAACAACTCCTTCACCGACTGCATCATCAACAGTTCCGACACTCACAATTCCTCATATTAGTAGTTCATCACCACATGCACACATTGCTGAAATTCCACCTTCCTATCGATCCACTGATATTTCCCCTGCTCCACCATTACCCCCACTGACTACTACACAATACCAGCAGTTTCTAAATTTCCTCAATTCGTCGGCCACTACATCAGCAAATTTTGCAACTACACGGCATTGTCTCTCAGCTACTTTACCCTCATCTACATCATGGATTATAGATTATGGCGCCACTGACCATTTTTCCCCTATTTATTGTTGGACTTTATGTTGTCATTGTTGGCAACTTGGCTGATGTGACAGTATTTATGAGTATTCAGTCAGAGAAATGAGGAGAGAGAGTGTCGATGTAGGAGAGAGAGTGTCGCAGCGGGCAGATGTGGCAACTTTGTTTATGTGTTCTACAAGGTTCTATATGTGTTTCAGATGATTTACAATGAGTTAAATGGGATATTACACTGATTTTGATGAGAGAGAGTGTTTGTGGACCCCATTGGTGATGTGGCCGAGTTTCTGATGATGCGGCCGAGTTTCTGATGATGCGACAGTGTTCTTGAAGCTTTTCTGATCATGTTCATGTTTCTCATGTTTCTGGTGTTGTGACATTGAAGAGAGAAATTCAAGAGAGAGAAAGAAGAGAGAGAATCAGAAGAGAGAGAAAGAGGAGAGAGAAAAAATGTGAGTGGGACCCACAGGTATGGTGGCAAGGTGACATGCCAACACGGCAGCCCACGACACTTGGCATGCATGCACACAAAGTTTCGGGTTCAAATTCCAAGGTTTGACAGAGTTTTAACTTTGGGTCTATTTTTGGTGGGTCCCGCAGAAGGTTCATGGAAATCCGACAGTGGAAAGATGTAGAGCGTCGAGTTATCTTTCCAACGCAACTTGAATCACTCAATTCCGACATCGGATGAGAGAGATATCGCAGTTTCTGTCGGATCGCTCGAAAAAGTGATTTCACAAATTGTTTAGGGGCAATTTCGGTATTTCATAAGTTATTTAAGGGCATTTTCGGCAAGTAACAAAGAAGAAGATCCGATATCGGTGGCCAAGAGAGAGCCACGCTTCTCAGATTCTAATCTGATGGACCAGATTGAGGCGGGCTAAGGTGTAGTGCGACGATCGCATCTTGATGCTCCCGCGACCCTTCGGATTGGGCGGATGCAGCTTATTATAATGCTATTTGTTGCATGGAATACTAACCTGATTCCGTGTAGCGCAGGTGCAGGTTATATAAGGAAAGATTCTTTTTCCTTATCCGAGATTAGCCAATCTTCAAACTGCCATAACTTCTTCATCCGAGCTCCAAATCGGTCCGTTCAAATTGCAGCATTCATATTTTTCGATGCCCTATCTATTGGCGCCGTTGGGAGTCGTGAAAAGGTAGAGAAAAATTGAAAAGAGTGTTTTGAAGGCAGAGAGAAGGTTTTCTAGGGTTTCGTGCCCTGTGAGAGTGATCAATCACCAACTACCTCTTCTTTGTGCATCAATGGAGTGCTAAATTCCTGTGAGAGGTCAGTAGAGCTTTTATTTTCATATTCATGGTGATTATGGGTTGTGTGGAAGAGATTGGGCTTGTCGATGAGGTGTGCTCGTGAATCGATCTCTATCATCATTGAAGACCGTTAGAGAGTACCTAAGGGCGGTGTGAAGCTTCGGAGATATTGATGGTCATTCGAAAGCAGTTGTAAGGTTTTTCAATTCCCTATCTATTTGTTGCTTTCAATATATTGTATGCTAGCGTAGGTGAAAATTATTGAATACCTGGCCAGTGGGGAAAAATTGTAAGGCATAATTATAAGCCTAAAAAAAATTGTGATTTGCTTCCTGGGTGCGAGTTAAGGCGTGGTGTGTTCGGTGGGTCTTGGACACTGGCATTAAGCCCGAATCTTGGCGTTAGTGCGCCCTCTCGATTTATCTTTGGGAAAACCTAGGGTTAATATCCTTGTCTTGTTAGAGACTAAAAGTCGAGTGTTGAGTAAATACGGAGCCCGTTGGGCATTACTCCGTGGAGTAGCCATCACACACCTTGTGTTGGTGAACCACGTAATATCTCTGTGTTCATTGTGTTTACTTTCTATTATATTTTTGGAGTGCGTGGAATGGCTTACGGGATGGGTGTGCAAATCGGTAGACCGGCCACCGAGTGGTAGCGAGGTAGATTTGCATACGCTTGTGTGTGTAAAGAATATATCTCCATCGGCTTCGGGTAGCGATAAATAATCGGAGAAAAGTTTGGACAATCGATTCACCCCCCTCTCGGTGTCATATCAAGTTCATC
>CM053269.1:53027187-53338649 GCA_028583415.1 Protea cynaroides
TACCTAACCGGTTGTTAAGTGGGAGTTCAATCACTGGGTTTGACCGGTTCAGTGCGGTTCGTCACCGGTTAGAGACTACTAACCCGGTCCACCTGTGGGAATGGTTCGGGTTAGGGATTGTATTATAAATACAATGATTAGGGTCCCAGGTTATTGGTTTTATCTCTCTGTTGCTCCTCCGCGCGCAGGAGACAAAAAGGGATCCCAACGAGGCCGTAGAAGACCCTAATCGAAGCATTCAAGGCACGGGAAGCGGTCTAAATCAATCTCACAGTGAAATGGTATGTGTTCTATCATCTCTTTTATTGTCCATTGTATTCTAGTTATCGTGTGGTGAATTCGTTAGGGTTCATGGGAAAACCCATGGAATAACCCTAACCCGCATTAAAATTATTACAATTGGTATCGAGCCACACACGAGCTAGGATCATAGGTAATGGACAATTAAAATGGTAGGAATGGCCGAATTGAAAAAGGAGAAATTTTTCTCCAAAATTTTTCCCACAAAATTTAAAAAACCCTTCAAAATTTTTCGGACAATAAATTCAAAATAAACTATCTTGGGTTGTAGAACTCGAAAAACGATTCGGCCGGTACTAAGATGGTCGCCGGCGGTAGCCGGACGGCGCCTCACGCCACGTTAAAATTTCGCGTAAAAGCCACGCTGCCGGCGGGTTGGATTTAAAAAAAAAAAATTTCGACGGCGCTGAGTCTTGGCCGGTCGACTCGGCGCCGGATCGCTAACCCTAACGGGTTCCAGTTGGGTTGACTTCGGGCGAAGTCTACCCCGGCGCCGGGCCCGACTAGACCGGCCGGGCGGCGCCCGAGCCAAGCCGCCCGGCCAATCAAACCTAGCCCGAGCTGGCCCGACCCGAGCCGATTAAGAACCCGACACAAGGTTGCCCGTAAGGCCGGGCCGACCGGGGAACCAGTGGGTGATCCGGCACCGGATCTGTAACCCACAAACGGGTGCCCAGATGACCCGCCCCTTGACCCATTATTGACCCGGTAGGTTAACCGAAAACCCGAAAATGTGACCGGATGGTCATTGGTTGAACCGGTTAGACCGGTTTGTGCGGACCGGACCGCCGGTTTGGTTCGGATTGCGGTTCGTACCGGTCCAAACTTTTTAAGGCCTGTTTGCCTTTTGGTTTTTTCTTGCATTCACAATCCGACTTTTAAACTGGATTTGTGGGAGCTAGGAAGGTCGGATTGACCTCCGATTTGTTCCGTTGGACTTGGTTTTCAATGCTCTTCAATCTGGAATAGATGTTGATACATTTTGATACATTGGAAATAGTATTTTTCCTAGTTAATGCTCTTTTTAGAGCTCGATTTGCGGTGTTTATCGCTGGTTTTTCTCAATATTTTTGTATCATAATGATTGTTGAGCTAAAGTGCATGTTTATTTGAATGTTTAGACTTATAAAGTTGATTTTTAAAAACATTCAAGGTTATATATATCCCACTAGAGCTGCAATTTGGGATTTGTTCATATCATGGTAGAACTTGGTGGATTCCACCAAAGTGGTATACCTTGTTTTGTCATGATGTATTCAAATTCAAGCGATTGTGTTTGTAAATGCTTTAAAGAATGACAGTGTTCACCTAAGAGTGGCATTGTCCCGATTTATTCAAATTATGATTTGTACATATTGTGTAAGAATTAGGTGGGACCACTAAAGTGGCAAACTCAGTTCTATCATGATATGCTCAAATCCAGAACTTATGCATTTATAGACACAGCAAAGAAGGATAGTGCTCACTTAAATGTGACATTATCAAGATTTTCACTTTTTGGAAGCGACAAAAGCGGCATTGTCCACCCAAAGGTGGCAGTGTCAAAGATCATGTAAACTCATGCACATGGATGAAGGATCTTGACTTTAGGAGTTTCATACACCCAAAGGTGGTGGAATTTTGAGAGTCATTATCCCTTCGCGGGTTATGCCAGAGATAGTAGAAGGACCCGGTGCGCTCTTGTCCCAAAGGATAAGGGTGTAGTTTCGGTTGACTCTACCGAGATAGTAAGAGGACAGTGCGCTCTTGTCCCAAAGGATAAGGGTGTAGTTTCGGTTGACTCTACACGGATAGTAAGAGGACCAGTGCGCTCTTGTCCCAAAAGGATGAGGGGTGTAGTTTCGGTTGACTCTTCAAAGGAAATGGACTTGCATATATTTTGTAAGTTTAAATTATCTTGTGTGTATGTTTGCATTATGTCACACACATTAGAGAACATATAATGATCAAACACCTCATGATGCACTGTTATGGCGGGCCGGTTCTATGAATTGGCATGAAAAATGAAAGCTAGTCTAGGAATGCTTAACCTAGTACTCGACGAGATTCTATTTTGATCTTTAGGAATATTCAATCCCTAAGATCGGGTAAAAGAAAATTGAAATAAGGAACATTGGAAATAGATGTTCGAGTAAAATCCAAAGAAATTTTGATCTTTAAAATGGGGTGGAGAGATGTTGTATTCTCAAGGTTGTCGTACCGGTTTTGATGGTTTAGGATGATAATGGTGTGTGAGGAATAATGGTGTGTGGAAACACGGGTTAGAGCTATTAGCCATCACTAATAAGCTCGAGATATGTGAATCTCTGTAGGTAACTCATTGGAATATTATAGATGATTCACTTGACTTTCACTTCCTCACCTGAGCTCCGAAGTTAGATCCGGTGACCCATAAACCCAATGGACAGGAAGATGAGTTGATTTCCTTTACACTAAGAAAGAAATTTTAAAGAAAAGAGAAAGGAAGGAATGCAAATGTCATGATGTGTGAGCCATACTCGACAAATGCAAGTAAGTGAAATGTAGGGTCTTATAGAAAGAAAAACAAATTTTCAAGGACAGTAAAGAAACTTATGACAAGAAAAATGAATTTATGAAAATACGGGAACTCGGAAGAAACATGTGGAAAATGTTATAACTGGAAGAAAAAGTAGGATAATGAAACTTTCGAGTAAGAAGGTAATGGAGATTGGAGACTTAAGTAATAGAAGTAATCCAAACCTATAAGAGTAGCAAAAACCTTTATTTACTCTCTATAGTTTACACGGCTATAGATGTTAGACAAGTATATCCTAATTCTATCCTTAGCATAGACATTTAGGACTCTTATCTAATGAAAGACAAGTAAAAGGTTGTAAGAACGAATTCTAGAAACCCCTAAAGTTAATGACTTGCTTACTTGTAAGGATTGTTTTAAGGGAAAGATGACAAGATTAAGAAATATTAAAAGATATTTACAACAAGGGAATTGTTGGATCTTGTGGGCATCAAAATTTTATCTAGAAAATTCTTGTCATAATCGTTTCCAACGAATGAGATTCAATAACAAAGAGTGACAAATAGATATGATCAAGAGAACTTCGAGAGTGTATTAGCTCATTTGGAGTGATCAGTCGCGACCTATAGTATTAATAAGGTGCCATGTAAGTTGTTTTCAGTTCAAGTTATCTTCTTGATTGGAACTGTAAAAGTAGCGTATTTTCATAACACTCGTGGGAGAGTGATTATTTTAAGACTTTGAGTTATCATTTTTGGGATATCCTCTAATATCTGAAGGATTCAACAAGATTCATTGGTGATGTTGGTTAGCAGTCACTTCCAAGAAACATAAGTTTAATGAAATCACATGGAAATTGTTGTGGAACAATTAGTTGAGGTATCAAAAGTATTATCGAGTGTAATGAGATAATTATTGAAATTATCTTCATTCAGGTTGATGCATAGCCAAGATACGAGCTAGATAAGGCAATGAGGAGATATAATAGACCATGTAGATCTGTGATTTCATCACAAGTTATACCTCAAAAATAGATATTATGGCATTGGACAAGATAAAGATCCCAATAGTTTTAAGCAAGTTGTCAATAATGAAATTGTTTTTGGATGGTTACCAGTCATAATTGATGTATCGTTATTTATGAACATCAATGAGATTTGGGATTCCAGTGGGAGAATTGTTTGCTACAAAGTAAAACTTGTAGCGAAGTGAAATCACACAAAGAGAATGAAAAGTATAGACTTCAAATCTTTGAGGTCTTAGTTATGCATTTTATTTTGGAGTTGCATCAGATAGATGTAAAGATCGTTTTGATCAAAGAAAATCTGAAAGAAGGTGTTTATAGGCTTTACCTAGAAGGTTTTGAGGTAAAGGAAAAAGAAAATCTATTTTGTAGACTTATAAAGTTAATATGTGGATTAAGCAAGCATCCAGGTAGTGGTACCTGAAGTTTGACAGAGTTGTATCTCCTTAAAACTTTGTTGAGATTATCATTGATCATTATGTATATATATAGAGGTCAGTGGGGAGAGGATTCATTTCCTAGTCATATATGTTGATGGTTAATCACCGACCAGCAAAGTGATATGGTTTTTCTGTTGAAACCATAGTTTCAATGTCTGATAAATTCGATATGTAGAATGTGTGAGTAAGTACCTTTGAACTTGACATTGAGTTTCCTCGTGATAGGAAAAATAAAACTCTGGGTTTGTCTCAAAGGGTATACATTATTCATGTTCTTGAATGAATGTACATGCATAACTGATTAAGTTCGGGATGCTTAAATCGAGTAAATGAGACAAATTGACGAGTTATGTTTAAGAAATGATGTTCAAAGAGAGCATCCGAAGTATGAGCTTGGTGTATGCTCAAGATTATATTTATTCTCACATGGCCTTTGTTTAGAGTGTATTGAAACATTTTTAGTTGGATACTGGTATAGCTCACTAAACAACGGAATATAAAGGTCATGCGGTACTTGCAGAGGACCAAAGATTATCCACTCATTTGTGGCGTAGTGACACTCTTGGCTATTGTGATGTAGTGTTTGGTGATTGCATTGGTGGCATGAATCCCATCTCAGATTTATTGTTATGATGGTAGATGTATCCTTTGAGGAAAAATGTAAAGAAGTTTATCCATGCATCACCCTCTTGATAAGGTAAATTTTATAACTATATGTGAAACTAATAAGTAGCATATCTGGTTGAAGAGTTATCTTTCAGACTGGAAGGTTGTAAGTTTAACTTAGGCCTATTGAGATGTATTGTGACAGCCGGTTTAGCGTGTTGTTCTCAAATAATAATGTGAAATCTAGTAATTCAAAGCATAATAGAAATCGGATTTCAAATCTCTTTAGGTGAGAGAAAAATGTCAAAGAATTTATATCATGGTAGAGCACATTCGTTAAACATCTTGATTGCAGATTCTCTGACGAAGGTTTTGTCAAGGGGAGTCTTCGAGGGAGGGTTTGTATGTTTAATATAGAAATGGTTAATTCATTAAATGTGCTTGGTTAGTGGGGAGACTCTTCCCACATTGATAATGATTTATTTCATTATGTTTATTTACATTGCCTATAGTTTTGGCATGGATATTTATTACCATGGTTATTTTTATTTCAGCATTCATTTATTGCTATGTTGCATATTCATTGACATGTCATTGACAAAGGCGGTATTTAGCCAAATGAACAAGGCGGTATTAAGCCAAATGAAGGGGGCGGTATTTAGCCATAGTTCACGACAGTGTGCCAAAGTACGATATTGACCAAAAGGGTATGTGGCGGTTTGCTACGGTCAATATCAAGGTTTATTGTCTCTGAAGTTTTATCAAGGCAATTAGTACAATATTGACCAAAAGGGTATGTGGCGGTTTGCTACGGTCAATATGAAGGTTTATTGCCTCTGAGGTTTTATCAAGGCAATTAGATCGAAGGTTATTCGATCACGGACCCACATGAAATAATATTTTCATGTATACATGTCTCTAGGCGATTCATATCATTAAGTAGACTCTTGTATGTAGTCGACGGAGGGTAGTACACCGGATATGTTGGAGTATTTTCCTTTGTTGCTTTCGACATTGGTAGGCTTGATGAGTGGATCAAAGTTTGATGACCGGTTTATTATGTAATAGGATTCCATGGCCACACTTTTCGACGGTGGTTTTGTAATTAATCTAGCCCAAGTGGGAGATTGTTAGATTCCGGTTGTGTGGGCTTGATCAATTACCTAACCAGTTGTTCAGTGGGAGTTCAATTATTGGTTTGACCGGTTCAGTCCGGTTCCATCCTTGGTTAGAGACTACTAACCCGGTCCACCGTGGGAATGGTTGGGTTAGGGGATTGTATTATAAATACAATGATTAGGGTCCCCACCAGTTATTGGTTTTTATCTCTCTGTTGCTCCCATACGCACCGGAGACAAAGGGGATCCCAACGAGGCTGTAGAAGACCCTAATCGAAGCATTCAAGGCACGGGAAACGGTCGGAAATCAATCTACGACAAATGGTATGTGTTTTATCATCTCTTTTATTGTCCATTGTATTCTAGTTATCTGTGTGGTGAATTCGTTAGGGTTCATGGGAAAACCCATGGGAATAACCCTAACCTGCATTAAAATTATTACAACCTCTGGCCGTCGTCGCCCTTACTGTACACATTTTAACAAACACGAACATTACCGTGACACTTGCTTTGTGATTCATGGATACCCTCTAGGCTTTGTCCGTCGCCAACCAAAAACAACTCCTTCACCGACTGCATCATCAACGGGTTCGGAGCACTCACAATTCCTCATATTAGTAGTTCATCACCACATGCACACATTACTGAAATTCCACCTTCCTATCGATCCACTGATATTTCCCCTGCTCCACCATTACCCCCACTGATTACTACACAATACCAGCAGTTTCTACATTTCCTCAATTCGTCGGCCACTACATCAGCAAATTTTGCAACTACACGGCATTGTCTCTCAGCTACTTTACCCTCATCTACATCATGGATTATAGATTATGGCGCCACCGACCATTTTTCCCCTATTTATACTACTCAATTGAACCTTGTTCCATCCTCAACTCATAAACCAGTTGCCCTCCCTCATGATTCCACATATCCCATAACACATACCCACGCCCATTCTTTGTCACCTACCATTTGATTACAGGATGTTTTTTCACACCCTCAATTTTTGTTTTAATCTTCTATCAATCAGCCATTTAACTTCATCTCTTAAATGTTTAATAACATTTTTTTCTTGATTTTTGTGTGTTTTAGGACTTATCAACGAAGAGAGTGATTGGTCAGGGATGGCTCTGTGATGGATTATATCATTTCATACCCGAAGTTCCTTCCACCAACTTTGGCACTCATCTCCTCCCTTCAGCACTTTCTGTTCTGTCACCTTCTCAACTGTGGCACTCAAGGTTTGGTCACCCTTCACCTAAGACATTTCATCTGCCTATTCCTGGTATTACTTTCGATCACAATCCTTGTGATTATATGTCCATTAGCAAAACAAACCCAACTACCATTTCCTTCTAGTACCATTCGAACTAGGCATATATTTCAATTGATTTATTGTGATATATAGGGTCCATTCTTTACCCCTAGTCTCAATGGTTCTCGATTTTTTCTCTGTATTGTTGATGACTTTTCTAGAGCTATATGGGTTTTTCTCATGAAATTTAAATCTGAAGCATATATTTCTCTTAGTCAATTTTTTTTTATGATTCAAAATCAATTTTCTCATACTATAAAAAGCATAAGAAGTTCTTAACAGACAATGAATTTGAATCTTTGTCTTCCTTAATGCAAAATCTGTTTAAGTCCTGTAGAATACTTCATCATTAACTCACCTATGTTTACACTCCACAACAGAATGGGATTGTGGAACGTAAACACCGGCATTTACTTCAAGTAGCTCATGCACTGCATTTTCAGTCCCATGCACTTTTACAATTTTGGGGAGATTGTACACTAACAGAATGTTAATTCATTAATCGACTTCCCAATCTTTTTTGGCTCGTTTATCTACATGTATTTTTATTGGTTATCTCACAAATCAACATGGTTACAAGGCTTATGACATTGTCACTAATTCTGTTTTTACTAGCAGAGACGTTTTGTTCCACGAAAATATTTTTCCATATCATAATTCCATGATTGTTCCTGTTATAAATGATACTCAAACTGATACTGTTATTCCTGATCCTATACTTCATTCTGATATTGTAATTCATGAGCCCAATCCGACCCAAATCAGCACTTCAACTCATTCCAATTCTGCCCAGCCCAACACCCCATTCTAATTCTATCCAACCCAATCCAATAGCTTCAACCGACTCCAACAATGTACCCGGTACTGCTCCATCCAATCATATAATTTCTTCTTCACAGAATGCATTAGTTCTTAGACGTTCCACTCGCACTCGACTGCCCTCTACTATCTTTCGGGATACATATGCAACTCCATCATTCAACAATCCCTCACCACCACTCACTTCAGTACTGGTAATTCTTATCCCATACAATCTCAGATATCTTTATTTACTGAAACATATCCATCTTGTATTGCTTTATTCACCGGCTTATATACCCAAATTGAACCCAAGACCTACACACAGGCCCACAAAAGCCCATTGTGGCAACAAGCCACGAATGATGAACTGCTAGCCCTAGCTGAGAACAACATATGGACTGTAGAACCTTTACCTGGGGTGAAAACAACTATCCATGGCACACATTTAACCCGCACGTGTACCCAGTCAACCCACCCCAGTCGACTCTCCGTTCCGACTCGTTAGGGTTTCCGAGTGGCGGCGGCCGACAAACCCTTCTTTTTTTTTTCTTTGGCGAGTGGATCTCACTCGCTTCTGTCGGCGGCACGTCAGAGCGCGTCCGGCTTCAGACGGCCACGAAATTGATTTCACTGTGACCATCTCGACGAGAGTTTTAATTTGATATGTTATTTTATTTGATATGTTATTTTTATCCTTTCACCCGTCGAAAAAAATCTCTTTTGGTAAGAACATGATTTGGCCATATTCGTTCGAATGAGTTGAAAAAATATTCAATTCTTATAATCAAAATCATAGGTATAAATGTATATTATATTCTACTATTGATTCTAGGTCTGTAGGTCTAGCTCTGATACCAACTGTTAGAATTTTAATAGTCTACAGATCTCATAGAACACAATGGTAGAAGAAAACTAAAATTAATCACATACTTGTAATGTAATTTGATCTCCCTTAAAGTCTTGGAACTTTGAACGTAATCCCTCAACCACGGTCTTCCACAGCCTTCAGAGGATTATTTCATTAACTATAGTTGTGGAGACCCTAATCAGTTTTTATAGAAAAATACGATCATAACCCTTAATTCTTTCTCATAATAAGAATTAAGGATATCAATCTCAAATTAGTTTCGAATTAATCAAATTAATTTATATCGTATCAATCAAACTCCCACTAATCAATTAATTCAATAATTAATGAAACCTACAAAACTAATACTTTAATGTTAAAGAACGTGGGAGGCTTCAAACCCATTTAACATTTCTCCTGATGAGTGTCCAATGGTTCTATCTTGATGTGTCGCCCATCGAAAGTCCACCATTGGAACAAGTGCAGTATTGAAAGTCATTGGAAGAAGTGTCATTTGGTATCATTACTGGAGGTCCCACTCTTTAATCTTTAAGACTGAGGAAGACTTCAACGTTCAAACCCATTTCAAATTTCTCTTGATGAGTGTGCAATGGTTCTGTCTTGATGTGTAATCATAAAGAGACAAATCCTATTATAATTACCTCAAATTTCAAAATCATATTTTAGATACCTAACGTTTCGAACAAGTTAGTACGAGAATAGTTTACCAGCATATATGTATTTTAATTCTCATAAAATTTCATTATTTTATATTTATTGGATCTCATATTATAAAAATTGGTTTTAAAATCTCATAATATATGTACATACAAATGGTCGAAACTCAGTTACAATTTGAGATGCCTTCTATTTACATATTTTCAATTTTAACACTATTTGAGCGGAATAGATGGGGAATCTTTTTCTGGTTTCTTCTCTTCCCATCCTCCCAGCACAACAAACATAAGAGGAAAATATAAAAATATAGAGAAAATGAAGCAACAGAGAAACCAAGACATGAAGCACTAGGAGGGCATTGCTGAAATCTTCATGAATCTTATCCACGGAGACTCTCTTTGAATTCGGGTGCGTTATCAGAGATTATATATTTTCGATTCCATAATTTCATTAAGATTCTTTTGAACCACCGATAGATTGCTGTGCATTCTTTCTCTCTTCTCACTCTCACTCTCACCTACCAAATGGTGATCGAGCTAGAAATGAAAGTTCAGAGTATTTTGAATGGTTTCTTAGAGTGGAGAAGTCACTAGGAAAGCAGAGAGAGGTGTAAGGTTTGGGGATTTTGAATGTAAAATGAGGTCATGGTAGAGTTAATGTAGGATTAATGTTGGAATTCTAAAAACGTTAGATATGTCTGATGTAATTTATCAAAAACGAAAATAAAAAAAATACGTAAAAAATAGAGAATATTTTATACTGAAAGAGATGGGTAACAACACCTCTTTTAAATTATTGTCAATGGACAAGTGTAGCATTAAGATGCGGTGCTCAATCCTTGGTTTTTTATATGATTGTCTTTGCCTGTTTGTTGTGTATATATTATTACACCACCTTCCCCCCCCCTCTCTCTCTCTCTCTCAATTGCTAGTGTATGCTATAAAAGTTGGGAATCATCTGTGGTTTCTGATTTGGTCTTAAAAAAACACAGGTGCGATGAAGAAAATAGCTCTGGTTTTGTTGATTGGGATGCTGGGATGGGCTTTTCAGGCCATCAAATTCCGACCACCACCACCCAGGACCTGTGGTTCTCCAGGTGGACCACCCATTACAGCTCCCAGAATCAAGCTCAGTGATGGAAGGTACTTGGCCTATAAAGAGCATGGCGTCCCAAGAGAAAAGGCTCTGTATAAGATCATCTTCATTCATGGCTTCGACTGCTGTAGACATGATATGATTCCCTTCTCTCCGGTATGAGTTTATCAATTCTTCTTCTTCTTCCTTCTTTATTTTTCACGTCATGAGCAGTAAAGTTAGTAGAAACATAATTGATAGATACAATTTGTATTGTATATGTTAAAAGGAATTTGCAGAAGAAATGGGCATATATCTGTTGTCCTTTGACAGAGCTGGTTATGGTGAGAGTGACCCGAATCCAAAACGCAGAGTGAAGAGCATAGCTTTGGATGTAGAGGAGCTTGCTGATAATCTGGGATTAGGCCCCAAATTCTATGTAATTGGATTTTCTATGGGTGGCCAAGCGATTTGGGCCTGCCTCGAGTACATTCCTCATCGGTAAATTACTATGACTCATGTTTCAGGTTTTTACTTTTGTAAGTCTTTAAAATATAGTGATATTTAAGGAGGGATAAATGAAGTTAGTCTTTTTTTTTATTACCTGTTAAAAATAAATATTGAAATTTTATTTTACATGATTTTTTTTTAAATATTATAAATAAAATTTTACTTCAAAACCAACAAAACCCAATAGTGACTAATATAGCCAGAGGATTCCATACCATTCTACCAAATGGATGGTATAGACTCTAGATTGGCCACAAAAAAAATCTCATTTTAAAGTCAACAATGATGGGTTGTTTGTAGACAGGTTTATTTTTTTATGTACAATTTTCATTTTTGATTCCATTTGTTTTTATCTAAAATAATAGAAATGTTTAATATTTTCTTGTAAAATATCATTTGAAAAAATTATATAAAATATTAGAAAATTTTACAATAAAATGAATTATAAGTGGCAGCATTTTTCTCTACAATTATGCATTTCATAACGTTGATAAATGATTTCTCTCTCAAAGTTATGAAGATTTGGAAGAATAATGGGCAGGTTAGCAGGAGCGGGACTGATAGCTCCAGTTGTCAACTATTGGTGGCCTGGATTTCCTGCCAATTTGTCAAGGGCGGTTTATAAGCAACAGTTCTTACAGGACCAATGGGCGCTCAGGGTGGCTCATTACACACCATCGCTCACCTACTGGTGGAACACTCAAAAATGGTTCCCTACTTCAAGCGTTGCATCACACACCCCTGACTTTTCTGACCAGGATAAACAGCTCCTCCCACACATCTTTC
Organism: Protea cynaroides; assembly: GCA_028583415.1. Lineage (NCBI taxonomy): Eukaryota > Viridiplantae > Streptophyta > Magnoliopsida > Proteales > Proteaceae > Protea > Protea cynaroides. The sequence continues at coordinate 53,039,187 of CM053269.1, forward strand.
CCAAGCAACATGCGGTATTAATTTTTTTATTTTAATGTGTTTGTATAAATCTTCCTTTCGTTTATGACCATGGTTTTTGGTACCCATATTGTATCCCTTGTGATCAATATGGATATTTGTCTGATACAGTATCGTTTGACTAAATCGGATCGATATCTATCAATAGTGATTGTTATTGATATTGATACTGATATCAATACTTGTTCTGATATTGTGAATTAAATCTATGTTTCAGACACAGATTAGCCAACAAGGTGAATATGAATCTCTGCATCGTGACTTGATGATTGGGTTTGGGAATTGGGACTTCGACCCCATGGATCTTGAGAACCCATTTCCAAACAAAGAAGGCTCAGTACACTTGTGGCATGGGGATGATGATAGGCTTGTCCCTGTTACCTTGCAGCGATACATTGTTGAGAAGCTTCCATGGATTCACTACCATGAGCTAAGTGGTTCAGGCCATATGTTCCCACACATGAAGGATATGACGGATGGTATCATCAGAACACTTTGCTTGGAGAGAAGTAAACAGTAACCTCCCTTTCTTTGAAGTTAGAAGATGGTCACTACTGTCTATGATTGTTTGTGCTGTAAACAATTATCAATGAGTAAACAATTACAGTCACATTCCCCAAGTAGCCTCCTTATTTTTATTATTTCAATGCCTTAGAATTTATTTCAACTCCCAATTCAAAGCATCGCCAAGATCTGTGCGTGACAGGTGGATGGTGAACCTCAAGTTATGCAGCAGAGCGCACGCGACAACCACATGGCACACGGCTGGTGTTGCGTGGCACTTGTTGTCCCACATGGCTTGTGGCTGTCTGGCCACGTGGCCTTCATGGCTGCATGATTGCATGACCGCATGGTCAGGCAAGGGGCAACAGGCCGGCGGGCCGGCGGTCCGGCGAATCGGGTCGGGTAAAGCCCAGCCAAAACATGTCCATTAAGAGTTCGGGCTCGGGTGGGCTGCGCGGACACAATAACTAACGAGCTGATCCGGGTCGGTTGTTATCGGGCTGGGTTTATTGAGGTGATTTCGGGTTGGTTCGGTCGACGGACTATCGAGCCTCTTTATATGTAAACTATATAGCCATTTTATTATTTCTATCTATAAAATTAGCATTATTCCTTCCATATGTATGTAATAATAAACGAACAATTAACATAATCTTTTCAACTATAGATTCACATAATCTTCTAGATCATGAAGTGAACTCTAATAGATAACACAATCTATTAAAATTTAAAACCATTAAAATTAAGATTGGGCCCGAACGGACCTATCGGTGTTCGGGTTGGATTTTATCGATTGGGCTAATTCGGGCTCTTAACGGACCGGTCCGGTTTGGTTTCGGTTTGGGGAAACGGTCGGGCTTACAAGTCGACCAAAACAGCCATTAGGCCCCGGGCTGGGTTCGGATTATATCGGGTTGGCTCGGTCCATGCTACCGGGCCAGACCCAGTTTTGACACCCTTAGTCATGGCCATATGGTCTAGCTACCACAGTGCAGCATATTGCTGCCACATCACTATATGTAATGGCCGCAGGCCCGCTGCATCATATGTAGTAATCACTGTTGAATCCCACATCTGCGCTTTCTCTCTCCTCATTGTCTCTCATCCGTCTCTCCTTTTATATCTCCATTATGCTAACCACCCCACATAACATTATAATACACATCAACAATAAGTGAAACTCACACTGCGATATCATCAGTTGAAGGAGTTTGAATCATCTGTATATACATATATTTTTTAAGGAATTCTATCATCATTGATATAATGTGAAATCCATTTTTAAAGTATGGGATCCACTGAATATAAACGATGATAAGATCTCAAAAGGATACAAATACATATAGGTAAACTATTTTCCAAAAACACTCATATTCTCACTCATTTTCTCTATCATCTTTTTTTTTCCTTTTTCTATTATTTTATCATCACCATATCACTAACATGGGACTCATACTTCAATGTCATTAGTGCGACCCACATTCTGTCCTCATTTTGTCTTTATTTTGCCATTGTAAGAGTGTCAATCGATTCAGTTTCACATACACAACACACTAAGAGCACTTCATTGCACACATTTTATTACTTGTAAGAGTGTCAATTGATTTTTCAGTGTTTTACATACACAATACACTAAGGCTGTGTTTGGTATCAATTTTGTTTTTGATTTTTGTTATTTTTTCAAAAAGTATTTTTGAAAACTATTTTTTATCAAAAATAAAAAGTCGTTTGGTAAATAAAATTAAAAATAGATTGCGGAATAAGAAATAGATTTGGTATACAATGTCTAAAAATAATTTTTAATAGATTTGGAGCTCAAAGCTTAAAGGAGACACGTCGATTTTGTTCAAGGCAAATGGGTCAACGGAAACGATTGATCTGTCGAGGAACCAGTTCATGTTTAATCTATCGATGGTGGAGATTGCCAGCAACTTGCAGTACTTGGACATTTCGCACAACAAGATTTATGCGAGCATACCTGAGGCGATAACTGGATTGAACTTGCAGTTCTTTTGCATAACAAGTTTTTTTTTTTTTTTTTTTTTTTTGGGTAAAGGTTGAGGTCTTGGTTTGACTAATAAGAATGAGGAAATGAATATAAAATTGTTTTACATTTTTACCCCTTATTTTCCAACCTAAAATGCATGTGCAACTTCGCAAAAACAAGAAAAGTTGATTTTTGGTTAAAAATCAAAAAGAGATCTCAACCTCTTTTTGATTTTTGGCCTCTTTTTGTTTTTTCTTTTCATAAATAGTAGTCAAAAATCATACTAAACACTTATAAAAATAAAAATATGTCAGAAAAATAAAAACAAAACTGATACCAAACACAGCCTAAGAGCACTTCATTGCAGCAATGGAGGCAGTTTACATAAAAGTAAAAAAAATTAAAAAATTAAAAAATCCAATAGCTCATCTCCATTGTCTGCTATTAAAATTTTAATGTTTAATTAGATTCAAAATATTAATTTATTATTTTATAAATGATTGCTGAAGAGATTAGGTATATAAATGATTAATAGCTGTGGCTATTGATGATACGTCCAAATGGATCAATAAATATGATGGTTGGCTGTTGTTTTCTGTTGTCATTTTGTGTTCTATTAGATTCATAATATTAATTTATTATTTTACAAGTGGTTGTTGAAGAGATTTGCCTCTTTTTAATTGGCATAACATATAAATGACCAATAGATGTGACTATTGGTGATAAATTGAAAATAGTCAATGAACTTATCTATTGGGAGACATAATTTTTTAGCAATACTCTTTGGTGACAACCATTGGCGATGTATATTTTCTTCTCCTATATATCAAGAAAAAGTTTAGTCATTTAAATATAAGACCACAATAAAAACAAGGTTTAACCCTTTAAACGTAAGACAACAATAAAAACAACAATGTTATTCTCAATACTATTGTATTGATTTTACCTATTGAACATAGCTTTATGAATCTTTAAGTAAATCATGAGGGTAGGTGCAATACTTTCTGGTTTTTTAAGGATATTTTATCTTGAAAATTGATTTGCAAAGAATCCAGTTTGCACCATAGGGGAGGACTATGATTTTAAATGTTGAGGATTGTTCCACACTAGAGATGTTGAGAATTGTCCCACATTGTTTAGAGATTGAAATCTTGGGTTTCTTATATATGTGAGAGTCACTCCACTTACTAGTTTGAACTTTTAAACTGAAAACTCAACATGATATCAGAACTCCAGATTCCCTCTCATATAGTATCATATGAAAAGAATTTGATCACCCAAAAAGAGAGATGACCACCCTAAAAAAAAGAGGGACACGTACATTAACCCTAGAGGAGCAGGTCACCTTAAAAATATATAGGGATAGTCTGGTACCTGTTCCTAATGCCACATATATTGGGTCTACCTGTGAGGGGAGTGCAGAGGTTTTTTTTCACATTAGAGATGTTGAAAATAATCCCCCATTGCTCAGAGATTGGAATTTTGGATGTCTTGTATATGTGAGAGTCCATCCACTTGTTTGAATTTTTGAACTGAAAACTTCAACATTAAGGAAAGTAGTTTCGACTATGACTAACCCTACCATTCGTTTACCGCATGTGGGACATTAATGTTATAGTGATTTTGATATCTACTTTGGTGAGTTTATGGATACATACATGGAGTATTTGAGTAAGTTATGAAACGATTGGTTGGCATCATTGAAGAAGTCCGTTAATAGTCCGATTAGATCGATTAACATAAATCTAATTAAGGAATGAGACCAACCACTTGACACCCCAACTTTATAAAGCAGACATTTTAAGACATACAAGAAGAGGCACAAAGTCACCTATTGAGAGGCCCACCCTTGGAAGAAGTGTCCTTTGGTGTCATTAGCGTGGAGTCACTCCTTAAGAGTGACTTCAACCCATTTCTCTGGGTGAGTGTGCAATGGTTTTCCAATTTAAATCCTGTTTTGGCAAAACTCTCCCTGCACCCGTCTCTTCCCACAAGAGTTACCACGTTTTCCTCCAGCAGCTTCACCCCTGCAACCCCACCCATCCCATCCCATCCCACCCCATCCCACCCATTCATCCCACTAATCTTTTGGGAAGAATCAAATTGGACAAGAAAATGATTAGGTACGAGGGGGATCGAAGAACTTTCTCTTAGATTTTTTAGATCTCCTTTGGGTTTTTTCATGAGATTTTTCATGAATCCTAACGAACACATTACATAGATTTCTAGAATACCATAGAATTAAAAAGAGATGGTAAGACCGAACAAACTATTTAAATCTTCTTTTTTTTTTCTTGTTTTTTTAAATACTTTGGTCTAGATCGAACCAAATGGTCTGCTCTTAAATCGAACCACAGATCAACGGTTCAACCGTTGGCCCAACCAACCCACCCATTCGGGTTTTCGGGTCCAATTCTTGGGTCACAAAATCGGATCCATGGGTCGGGTTTTCGAGGTGTACTTCGGGTTAGATCAACACCATTGATCGGGTATCAGGGTCGCACATGCTGAACCACACGTGTGCCCCTGGGCGATCTAGTCTTGGGTCAGTCTTGGTCCGGGCTTGGATTGGGCCTGATCCTTGGATCTGGGCTCGGCTCTAGATCGGCCCAGATCATAGTTCCGGGTTGACACTGAGTCAACCCGCTAGGGTTTACAGGTTGACTCGGTGACGTCAACCCTTCCTCTTTTTTTTTTTTTTTTTTTAATAGCCGTCGACGCTTGGATCTCACGCGCTTTTTCAGGAGACGGGTGAGGGCGCATACCGTCACTTTCGGCAACAAAACTTATATCGTCGGCTCCATTTCTCCTAGACTTACAATCCTATAAAATTTATTTTACTTTTTAACGGTCCAAAAAAAATTTCGAGGATCCAAACTCTAGACAGGTTCGTACAAAAAAATTGAGAGAAAAATCTCTCCTTTTTCCAATCCAATCAAACATAATGTCTTTACAATGTTTTTCCATCGATCCTAGGTCTGTGTAAGTAACTCTGATACCACTGTTAGATTTTTTAGATCCCCTTTGGGTTTTTCCCATGAGATTTTTCATGAACCCTAACCAACACACCACACAGATTTCTAGAATACCATGGGAATTAAAAAGAGATGGTAAGACACATATCTCTTGCTGTAGATTGATTTCCAACCATTCTCTTTGCTTTGAATGCTTGGAATACTTGGATCAAAGTCTTCCACAGCTTGTCGGTATTCCTTGACCTTTTCTTTGCGTATGGGAATAGGAGAAGAAAATAACACTGTGTGGGAACTCTAATCATTGGTATTTATAATACTACCCCCAACCTTGGATCAGTCCCACAGTGAACCAGGTTAGTTTATCTCTAAGTATACTTAAATCGATCTAGCTATAACTAGACTCCCACTGAACCAACTAATCTTATAATTAATTTAATCCATAAAATATCTTACACTTTCTTCATCTTTTTTTTTTCTCTCCATCTTTGCTCCTCCCACTGCAAACACCCAAAAAAATTTATATAAATAAATAAAATTGTAAATTGTAACACCCCAAGAAAGCTTTTATAGGGCTTTAGGTAGGATAGCTCTTTTCTGGTTTCTTCTTTTCTACTCCTCCCAGCACAACAAACATAAGAGAAAAAAACAGAAATATAAAAAAATTGAAGCAACGAGACAAGAAACAGAGAAACTGAGACTTGAAGAAAGGAAGGGAAGGTTTGGTTTTCTTTGACCAAAAGGTCAGAAGGAAAGGAGTGGTAGAGGTCGCCGATAAAAGAAAGGTCGCCAATAAAGGAAAGCCTGTAGAGGTGCTGGGTTTACGGATTAGTGGCAGGGAGTGAATCAACCAGGAAGTTGAGTTACAGATCTGGTTTCTGGAGATCAGCATTAGAGGAGACTAGAGGTAATGATAGGGCTATGTTGGAATTCTCAAAATGTTGGATGTGTTTGATGTAATTTACCAAAAATAAAAATAAAAAAATACGTAAAAATTAGAGAATATTTTATATTGAAAGAGATGGACAGCGCTTTTCACCATGCAAACATCTCATTTGAATTATTGCCAATGGACAAGTGTAGCATTAGGATACGGTGCTTGATCCCTGGTGGTTTCTATGATTGTTTTTACCCGTTTGTGGTGCATATATTATTACAACACCTTCAGGTCCCCCCCCTTCTCTCTCTCTCAATTGCTAGTGTATGTTATAAAAGTTACGTGTTGATTTAAGTTAAATCTGATTTTATTTTATTTTTATAAATATTTAAGTTATATTGTCTATTGGACGGATTTAAGGCCAATCAGGGGAGTCAATCCGATCCTGACTTAAGGTCAATTAGGGTCAACCCGATCTAGTCCGGCACAATCAGGATCAATTAGGATAGGGTTGGGTCAGGCTGAACCCTACCAGGGGGTAGGGTTAGGGTTGTATATTTTCTGACACTGGTAAGGTTGGATTGGATTAAGATTATATTTAAGACACTCAAGGTAGAATAGAGTTTTAAAAATATCCAGCCCAACCTATCCTATTGCAACCCTAATTCTTACATTGAATATGCATATTATAGTCATCTACTCCCAATAGCCTCCTTATTTTATTGGTCAGGCATTTTTTTTGGGAAAAGTGCAACCATTACCATGGCAGAGGACCCTAGAAGGAGGAACGACCAATTAGATGAAGACCCCATAGAGTGGGGGATAGGGGGAATGCCATGTGTGATTTCCAAGTTGACATTGAGATGAGGGGGGTGAATCAGTGGCTTACAAATTTCTTTCCACATGTGATCTGTGAAGCTTCCCTAACAATGATTTACACTGCTGTCTTGAGCTAACTCAAACTGGTTGTCAAAAACAATAATTCACATTCTCAATCGTGTAACACACATTGCCACACAACCACAGGCAACAGTATTCTATGGTCTAGCTTACCTAGTGTGTACACCCATCCTACAGACAATGCACTTCATATACATTTATAGACAGTCACAGAACACACAGACATTACGTGGTTTACCAATACGATGTGTGATGGCTAATCCATGGGACAATACTCTAATCAGGATTTCATATTTTACCCAATACACTTCTCAATATTTTGGTTGCTCCTACAATTCCGGTGCTACAACACCTACCTCACTCCAAGCTCCAACTTAGTCTAGGGCTACAACGCTTAATCCTATCAAGTCCCAACTTGACAGGTTACAACGTATTTGTAAATAAAATTACAAGATATTCTCATATAACGTCTAGATTACAATATAAATGAACTTGTGTATGTGATTACCTTCCCAGTGTGATCACAATAGGAGTAGTATTCATCATTTGGTCTTCCCAAGTTCTTCAGTGATAGTGAATGAGCATCTTCAAGCATACACTAGTGTTGACACTCTTTCAATATCCCTCACACATAAAAAATCATTCCCATGCCGCAATGAGTGCTCCCACTAGCTCTCTAATGCTTCAGATAGTCATTAATCTTGAAGAGAGGTAGGTAAAAAATGTTTTTACACTCAAAGAGAGCCCAAAAACCTAGTTTCTTAAAAAACCGCACAGCAACACACTCCAAACACATCCAAGTTCATTGTAGGAAGATAGTCTTGAAAATGGAAGCCATTGCAACTTGAATGGGCTGAATCGGAGATCGGACGACTGAGATATGACCATTCAAAGATCAGCCAATGAGAAATTTCTAAATGGAATCTTTTTAAACCAGCCGTGCACCTGCGAAGCATTGAAACAGTGCCACCGCTAACATGTCACCTGTGCTGTCGATTTCTCATTGGCTCTATCTGGAATCTCGAATAATGGAGGCGCAAATCAAATCCATTGAATCAAAATCTGATCCGACGCTTCATCGTATATGTGCCATACCAAATCAAGGAGCCAGCTTCATGCGATGCAGATGACGGTTTAAAGTTGCATTCGGCCAATCAAATACCACACGGGAGCATCAAGCTTCGTCCGTCGAATAACACCAAAGCCCGCTTTTCTTCTAGCCGTCAGATTCAAATCTGAGCTATGTGGCTCATCTTTGGTTATCCATTTAGAATCCAATCTTTTTAACTTGCCCAAAATGCCCTTGAAAACCCCAGATATGACCTCTGTAATCGGTTTATTGAGCAAATATGACACTCAGGGGAAAGAGTTCCAGTAGTGTTTTCTCTCTCCCCGCATTTCATCGAATAGATGTTGAAGTTATCAACACATAGTCGATTTCATGCACCAGAACACACCTCCTTGTGCGTGTTCGGGGCATTGAAGCATGGTCGTGCGGCTCTGTTGCACCTGGCTGCTGGTGTGATCTTGCCCAGTGGCCTTGCGGCATGAGCTTGCCGATGGCCTTGCTGTCCATGTGCCATGTGGCTGCTTGGTGGCCTTGCTGCCCTGTGGCTGTGCCATGTACATGGCTGCTGATGTGCTGTCAGCATGGCCTGTGGTCAAGTGCCATGGCTGGCTGCCATGGTGGCATGCCACCTCATCCATATGCCATAGTATTAGTAGGTCCCACACGTTGGTGGACCCATACTCTCTCTCTCTCCTAATTTTTTTATTTTCTCTCTCTTCCTTCAAATCAAGCATGTTGGCCACCTCATCAGTGGGATCTCAAAGGGGTCTGATGCCACCTCAATAGGGCTCACCTACTTTCTCTCTCATATACATCAGCGTCTTTTCTCTCTCCTCCACATTACTGTATACAACCTCTGTCATCTGACCTGATCTAATTAAAACCGTTGCCAACAATGACAACAATCTCACCAAGGTTCCAACAATCTCTCCCTTTGGAATTGTTGGCAACCCACATGATATCTATCTCTCTCTCCCCCTTTAACAACAAGCACAAAGGGAAAAGGCAACGCTCCCCTTTCATTGAAACTCCTTTTGAATAGACTCATCTATAGGGGTGCCTATTGCATCTTTCCAATCTTATAGATGGATAATATTTTTATGCACTCACCAACTCCCCTTACACATGTGCCATCTACAATGCACTAAGAGTCACAATTTCTAGCTTGTCTCTGAGTCACTCAAATGAGTCCTTTGGGAGGGCCTTTGTGAAGATATCTATCACTTGATCAGCTGTGGGAATGAACTCTAGTCTCACTTCACCTTCAATCACCTTCTCCTTCAAGAAAAGATATTGAATGTTAATATGCTTGGTCCTTGAATGCTACACCAGATTCTTGGAGATATTAATTGCACTCTTGTTATCACATCTGATGACCATTGGTTCGTCACTAGTAATACTTAAATTTGAAATTTGTCTCTTCATCAATATCACTTGAGTACAAGTAGTTGCAGTTGCTATGTAGTCTTCTTCTGTTGTGGATAAGGACACTGACTCATGCTTTTTGTTGTGCTAAGTTACTAAACTTTTTCCCAAAAAGAATGCACCATCACTAGTGCTCTTTCTATCATCAACACTACCGGTCCAATCAGCATCTGATAATGATAATGCAGTGAGAGTGAAACTGCCAATCTTAAGGTACCACAACGCATACTCTGGTATGCCTTTCAGATATCTGAGAATTCTCTTTACTGCTAGAAGGTGTGTTCCTTAGGACAAACCTGAAACATAGCCACCAAGCAAATTGCTTGTAGAATGTCAGGTTTAGAAGCTGTCAGACATAGTAAACTTTCAATCATTGATCTATAGAGTGTTTGATCAAATTAGACAAGAAAATAATTAGGAACGAGGGAGATCAAAGAACCTTCTCCCCTTTTCTGGTTTCTTTTCTTCAGCTGCTCCCATTGCAACCACCCCAAAAAATAGCTACTCTCATTGCAACCACCCCAAAAAAAATTGTAACTTGTGACCCACCAAGAGCTTAGCATTATAGGGCTTTGTGCAGGATTTATGCATGCGTCACATTTGATCATAGTCTCATTGCAATGTGTCACAGGCTATCATAATAGAGGACTCAAATCCTCTCCCGTCGCTGGAAGCTAACAGCTGTATATGATGTGTGCTGGATGAACTTCAACCATTAGATCACCGCCGAAGAAACGAAGAGAGGATTTTTACACCATAATAGATTGCATCCATCCAATCTCTCAAATCATTGATGTGGCAAAGGTTAACCCATTCAATTAGGATCTTTCAACTTGAATTTCCCAAAAGGCCCCTTAAAGAACCTTTGAACTGTTCCGGGTTGTCATTTCTTACATTGAATATGCGCATTACATGTAGTAGTAGGGCTTAATATCATGCGTTTACCTTTTTATTTTTTCCTAATAACATCATTAGCTTTCCAAAACATAGTTTAATCAGACATCCTCCAAAAGGACATGGCCCTTAACAGATGACGTGTTCCAGTCCAAAATTTATTAAAAATAATTTTACTCCATTAATATCTTAATTTACCATTTTACCCTCCCTTCTTCTTCCTTCGTTTTGATAGAAATTCCACCGTGAAACCCACAATAATTGAAGACAACAAATAACAACAAAGCATTCCTGAGTGGAACGCAGATGCTCATCCTTTCCACTTCTTTGTCCTCATCTCCTCAATTTCCCCTTTCTCACCAAAGTCCATGACATCGACATCTATCACTTCTGTTTTCTCCCATGTATCGTCAAGGGATGTAAAACCCATCTTTGATGGATCAGGTTCGTCTATAGCATTCGGTGTAGCAATACTGATCTGAGTATTGAGAGTGCATTGAGACATGATGTGAACGATGCACTTTCAATTATCAGATCAGCACTGCCATACCAGAGTGCTGCCGACTATTTTGTTTTTCCATCTTTGATTCCTGTGAGGCAAGCATTCATGGTGGTGTTGCTGAACCCCCTTTGGGTCTACTCTGTTTTCCTGAAACTCGCTTCCCCTCTTCGCTTCGATCTCGTTCGCATCTTATTCCCCTACTTCGTCGGCTTGACACGAACCTGACCAATGCAGGTAACCTTCGGTGACGAGGGTTCGGGTTCACAAATGTTGAACCTTTCTTCTTAAGTCCCGTTGGGAACATGGGCGAGGCCTGCTTCTAAGCCTTTTACTAAGAGACGACGAGAGGGAAAGCGAGGGTTCTCTTAACTCGTCAGTACGAGACGGGCTGATGATGGATTTAGAGGAGATCTTCATAGATGAAGCAGATGATGAAGAGGTCCTTGAAGTGAAACAGATAAAAAGCTCGCTACTAGTACTGGCCTGTGAGATTCCATCGTTCGCCTTTGCCGATTACCCAAAATAGCATGAAATTAAGGGACACTGGTAGCAAATCGAGAAAAAGAGAGCTCCCTGTGATCAGAGAATCGAAGTGCAGAATCTTAAGATGAGGTTGAAAGAGAAGAGGTAATTGATCTGCTTTCCGAAGAGTATTTCATCATATTCTCTGGTTTTTGCGATCTATTCTTCGAAGAGGTTTCACATTGCTCCCTGGTTTTTGCGATCGGCCTCTGTGACGATGTCACTTATCGTCATTTTCTCTGATCACATTTGCGGCAATGATTCTTATTATTTTCTTCGATCGATCTTCCGCGAAATCAATCTTGAATCTAATCGACATTCAATGAATCGGTAATCAAGATCTGGAGTCCGATTTTTTGCATAAATTTTCTATATTCTTTAACAATCAGAAACTTCCTGAGAATCATTTGAAAAGGCTTTTGTCACCGGGTTATAATCGATGGAATTCGCATAGGAGCAGTAACATTCGCTAACAGGGGAGAGAGCTTTTAAGTTGGGAAATGAGTGCGCAAGAAACTCCAAGCTTTCATCCTACACGGTCATGCAGAGGCAAAGACCTCCATCCATGATGGTAGGGGTGTTAAATCTGGGTTCGACTCAGTAGCACGGACCGAGCCGGTCTGATCTAATCCAAACCCAGTCCAGACCAAACCCTTAATGAATAAGTTTCGGTCTAGGTTTGTAAAGCACGACACCACTTCAGTTCATATCGAAATCAGACTGGACCGGCCAGTTAAGAAGCTCAAGCTAACCCAAACCTATAATACTCAACCCGAACACCAGTAAGGCCTGCTAAGAAACCTGAGCAGCCTGAACCAATTCCTTATACTGTTCAAATAATAACCAACTGACTAAGGATCCAACGATTCTAATCAGATAAATGCAAATATTCAATCCATTATCTATGCTCAGATGCTTCTAAGATCAATTAAAACTCAATCGCTTATAATTGTATTAAATATGAACAAAAAACGCCACAAAAAAATTATCGTGCGAAAATAGCTACATGGGAAGGCAGCTTGATATGCCCAATAAACCCAGCTTGGACTGAACCGACCCGAAATTAGCCCGATAACAACCTGACATCAGACTGGTCCATTAATTATTGTGTCTAATGCAGTCCACCCCAGCCTGAACCCTTAATGAACAGGTTTCGATTTTGGTTTGTAAACCCCGCACTGTTTCAGCTTAGATCGAAACTGGATTTGACCAACTTGTTGACACCCTTACATGACTAGATGTTTGCTCCCAATTGGGTAGGACGAGGTTGAGATATGAGAACCAAGGCTTCCCTTTCAAGGTTACGCTTCAAATGTTTGGAAATATCCGAACAAGAATCTCATTTGAAACAGAATAGCAATTGCCAATGAACATGTGAATTCAGCTCCATCTATCCGCATTGTATAGTCGAGGCCTGGTTCGAAGATGGGCATGACTCATGAGTGATGCATGATTATTTTGGTCAGACAAGTGAACAGTCAAAGGGAATGGTGTTGGGGTAAAAATGTCTTTTTATCTATTCTATTAGTCTAAATAACGTATGAGTGTCTTCAGAAATATTAGTGATATTATCAGGAAAAAAATGATCACATAATATTAATCTATACTACAAGGGATATGACTAAAATTTTCCCTATAATTTATTTCAACTCCCAATTTAAAGCATCGATAAAATCTAGGGTTTGGATCCTCTACAGCCCATTTGGATCGTTGGATTATATTAATGCACATATAAATGCGCTTATTGACCTGAATACGATTGCAGGACTGCATAGTTGCAGAAAACCGAGTGGCCAAGTGATGTCAGACGGGCTCATTCCAAGGGCATATCAACAGAAAAAGATCGACATCAGTTGTTCTTGAATGAACATAGAAGTCGGTTACAATTGTTTGAGAGTAAAATAAGAAATAGAAATGAAGAAACTCCGAATTCGTCTTCTTCCCTTACCGAAATCAATTATTGATGGGAAACTTTCAAAATCACTGATAAAACCCAAATTGATTATTGATACGAAAGAACACCATGAATTAAATAAACAGACAAACCCATGGATGCTGTCTAGCTGTGGCATTTCCCTTTCCTGGAGAAATAATCCAAGTACTGAGTCCCACCATCAGCAGACGTGTCCCACCAACAAACTCTTCAAAATTTAGAGCGGTTCACCAACCCAAAATAAAAAAGTTAAGAACAATTTGGAAACACGTTGTAGCCGCTCAATTATAATCAGGAACAAAGTTTTCATTTTGGGCATCCATCCAATCGATAACTGCTCCAATGACATGCTGATATTTGATTTATGATATCGATTACCAAAACCAGTATGAATGTCATACCTTTATGGTTACTCGATGATTCTACACCACATCTTTTTTCTTTCGTTTTACAGCAAAAACAGCATGGAATACGTGTTATGCAGAATCATTTTCTTTTTTTTTGGGTGAATTGTTATCCAGAATCATTATCAGTATAAAAATACAGTAAAAAAAGGAGAGGGTTTCAAACGAGCGGTGACATTTTTTTAGGAATAAAAAATGTGAGAAGACCCCCTGACCCAGATCGGACTAAGAAATGAATATAATGTTGCAGAAGTTCCAGGTGAAGTAGCTGCTGTTAAGCTACCATTCTCTCTTTCCTCTGAAAAACCACGTTTCAAACGATAGATGCCCTCTAAGTGTTTGAATCAATTACACCCCGTAAAAGCAAACAAAGCTTCTTGTAGATTCCTCTCTGAGAAGAGGATCTTAAGCTTCAAGCCTGGTAAGGTAAGGTGATTCTTCAGGTGGGTTCAGTGATCAAATTTTATAAAATTGTCATTCTCAAATCTCAAACGTACTAGTTCAGAACAGATGGATAAATTGAAATGTGTTGATGCTGTTCCAGGGATGTTAACAGAGATAGCAGCGGTGGTGTTGGTGGGTCTTCTGGGATGGACTTATCAGGCCACACGGCCTCCACCCCCAAAGATATGTGGATCCCCAGAGGGTCCTCCTGTTACCTCACCCAGAATCAGACTCAGTGATGGTAGGCATCTAGCCTACAGAGAGAGTGGAGTCCCCAAGGATGAGGCTAAGTACAGAATCATCGTCACTCATGGCTTCGACAACTCCAAAGAGTTCAGTTTAAATGCGTCTCAGGTAATAACTACCCATTACTCAAAACTGAGATTATTTGTGGGGTTGCAATTAATGAAAGATTACATACAGTGGGAAAGTGCCAGCCATGGAAACTCTTTTAAGGGTAATTTTATGTAAATACCTAATTGAGGATGTAGAAGATTAAAGATTGATGCAACCTCACTGAATGATCAATTTCTACCTGCAAAGACTGTATTCTTGACCAAATTAAATTGAGAGGGGTGGGGGTGGGGGTGGGGATGATAAAACATATCTGTTTATTTTCTTTCACTCTGTCGTCAAGATATGCTAAGGTTGACCAACACCAAAGAGAATGATTAGATACAGTGGGCAAGTGGCACCCATGGAAACTCTTTAAGAGATTTTATGTAAATACCTAAATGATGATGTAGTAGCTTAAGGATTGATGCAACCTCACTGAATCATCAATTTCTAGTTGCAGAGATGGTATTCTAGACCAAAATTAAGTTGGGTGGAGTGGGGTGGGGTGGGGTGGGGGATGATAAAACAGATCTGTTATTTCTCACTCCAAGTCATTATTGCAAGGATCGAAGATGACCAACACCAAAGAGAAAGATTAGATACAGGGACAAGTGCCAGCCATGGAGACTCTTTTAAGACGATTTTATGTAAATACCAAATGAGATGGAGATTAAGGATTGATGCAACCTCACTGAATGACAATTTCTACCTGCAGAGATTGTATCTAGACCAAAATTAAGTTGGGAGGGATGGGGTAGGGGATGATAAAACAGACTGTTTATTTCTTTCACTCCAAGTCTATTATTGTCAAGGTATGCGAAGATTGACCAACACCAAAGAGAAAGATTAGATACAGTGGACAAGTGCCAGCCATGGAGACTCTTTTAAGATCGATTTTATGTAAATACCTAAATGATGATGTAGAAGATTAAGGATTGATGCAACCTCACTGAATGATCAATTTCTACCTGCAGAGATTGTATTCTAGACCAAAATTAAGTTGGGAGGGATGGGGTAGGGGATGATAAAACAGATCTGTTTATTTTCTTTCACTCCAAGTCTATTATTGTCAAGGTATGCGAAGATTGACCAACACCAAAGAGAAAGATTAGATACAGTGGACAAGTGGCAGCCATGGAAACTCTTTTAAGATCAATTTTATGTGAATACCTAAATGATGATGTAGAAGATTAAGGATTGATGCAACCTCACTGAATGATCAATTTCTACCTGCAGAGATTGTATTCTAGACCAAAATTAAGTTGGGAGGGATGGGGTGGGGGATGATAAAACAGATCTGTTTATTTTCTTTCACTCCAAGTCTATTGTCAAGATATACAAAGGTTGACCAACACCAAATATAGAGGCAAGTAATAAATAGAGATTTAAAGTACCCTATGAAACATGATCTCTGTTCATATTAAAAAAAATGATGTCTGTTGAATCTTACCATCATTCTGTTGGCAGGAACTTATAGAAGAGCTAAGAATATATTTTGTGTCATTCGATAGAGCTGGGTATGGAGACAGTGATCCAAACCCAAGGCGGTCAGTTAAGAGTGAAGCATTTGATATTCAAGAACTCGCTGATCAGTTGGACATTGGATCAAAATTTTATGTCATTGCAGTTTCTATGGGAGCCTATGCTGGTTGGAGTTGCCTTAAATACATACCACACAGGCACGATACTTGAGAATTCAGGATTTAATTTATCCTATATCTTCATCCCGTAGTGACATTCTCTTTTAAAATTTCTCAACCATATTTGCAGGCTAGCAGGTGCATCCTTAATAGTACCTGTGGTCAACTACTGGTGGCCTTCTTTGCCTGCTAATCTATCAAGAACAGCCTTGAGGGAGAAGGCGGTGCCAGACCAATGGATATTTAGGATCGCACACTATGCCCCCCGACTACTATACTGGTGGAGGTCTCAGAAATGGCTCCCTCCAGCCCCTATGTTTGAAGGTCATCCAGTGATTTTTAGCAGGAAAGATAAAGAGATCTTGACGAAGATGCCGGATGCCTTAAGGCCCGGTCAGGTAGTTACTCTTCCTCTGCATCACATATTTCAATTAAATTTACTTTGACATTTGTGTCATCTGCATTAATTACAGATCTGGATGCTTATTGATATCAAATATGTTAGATAATGTGTGTTTTATAATTTTCAGGATAAGGTAACACAGCAGGGGGTATTCGAATCTCTACATCGAGACTTGATGGTTGGTTTCGGGCATTGGAGCTTTGATCCCTTGGATCTAAGTAGCCCATTCCCTGAAAGTGAAGGCTCTGTTCAAATCTGGCAGGGTTACGAAGACAGGATGGTTCCATCTCTACTACAGCGGTATGTTGCCGATAGGCTCCCTTGGATCAAGTATTATGAAGTTCATGATGGTGGCCATTTTTTCATTTATGAAAGAAGCTTTAGTGAAGCCGTCTTGAGAGCACTTTTGCTTGGAGAAGAACCTCCTTCTACCTTACTAGACTAGTTAAATTGAAGTTCTAAGTAGGTTACATAAGAAAACATAAGAATCTCATGACAATTTCTATATATGATTGCATTGGTGACAACCACATACAAATTCTAGATGTTGAGGGTGTATAACTATTGCATTCTTATGGCGAAAGAATTGATATATTGTTTCATGACTTTATTTGTTTTCATGATTTGTTGCCATAGGCTGTATCAAAATTAGAGTCCATCTTCAAAATTCTTGCAGTCTTGTAATCAATACCATGAGCTCCAGCCATCAACTATTTACCAGCTAATCTATCATGAGAGGCTTAATGGAAAAATGGTTGTGGAGGAACAGTTGATTTTTGGGCTTGACTAATTTATGTAGTCGATTGAGGATTCAAAGCAATTTTCATTCATCTACTGTTGCTCACAGAAGAAGGGAAGGGAAATTTTTTGCAAGTGGCAAGCCTGTCTATGGTCATGCAGGGAATGTAAAAAAAAAAACCATCAAATGCTAACAGGGACTTCTGACATGCATGAGTCATTGAATCTCGAGTTGTGTCTTAGAAACCTTGAAGTGTGAACCCATTCTTTTGCAGACTAGATACCCTTGCATTGCTTTTTTGAGGGTTTCAAGGGTACCAAATGTGGATGAAGCTGAACTTCGAACCTTGGGGTGGATATTATAAAAATAAAAAAAATAAAAAAAATCTAAGAGTGGGATTAATAAATCAGGAAAAGCTCCATGAACTTGAATTTCGAAACTCTTTTTTTTTTTTTTTTTTTTTTTCAACATTTGGAAATTGAACAGAAGATGCAGCCTTTACTGTATAAAATTAAGTGGAGTTGTTACACATGAGCTTCTTTAGTTCTTTTGTTTTGAGGATTTTTCATGTGATCGTTTCCATTCCACGACAGAGGATGTCATCTGACAACAGATGAATCCTCCAAATTTTCTTTATAATTTCATAGGATAACTTAGACCCTTTCCTTCTCCCATATACAAATATCACTAAATCACTTTACCTGATGGCATTATGGACAAGGGAGAGGGAGTAGAAACGAGATAGTTTTCAAGATGAGAAGCAAGCCTAACTATGTCTAAAGTTCGGTAACTTTATCATTACGATTATGAGGACCACGAATGAAGGGCATACAATTTGTTCCCTATTATTTTTGCTTTACAATGCTTGACAAGATTTGTAATTATAATAGAATTTTATTATTTCCACTTTATATAGGATTTCGAAAACCTTATAACAGTCAAGTGCTGGATTAATTGGTATATTAGGTCCCATCATGTTCCATCACTGATTTACTGGTTCGAACTAGTTAGTGGAGGGATTCTCACACATATAAGGCATCCAAGGTTTTGGTCTCTAAGTAAGATGGGATTATTCCCAACACCTTACACTCTCTTCTCTTTTAAAGAATAACCTTGACCATCTCAGTCCAAAGACAGAAATCATGATGGTTTAAAGCTTGGAAAATATGAGGTAAATCACTCAAATTCCTTGATAAGATTTTTTTTTTCTTTTCTCTGTGAATATTTGGCCACATAAAACTTAGACTGGTATGTCCAGAAAACCTTTGCTACAAAATCTCAGGAAAAACTAAGCAGTAACGAGAAAGTTATAACAGATCACAGTAAAACCTTGAAACCTTTACTATGATACCATGTCAAGTTTCTAACTCAAAAGTTCGAACTAATAAGTGGAGGAACTCTTCATATATAAGACCACAGGATTCCAATCTCATTAGCAATATGGGACTATTCCCAATATTCTCCCTCACATGAAACCCCACCGTTAGGTGGTGTACATGTGGTAGTATATGTGGCAATACATAGCACTTTTCAGGTGACTAATCTCTCTTCTTGGGTGACTGATCCCTCTTTGTGTGACATATAGTCCTTCTTTTAGGTGATCATCCATCTTTGGGTGACCATAGTTCCTCTTTTATGCATCTGGCGTCCCTCTTTCGGTGACTATGCCTCTTTTTTTAGGGTTATTATGAGAGGGAATCTGGAGCTCTGATACCATGTAACAAAATAAAAAAGAAAGAAAGGAAAAATTGAGATAATGGAGAAGAATGATAGAGTCAACGTGTGTGTTCTCCTTCTCTTATGGTTCCTTTATTTATAATCAAAGAGGAGAAACAATAGTTTAGGAAACTTTCCTACATAGAATCATAAATCAATTAGGAAACTAAACCTAGACAACTTTGGAAGTAAACTCTAACCAATAAGGAAACAAATAAACACTATGGTGGAAACAAATCCACTACAATAAATGGAAATAGCTAATATAGAAACAAAACCATATGTAGCACCGATAGCTGGGACCCACAGCATATCGTTAACTCTAACACCGAACAAATGATTTAACTTGGTTTTTGAGTTTTGAGATCGTTGCAAAGCCAGTAAAGCATGAAAATGAAAATTTTCTAAGATGCATAGGAAAAGATTATTCTGAGGGTGAGCCTTGGTGTGACGGTAAAATCACGGGTTCAAAACACAGAAACAGCCTCTCTACGTTGTGGGGATAAGACTGCGTAGTGCATTGGGACGCCCTTATAGGAAAAAATTATTCTAATATGTCAATGAAATGTCAGGAGTATCTTCTTTTTTGTAAAACTAGAAAACAGAAAGTTTATATGAAAGTAAAGATATTTGAAGGGTTTTCTGCATTCATATATGATAAATATGTTTGTAAAAAAAATACATTAAAAACATGAATTTCAAGCCATGATCAATAGTTGGAAAGCTATATTAAAACATGCCTCAAGATGCATAAACATAAAAGGTAATCTGTTTAAGCTCAAATGCAAATGATTTGATGCTGAATTTCACTTTATCATCTTTCCTTTCTCTATTTTCTCATTGATTCAGAAGCGCAGGAACCAAACTTGGCTGAAGATCGTCACCCACGCACCATTTGCTACCTTGAAAAGAAGCTATAAGTGGTTGCTCTTAATGGCATTTTACATATTCTTTGTTCTCTCAGGCCAAACCATTGCAACTCTGGTAGGGAGATTACTATAACAAAGGTGGAAATAGCAAATGGATGCAAACAATTGTTGTAACTGCAGGCTTCCCATTTCTCTGTTTTTGACTCTCTGGGGTTTTATTTCCTACATGTATCAAAATTTTGTTGACTATTTGAAGTCAAAGGCTTTAACTTCTTTGTCTACAGAAGCAAGTGAAAGCTCTAATACTTTAGCTCTAGTCTAGTTACACCTGTTGTCATCTTAAATCGTAGCAAATGACATTTTCTTTCATACAAAAACCATGATAGAAGCTTCATTTTTATGGAAAAAAAAAAAGGTTCTCTGCCATCTATGTTATATTATGTCTTCACTATTGAGAATGTGGTTTAGTCCTCAATGTATACAGGCTGTTTGAGAACACTGCAAAAATGCATCTTGCAATCATTGTCCACTATATGCCAGCTCTGCCCAATAACACCTCTACCTATTTGCTTGGCTTATGGGGGAAAGTGAAAAAGAGTAGAAGAAAACAAAAAGGATTGTCTGAATGTTCTCTTTTTTTGCTCAAAAAAAAAAAATCTGAAAATTCATCTCCAAATGAATAAGTCAAATTTATTAAAGTTTTGGTTAATTGCAAGGAAAATTAAAAAGAAAGGAAATGAAATTTTATAATTATTATATCACATGATTATATAATTAACTACAACTCATTTCATAATCGATTATTAAGTTTTACTTTACATTTTGCATCCAAATCCCCTACATTTGAGAAGTAAAATAAAAGTAACATTAAAAAGTATCATTACTAAATATAGTAAAAAAATTAAATAATTTATAAAATTATGTTAGATAATGATGATACAAGTAAATTTTCATTACCCTTTCCTTCAATATCCCCTTGCAAGCAAACAAAACCTAAATGGTCAGGTTGACAACATGCCCATAGAATTAGATTTTCAACTAAAGTCCTATGTGGCACAATAATGGATGTACCTAAAAGCCTTATCTAATTGGGCCATTAACAAAAAAATATATATAAATAAATAAATAAATAGTATAGATTATACAGGGCATCTTGAACCCAAATCTGCCCCTTGTTGAAGTCCTATAGATGTTCTTGCATGAAATGCTGGATGGATAGCTTTATATGTTGAATTCTGAAAATCAAAACAATGTTTGATGTCGTGGACATTTTTTTGGGGATAGAATGTCATGTATTATCTCACAATTGCTTTGGCATTTACCCAATTCGGTCGCTGGGTCCCGATCCCCAGTAAAGGTTCTCTCAAACAAAGTTCTGCATTTTGAACACTTAGATTGTTATCTGAAGGGAAGGGTTCAGTGATTAAGGGATCGGATCAGCAGATCCTAATATGGCATGGAAAAATTCATGAAAAAGAGGGTAGATCCTAACATGATAAGCCAAATGTAAGACCCATACTCTATGAATCCGATCTAAACATTTGTTTCATGTCGTAACAGGTTTTTCAATCATAATCGGACTAGATGGGACAAATTGGATGACAATCAGGTACGAAATCGGATGAAAAACTGATGATAATTTTTATACCGGTCCCATGATACTGGTCTACATACCGGTTGACCGGTATGTCTATACGGACAGACTAGTCAGATCTGAAAACAGATCTCTGTGGGTCTTTCTTGTCAAATCTCAACCTTATGGACTTTCCTAACGTAGGAGACTTCTCAAAAACTTAACCTAGCCTATATAAGGACTTCTAAACCTCCTTAAACTTCTTTGATTGATTCTCACAAACCCTAGAGAGGAGAATGAGATCTGAAGAGGAGAAAGGAGCTAAGAAAAGAAGAAGAAGAGATTTCATTGGACGAAGAACACCATAATTAGCAAACCAATGGTAAGTGCTTGTACTTTTCTCTAGGTTCAGTAAACTTGATGATTGATCAATACCATGCATGGCTAGATATTGATCTAAAATCTTAAATTACCGTTAAACCCTAATTCGGTTGATAAACCCTAGATTCAAATTCTAGACCAAGGTTCATTAGAACGTAGGACTTCAATAGAAAATAAAACAAATCTTATTACATTGCTCAGGCCTAGAATGCATAGGAGGAACCCTAGAAGTCAAGTGCGATGATTGAAGGAAGACGAACATCAAGTTGGTGGCCTTTCGAAGGCATACTGGTCGACCATACCGGTGGCACTAGGTGCTAGTGCCACCCACCTAGTGCCACCGGTATATGAGACTAGTACCTCTCGGGTAGCCTGCCAAGGCTGTCCGGTCGACTATACCGGTCACACCACTGTACAGTGACTTGCGACCGATATATGCGACTAGTATGTCTAGAATTAGGAAGTTTTTGATCCAGTTGGATTTCGATCAACGTAAAATCCACGAAACTAATTCTAATCAAACCCTAATGTCGTATAGGACCTTGTGATAACGAGGTTAGACTCTGTGACATGGAGCAAGCTAGCAATCAAGCGTCAAGTAAGGTAATCAGACTCAAACCCTAATTAATTAATAACAATAAAACGTTGTTAATAATTACCTTGTTCTATGGAGTGTTGCTTGTATATATTCACATGTCATCTTTACTTTCAGTTATTATATTTTGTTCATGATTACTCACTATGCTAGGATGTGATTGTTAAGTATATGAATGTTTTCGTTGGTGTGTGGAATAGGAAAGATCAGGGGTCTTGGATCATTCCTTACACTAGCACCCTTTCGTATCGCTACTATCTTAACATGCTTGGTACTCGTAGGGTATCAAGGGGAGGGCGTGGCATTGTGGTTTCCAGCCTGACCACCAGACTCGAGTTCTATCTCTATACTGTAGGGAGCTGTACTGGGATAGGACCTACTGTGATGATATATAGGATTGGTTAGTGATGAGCCTACTTGTAAGCTCTCGTCAATAGGGGTGTAGGTATTGGTACGATAAAAGGGTATCAGGGAGAGGACGTGGGATGGAGGTGCAACCTGCCTACCAGACTGTAGCTCTATCTCTATATCGAAGTGAGTGATGTGGGACGATATCAGTATGTGATCTGTTGGACATGCTCATACTCTCTGCATGAAGGTGCGGTGACCGTCAAACCTTACCATAGCACCGTGTAAGTATACCAGACCAAATGTGAATGTTACTCATGCATATTGCTTGTTGCATTGTCTAATTTTCTTACTAAGCTAAGTTGTGAACTCACCCTTGTATATATACATGTTTTTAAATGTTAACGCAGATTATACTATGGAGGACTACGTGAATGCTCCAGTGTATGGAGGTGTTGCTGTTTTGAATGTGCAAGTAGGAGAGAACAAGCATAACACATCATACAAGTGCCCTTACTGCATGTTCTCTAGGATGATTTTAGTTTATTTTATTTTATTTCAATTGGATTTATAAATAATATAAAGATATTTTATTTATGTTTTGGTGTTTAGATAATTGGATAATTTATTTTATTTATCAATAGAAGTACTTAGTTCATTTACATTAAGACTTCCGCTATAATTAATTATATTCTAATTATAGTTATGTGCATTGGCTTGTGTACGTCGACACTGTCATAACAAGATCTTAGTATGAACCGTTGATTTAATAGAGATTCACTTACACTTTAGTTCAATCAGAATTAAGGTATGACACCAAAATTCATGAAAAATAGAATTGATCCAAGGACGATTTTGATCCAAATCGAGTCCAAGTCATTGCACTTGAACCCTAAATGGGTCCTTCATCCTTAGACAACACAGATGAAGGCACCCTCGATAAATCAGAATCCTCCTGTTAATTATAAAGTTATGGCTCTACCACCAGCCATAATCATAAAGTGATGGGCTAAGAACAGACCATTATCCAAATAATTTGTGCTTATATGACCATCAAGACAGCCAGTGAAGGCCATGCCATGATGGCAGTCCCTTACATAATGCTTGTAAACCATCTTCGTGACAACAATACAACATACAATTTGCGATTTCCTTCATTTTTTGACCACAAAAATTATGGTATACATCTTGCGTTGAAGTCACACTTCAATAAAATTATGCGTTTGGATTATAAAGTTTTATCGTGTAGCAGCTTGCAATGCTTTGGGAAAAGACAGTGACTCATTGGGATATGTCATGCAGACATATGAATTAAACTATAAATGAACATGAAATCAGTAAAAATTCTTATTAACATAAAAGGTTCCAGCCCAAGATCAATTTATAACCTTCAATCCAATCCATGGAAGTAAGGAGAAGGGTAAAATTAGTAATTAGAATTACAGGAGCTATGATCCCATTTTCTAAAGAATCCTAAAAGGTGAAGAAGATGAAGAACATGATTGTAGAAATGTTGAGCTTAATCAAAATTATTGATCTTAAACATTGGATTAATTGATGAGATGCCCTCACATGAGTGTCGTAACCATCAGCAGTAGGGCCCATTTCAAGGTTAATTATGTTTTGCAAATCTATACCATAGCGGTTAATCCAGCCTTATTTTACATTTACATTGTTCGTTAACGCAAATGGCTTTAAATGGCCATTTCACATTATGAATCGTCCTCGAATAAGATCACAACAGTAATCATTACCCGTGGTATAGCAAATGTGGCAATGTACCTTTGCTTGTTCTTCTGCAATCGACACTGTCGACGATCCTACATAAACCATTTACTTTTATCAATTATATGTTCTTCTTAATCATGTATGTATGTGTGATTGCATTGTGAAAGAGAAAAACAGTGAAAAAAATAAAAAGAGAAAATGGGTAAAGAGATAATTAACCTGACACCATCACCACAAGAAAACCAATTTCAATGAAACCTGCTTCCATATCTTTATGCGGAAGAGCTATAGGAGAATGTGATTAGCCTTTTCAACTCTTCTCAAGGACTAGCAATATCACCTTTCTCAATTCAAGGATTTGTTTCTCAATTCAAAGATATAAAAATACGAGCTACTTATTTCCATGTAAAAAGATGGGGAGAAAAACAATAAAATTGGATTTCTCATTATTTTTTCAAAGGAAAAAAATTTCAAAAAAAAAAAAAATTTTTTAAACCATAAAGGATTAATTAAGGATCTCTACGGGAAACTTCAAACAAGTGGAAGAACTGAAGAGGAAAGAAGAGATATTCATACCTGAAACGGTGACTCTGCAAACAAGTAGAAGCAGGATTAGAAGTCTTGGAAAGCTAAACATGTAGGGATTTTAATCCCAATAAAATTATTCCAATCGATCCCATATAGAGAATAAAACACATTAAGCAATACCATAGTCAAAAAATAATAAATGAGACATACGTCTTCATTGGAGATTGATTTTCGATATTTTCTTCCTTTTGATTTTCACAGAGATCTTCTACAGCCTCCTCTCCCTTGGATACGGTCCTTTTTTTGATTTCACACTGAAAGAGGTTAGGATTCAAACAGAATGATTCTAAAAGTTCAATGATTTTAAATCTATATGGAAACTCTGATACCACTGTAGTCCATATGGAAAGATTCTGACACTACTGTAGGAATTTTAATCATAATAAAATCATTCCAATCGATCCCATATAGAGAATAAAACACATTGAGCAATACTATAATCAAATAATAATAAGTGGGACATACCTCTTCGTTAGAGAATGATTTTCGACTTTTTCTTCCTTTTGATTTTCATAGAAATTTTCTACAGCCTTCTCTCCCTTAGGTATGAGTCCCTTTCTTGATTTCACACAAAAAGAAACTATAGGAATCCCTGCCACATATTTATAATAACTATATATCAAATATATTTCAATCCTATAACAGAATTTTTGTTTATATTAGTTAGGAGATAATCAATCAATCCTTGATTGGATTCCCACTAGTTATACAAAGTAAGTGCAATAATATTGTCCATAATAAAATATTGGATATATAAAATTTTACAGAACAATCTCATCCTCTCTCTGCAAGTTCTTAAGATTAAATCTCTCTCAACTTCTCTTCGTTGGGTTAATCTTTTATGTACCCGGTTAGTAGCTGTAGGCCTTGTTGTCTTGTTTTTTTTTTTTTTTCTTTTTTTTTTTTTTGAGCTTGCTTGTTGTGTATAGACAAACAATAAGCATTTTTAGCGATGAGAGATATATACCCTTTTAGGTTGTGAAGTTGGTGAGAAATATAATCACCGACGGACCTCTATTCCGTGTCGTGAATTTAGATGATGGCTGCTACAGAGACGAACTTGCGAAACAAACCCCTGCGTCGGTAAAAATCAATGGCGACGGAAAATTACCGTCGCCAAAAATGCATATTATTGTAGTGGTATATGTATTTTTTTTGGGCAAAAATTTTGGTAATCTAATAAATGCTATATTTGTAACCTGCTAAATGTTACCATTTTTTTTTTTTCTGATCACCTTAAGTTTCATTTGTTTCCTTGTAAATTTTTAAACATGAGAAAAATCTTACTTCATATTTTATCTCTGCCATATGATTGTGATTTATGAGAGTTATGTGACCCATTCAAAGCAACAAAGATGGCCTACTGAAATTTCATAAGGGAAAAATTTTGTAATTTTTTTTTTACCACGTGACCTGCTGATTGGACACAAGCCTAGCTAGCTAGAGTGATAAATGAATATTGAATTTACCACCCAAATAATCCTATGAATAGCAATTTTTTCCACAAAAATATGTTGATCTAAGGGTGAAATATCTCCAGATTATTTTGGATCCTTTGCTTATATTACCAATCAAGCTTTTACAATATCCGAGTTGGCAAAGGTTCTTTCAAGTATGTCAATTCCTGTGAGCTTTGGGATTGATTCAACCTGATCCGGATCAGGTTGGGATCAGTAAATCATGCCCGATTCCTTGTTCTTAAACCATATATTACCAATAAGATTATAATAATAAAACAAAAGAAATTAAAATTAAATCAAAACTAAAATAGAAACTTTTGTAATAATTACTCTCTGATTGTGTAATTAATTCTAACTTTCTAAGTATAATTATGGGAAAATTTCACGCACCCTTGAGATATATTTGTAATTCAATCATAAGAATTTATATATACATACATGCCCTTTTTTTCTTTTTCTTTTTTGGGTAATTTTATGAAAATTAGACATACATTCTTTCACTTTCAATCTGCCATTCTATCATGGTATATTACTCATTGAGATAGTGGCTAGCTGCATCATCCAATTGGATTCCCAATTCTTTTGCTGGTCCATTTTCTGCAGACAGGAAATGGTTTGGAGTTATCTGATTTCATCAATTGTCCGGAGGGGGTAAATTATACATATATAGAACTCCTTTTTTCTGCAAATGTCAATCTAATTTTGGTAGTAACTAGTAACAGTGAACTTTCTTAGTTTTCACTCAATATATACATATAAAATTTTTTTTTGTGAATTGAATCATAAGAACGATACTATGTCTTTTGACATGATCGAAGAAACAAACAAAAACACAATGAAAGGAGACTGATAGAAAATTACACGATATTTGTCGATTACTAGTATGAGTTATGAAAGACGAATTAATTAAGGAGAAAGGAATAAATAAATTTCACCTACACACGCTCACTTTGTTGTTGTGGGGACAACGTTTGATAAAAAAATCACTGAAGTATGATAAACTTGTAAGTAAAGGAAATTCCTAATTCTCTCTCTATGCTCTCAACCAATTCAAATACTACAACAATATGCATTTTTGACAATGAAAATTAGCTACGGAAACCAATTTTCCATTCCCAAAAATAGTATTTAGCAAAGGAATTCCTACAATCCATAGCGGTAAAAAAATTTTCATATTAGTGAGCTAAGAAGACCCAAGCATCATGGAGACATGGCATCTGTCACGGACTACAGGTTGGGCCTATCGCTTAGTAGATTCCATCTATAACATTAGATGGTAAAATTCAGCTTGATAGGATGATTATCTATCATATGATCTACAGTGTACTCATCATTTACGGCAATTTTTAAGTTATAAGTTGTGGAAGCAAGATGGTTGTTTCATTTCAAGAACACTACATCAAAAAAATAAAAAGCTTAGATCACGTAGAAAGTTGTTTGGGGCTGAATGAATTTTCAGGTGTCCTGATTTATCGAAGTTTAGATTCAGCAATGCATTCATTACAACTCAAATCACTTTCCAAAGAAAACCAGCCTGACAATGTGATTAGGATCTAGTATTTTTACTATATTTATTGGATGATCAGGAAACTGTAGAGTAAGTGTAAAAAGTAAATTGCAGATCATATGGTGGACAATCATCTGATCATGAACCAATTCAATATCTGAAAGAGGATCTATAATAACGGTAGGTCCTGTTCCTGACTTGATGCTAACTGTTAGCTCCCCAGAACCATGGTAAGGCCCCACATAGGACCCAAGGCGCTCTTTATGACTGAGAACGTCAAATATTATCTGATATTCTAAGATCAATTTCCACGTCTGACCGGAATTAGATAAACTAAAGTTGTGGAGTTTGAATTTTTATTCAGATGATGAATTAGTTGATTCAATGAGAATCTAATGTGCGGACTAACTAATCACCAACAGATTAACTTCGGAACTTAACAATTGCAGGCTATTTGGGCTCCTTCGACCCAAACTGAGCCTTACTACTACAAAAGAGAGGGAAGGAAGAATATAAAATCAAATTTAAAGGGTACAATGGAAGTTCAAAGCAAACAGTTAATGCTTCCTTGGTAGTTCATGTCTAATAAGACAATACATGAAGAGATCCTAAATGGCTAAAACAGAAAATTCCAAAATAGAAATAAGAATGGAACCTGTAAAAGTTAGAACTTGCAAACCAGTTTCCTGATCGTTTTATGTGAAAATCTACCACAATGCAATGAGCGTCTGGCAAGATTATCATTAGACTCATGGAGCCATTTATTAAATCCACAAACAGAATAGCTAGAAATTCATTAAAATAGAGATATCAAAAATAAGGACTAAGAAAAAGAAGTCCCTGATCTTACTTTGGCAACCCAGTTTTGGGGTGGAGAAGGGCTTGGCTTTCATCAGCTAACAAAACCGGGCCTCTACCTGGTCTGGTGCAGATGAAATAACTGACATCGCCTGCATGTCTCTGAGATGGGACATTATCTTTAAGCTCTGGAGGTGATGGCAAAGCTTCTACATCTTTCATTGATTTAACACCAGCATCTTTTAGTATTGTTTTGTCTCCCAGCACATAACTGAAATTTTATTGAAAGACCAATCAGCTTCAGGCGTAAAATACAAGTGTGATGTCTTTCCTAAGAGGTCTACTTTATTGCATTTCAGAAAATATCTGAACATGCCATACCTATCCATGTCAGTATCTGGAAGTGGGGGAAAGAAGAACAGCAGCCTTTGAAGCAGAAGGGAAGCAACTTCTCTGTTACGGGCAATTAAAACTGCATTGGGCCCCGCATCAAAAGTGTAGGCAACCTGTCAATTACCCCTAAATTAGTCCCACCTCCAATTTACCAAATTAGCCATTGTAATAAAATAGAAAATAAGAGAAGAAATAGAAGAGGAGAGAGAGAGAGAGAGAAAAAAAACAAAATCATTGTAACAAAATAGAAAATAAGAGAAGAAATAGAAGAGGAGAGAGAGAAAAAACAGAATCGAATTAGTATCTTGTTTCTTTTCTCATAGCTTGTATTTATATAAAATAAAAAAACAGTTACTAGATAGGATCTAGGACTCTAAAAGTCAAAGTCCTCATTACAAACTAAAGATAAAATAAACTCAAAATAGAAAAAGGAAACTAACAAGCTTACTTGGTAAAGGAAACTAATAAAGTAAATTAATAAACTAATTAAGAGTCTACCAGTCCACTCAATTAGGACTAACTGATTTGACTAAGTCAAACAGTTAATTAGGATAGTATTTTATTTTGTTATGCTGACACCCCTCTCTCTCTCTCTCAAGCTGGAGCATGGGGGAATGTGAGATCTTCAGCTTGGAACAATGTACCAACAGAAGTGCAGTTGTAATAGCAGAAATATAGTATATAGCAGTAGATAACAGCAACATCATAGGCCCACGTACTTACCCAAAATAAAAAAAAAAAAAAAAAAAAAACATCATAAGCCCACGTAGTAAACCCCAAGAGGAAGGTAAGCTCCAATACGATCAAAGAGATAGTAGAGGTTGCATCACATATAGGTAGTAGAGGCTGCATCATGTGCAAACTGCAAAAAGTAGAGGTTGCATCTCGTGCAGCTGGTAGTAGAGGTTGCATCACGTGCAACTAGAAATAGAGGTTGCAGCATGTGCAACTAGAAATAGAGGTTGCAGCACGTGCAACTGGTAGTAAAGACTACATCACATACAACTGGTAGTAGATGTTGCATCACGTGCAACTTGAAGTAGAGGTTGCAGCACGTGCAACTGATAGTAAATGTTGCATCACGTACAACTAGTAGTAGAGGTTGCATCACGTACAACTGGTAGTAGAGATTGCATCATGTGCAACTGGTAATGTGCTCCAACATAAACATAGTAAAATGGTAGTAGACTTCATCATGAGCAAGGAGTAAGCTCAATCATGAACGTAGTAGTAGGCTAGACTCTCTCAATGAGAAGGCACGAACTTGAACAGATATATATACATTCTCCCCCTCACATGATACATTCCACGTAGACAAATTATGGCAAGAGACATAAAACTGTAGGATTTATATTTGAATATCAATAGGAACAAGATATCCAAATTTCAAAACCATCCAACGGTTGGATTATAAAATATGGTAAAGTCCTAGTGAGACTAGGAATAGATAATGATGCAAGCAGATCAGATCAGAACAGATCTGATCAGATCAGTATTGCAGGCAGCAGATCAGCAGAGCAACAACTCAGTAGTGTGGTTCAGCAGATCAGTTGTGTAGCAGTAGTGTCAAATCAGATCAGATCAAAGCAAATCTGGTCCGATTAGTACAGCATCAGCAGGGAAGATCTATGTATGTTGAGCAGAGCCGGCAACAACAAATCAGTTTAATAGTGGTAGCAGATTGGATCAGATTTATTGAGCAGATCTGACCAAACTTGACAGCAGCAATAGTGAAGTTCAGTAGATCAGTAATAAAGGTAGGTAAGTAGTAGCAGTAGAAGGATCTAGATCAAGGATTGATCACTAGATCAGACTAGTAATGGCTTGCGGCAGTAAGGAACAGAAACAGTACATCAGCGGAAAAGAGAAGCAACAGCAGCAATATTAGTATCTCAAGGATCAGATCTCAATCACAAAGATTGATCAAACCCATTAAGCAGCAATAATGTAGATCTGGTTCAGCACAGCAGATCAAAGTTGCTTTGAGATTAGATCTCAATGTTAGTAATAGACATGCAATGATCAAATCTGGAAACTAATCACAGAAGGCAGCAGTACTCACGGTAAAGAACAGATCTCCTTTGCAGCAGATTTGATCTCATGGGCAACAGTAGACAAGCAAGAATAGACCTGAAAATCTGATTACAAAAGCAGCAGTAGTTACATCAATAAGGCAATGAACAGATCGGGAAATCTGGTCACCAAAGGCAGCCATAGTCACAACAGATCTGTATTAGATGGATCTGAACAGCAACACCATATTGCAGAGAGCAGCTATATACTGCAATAGATCAGATCATAATCTGATGAAGTAACAATAATTAGCAGCAGATCAGAGATAGATCTGAATAGCAACACCATATCGCAAAGGGAAGCAGCAATATATCGCAATAGATCAGATCAGAATCTGATGAAGTAACAATAAGTAGCAGCACATGGAGGCATAGAAGGTAATTGAACTTCTGATCAGATCATGAGCAAAGCTGATCAGATCTGGACAGACCAGTAGATCTCGATAGCAATAGCAGATAGGGTAAATAGTAGCAGTAGTAGGTATAATATGAAAAAACAGAAGCAGCAACGGTAGCTGCACACCATGAAGGAGAATTTTAGACGACTCTCAAAACGGCACCCGCTCTAATACCATGTAACAAAGAAAATAAGGAAGAAATAAAGGAAGAGAGAGAGAGCAGAATCGAATTAGTATCTTGCTCCTCTCCTTGTAGCTTGTATGTATAAAAAATAGGAAACAACAAATTAGATAGGATCTAGGACTCTATAAGTCTGGATCCTAGTTACAAACTAAAGATAAAGCGAACTCAAAATAGGAAAAGGAAACTAACAAACCCAATTGGTAAAGAAAACTAATAAAATAAACTAAAAAACTAACTAGGAGTCCACCAGTCCACACGATCAAGACTAAGTCAAAACAATTAGTTAGGATAGTATTTTATTTTTTACGTTAACAACTATCTAATTTACCATTGCAAGAGCCATCACCAGATGGCATCTCATGGCATATAGACATCTTGGAGCTTGCAGATGTTTTGGATCCCCCCATCCCTCTAAATTTTATGTTTCACTTGACTTGGGTTCAGATTTCCGGTTGGCATTTTGCATATTCACTGGCTTTTCAGGGATAGGTTCAGGTAAATGAGCAGATAGCAAAAAATCCCAATCCAAAAAGAATGTATATCTGTTGTCAATTGTACTCAGATATCTGTTGAGATAGTCATGTATTACATACAAATTCAAAAATGATTTTTATATATGTTCAGTAACCAGATATAAATTCAGATTGATATTTCCTCTGCTATTGTGATCCAGTGTTATACAATTATATCACTACTTTACACTGATAACATTCTTTGGATTTATTAGTATTTTTATGCGAAAAAAGTAATCCTTTTTTTAATCCAGCATTTATATTACTTAAGTATAAAGTATTAGTCAGACACAGTAGTGTTCAAATTTGCATACACTCAAATGAAAATCTACCAGGTATCAGATTGAATTCCAATATTGTATTTGAGTGTCAAAAAGAATGAGAATACTGGTTACATTAATCAGATCCCAACTCAGGTATATCCAATTCAAAATTTGATCAATTTATACTTAGGTTTATATCACTTATGTATTTAAGTTTAGAATGTACAATTGCTACAAAAGAAAATCCTAAACCAATAACTTTGCCTATCAAGCATTTTAGCATGGACAATTCATAGTTGTCAAGGCGATAAGGCAATCCAAGGCGTTCGGGGCCATCCTGGTCGCCTAGGGGCGCCTAGGAGTTTCCTAGGCGACCAAGGCGTTCCCAGTGTATTTTTTTTTAATTTCTAAAATAATAATGCTATATTAATGTTTATATATATATGCAGCATTCTACATAAATAGTCAACATTTAAGACATAACTTAATTAATATGAAAAACCAACAAAGCAACAAATAATGAGTTAAGTAGACAACACGTATTTATGACTAACATTTGCATACTTCTAACAAATTTGATCGGAGTGTAACTCCTTTAATATAGTTTGGATTCAAGCTCGAATTCGTTGCAAAGCTAGCATAATCAGCTTTCCAACAAATCCAAGATTGCTTGAATCCGAGTTATAATGGAGTTACATTCCAGTCAAACCTTGTTTGGAGTACGCGAATGATGTTTAAAGTTGTCTGAATGTAAATTATTTTTTGGGCATCAAAGCAAGAAATTATTTTGACGCGCTTTTGGTTTTTAGTGATACTTTACTATAATAAGATTTATGGAATTTTTATATTTGAAAAAAAAAACGAGCATTTGGAAGTTGAAATCGCCCCCGCACCCAAAAATACGATTTTTGTTCTTGAACTGGAGGGTTGACTTTTTATCCTTCTGGAATTTGAATTTTAGACTATTTTTATTAGATTCAAATGGGGGGTATTTGCTTATTTTAAAGAAACATTTACTTAAATGATATTAGTCATAAATAAGTATTGTCTGATAAATGTTGTTAAGTACTGCCTGATAAATGTTGTTCCTATCTAACCTAATAAATCTTGTGAAGAAAATTCAGAGATCAAAGGAAAATATGAGAACAAAAAAAGACTACATTGAAAACAAGGCAGCCGCCAGACATTTTGGGCGTCCAAGGTGCCCTAGGCGTCTCCTAGGAGACACCCAGGCACCCTGGGCGACTGCCTTTCTTATGTTCATAAGGCGCCTGGAACCCAGGCCTATAATAACCGCCCGAACGCAACGCCTAGGCGATGCCTTGACAACTATGGGACAGTTCTATAGAAGGGTCTCCCAAACAATTAAGCATCCCTCGGAACAACCTTTTTTGTGAAAAGAAACTGAAGCTAAGTACCTGCATTGAAATTTCAAGTTTGTGAAGCAATTTTCAGGTAAGCATTCCTCGATTCCAAGCTAGCAATATATGTTTTTTTTTCTTCTTCTTTTTTCTTTTCTTTTTTTTTTTTTTTTTTTGGGGGGGGGGGGGTCAAAATGTAAAAGATCAGTATGTCAATGTAATGTAACAAGTAAGACTCCGAATCAAGCAATGAGGATGATGAAATAGAATGGCAGCTTGGGAGAAAAAGCAAGACCAACAACTGGATTGGATATCCAAAACAGGAAGTCAAACCTAAAAGTGCATCAATTGCATTGTAATAATCCCCTAAAAATGGCAGATATGCAAACAATTAAATGCAATATTGGATATTCATATCATTTTACTCTAAACAAATGAATGATGCTTGAAGCAAGGTATATAATTATAGTCTGCTAGGAGAGAAAATCAAATCTAAATGTAACTAGGGGAAATTCCTACTCATATTATCTATTGAGAAGGAGCTCTCTATCAATGTTTTGGCCAATCCACTGACAAAAATGGTGACTTCTGAATAGAACTCTAGAAACCACACCTGAGGTGTTCCTTCAAACCGATTCCATTTCTCCATGTAGTTGATTATCCTGAAAAAGAGTTTCTCTATTAACACTAAAATTCTAAGGAAATACAAATAAATCCCAGACATACAACTATATATAAACAAGCAAACGGAAAAGCAGTGGTTAAAATAAAGAATAAAGACCAAAGAATAGGACTTGCCTGTGTGAAGTATCATTCATGTAGAATATGGGGGGACTAGTATCCAAGCAAACCGCATGAAACTGGTTACTATCAACACAAGCTAACCTTGCAAAAGATGGGAAGTCACGTGTTCTAATGGCTTCTTCCATCTGCAATATCCGTTTTGGTACTACTTCCTAGAACATATCAGCATTGCAAGTCAGAAGTTAGAACAAATTCCTTCCAACCTCAGAAGTTCAAAAGGACTGATAAGTAATAAGAGAACCTCCTTAAAAGGAAGAAGCAGTGCAAATTTCAAAGCATAATCACCTATAACAATTTCTGCATTGGAAGTAAAGAAAAAATTTTAAAGGTGGGAAAAAGGCTAGCATGCCCTATGAATTTGAATGTTGAGCAAAAAAAGAAACGATATATACATAAAATGAGTCTAGCTGAGGTTAGATGAGTGACAAGAGAAGATAGAATTTAGAAGAAAAAAAAACTGCATCCGGGGAACTCAGAGCTAGCACCAAGAAGGTAAGAAGTGATAAGATGAGGAAAGGTGATGGTTCGCAGGTTCGGTCGGCTATGTGCTCTGAAGAAATATATAATTAAGAACTCATATGATGCGAACTGGAGGTGTTAAAGAAGCTGAAAAATACTTGTGTTGAAGTGTGAGAAAAGAATTTAACTGCAGACTGCTTATGAATGAAAATGTGTTATGAGTGGAATGGTGGAAAAGGCCTCCTAAAAAGGAACCCAATTAATTTGGGTAATACTTCTTGAATTATGTTGACTCCATTCACCTAAAATGATTTCTTAAAGAACTTACAACTACAAACAGCCAAGAAACTTTAGTCTATTAAAGTCCCAAATTAATAATCAAATACAGTGTATGAAAAAGTACCTTTGACCTGTGATGTAAGAGAGCACTTGTTTCGACACTCTCACGCATTCCTGATGTGCTACTTGTTTCCTTTTGCCGTGAACTTACCTGAAATTAACAAAATGAAGAGCGGATTTATAGAGCACCGTGAATTGATGAAATAAATAACATGTAAGAGATGTCCATACAAGCCTTCACATGCAAAGCACAAACAAAATTCTCCTACCAATCAAGTTATGCTTTCACAAATGCCAGATTCACAAAGCCCGAGAACTCTGAGACACATCTTGTCACAGTGCATGACAATATAATCCAAGATATTAAAGGACATTGCAGAAGATTAGAAAACAGTAAATAAATACTAACATTACACACCACAGTATAAGTAAATACAAGCTTACAACGAAATAATCAGTGTCAGTTGAAACTGTAGTTCACAATCACAAGTATCACACATTTACTATTCACAAGTTGCATATCACAATAATGCCATTTAACAAATTGAAATTCAATTCAGACGGAAAAACAATGTAAAATGAACATCTTGAACAATTTGAAGTTCAATATTCAGGCCAGTTGAATCAAGTTCTGGCGACTAGCCCTCAACCCAAGGGAACATAGCCTCAACCCTAAACCAATCCAATATGATCTCAGGTTGAAAAGAAGCCAACCCCATCCCTCCCAATCAAAAGTATAAACTATCCTTCCCAAGGGTTTTTGGAATTGGGTAGAGTTGGTAAGGTTGTTCTACGTTTGCTTTAGGTACAGTCTTGTGAGATAGAATAGAAACATAATGTGTAAGAGTTAACTCAAACGCCTCTATAATTTGAAGCAATTTTAGTACCACCAAGCCAAGTTCTGAATCCTAATGACGCCATATTTTTCTAAAATGCATAGAGAACATGTGGACAAAGAAGGACCACATGATACGCACAGAGCTACAACCCTGTTACCCCAGCCAGCCCATAGACTAGAAAACCAGGCCCAATCTGACCAAATATTCGTTTGGATCTTTTTAGATTCATGTGAGCTCAACCTACGTTGCACCCATAATTGATTCCAACTGATAATTGGGAGCAGAAAACATACCATTTGAGGTTTCACCCTTGGCTTAGTAGTAAGGTCTCCGGCTATTGACAGCCGAGACCAGGGATTGAATCCTAGACCATGGGGAGAAGCGTGGGTTTGAGATTTCAAATCCAGGTCTATTGAGGCACTAGTGAAAGAGTGTCTTCAAAGAGAGAACCCTCCAGAGATTCTCAGGCCCTTTGGTTGTATACAATTATGCAATACAAGTTAATAATTTAATATAACAGCTATACCAAAAGGCCATAAAATTCCAGAGAACCTGAACGTAAAGAATTTAATACTAGAAAGACTCCCGTAACGAGATTTAATCGCAGTACCTACCCCCAAAAAAAAAAAAAACAAAGGACTCCCGTGACGCATTGACTGGGGCTTCAGAAAAGAGGTCTCCTTGAGACTATCCAGCATCATAACACAAACCATGCAACCATCCAAGACAATGAACATCTATTTCCCTACTCCCTAAGTTCATAAACAAGATGAAAGGCAATATGAAATTGAATATATATATATATATATTTAGAGAGAGAGAGAGAGAAGACTGAGCATGTTTTCTAATGACATGCATCTTTTGTAGTTTCGGAACTGTTACCACAATGATTAAGAACTCAAAGAAGACACATGAAAAACACACAGAAAAAGGGAAGGTATTCAACACTAGAGTTTCAAGGTATTTCTTTATTACTAGAGAAAACATCAGGCATCGAATATAGCTGCTCATAGAATTGTTAAATGAGAAAGAAAACTTGATAAATTTATAGGCACTTTTATTAATTGTCAAGAACCATCAGTATTTTCCTTTCCTTTTCCACGCATGTGCAAATTATTTAGGTCGTGCAGATGTAAGACAACAATAGACTTAAAGAGGATGAACAAAAGATTATAATAAATTATAGTAAAAGGTAAATCTTTATTGTGGAAGAAAAACAAGTACTAGAAGAAAGTTGGGGTGGAAAAACAGGATTAACAAGCAAATACCCAGTGCGAAACATAATTGGCCATGGAAACTCCAACTTACAACACACTAAAACAGCATAAAGTTGATAAGTGAAATATCTACAACAAGGACATTCACATGTAAAACATAATATGGAATAAGGCAACATGAAGATCAATGCAAATGAACCAGAATACAAGGGAAAGGAAAAGGCTGGATATCCACCAAATGCTTCTATCAACCTTTGTTTCTTTCTCCACTCCCCACCCCGGCCGATAAGACAAATAAAAAAATTCAAAAGAATCAGATAATAATGGACAAAAAATTTCCTAGAGGCACTAGATATAGCATATCTAGTAAGAAATTACCTTACTGTTGAAAATACCAACCAGTAAACTCTTTGTATCTTTTAACTGATTAGATGACTACATGTAAGAACAACATACCACTGCAATAATAATAACAAGATCATCCCAATGAGTTTCACTTGCAAGTTGAATTGCAGTGCTGTCACTTCCATTCACATCCTTGACAAATGAAAATATAAAAATTAGTATCAGACACTGAATAATAAGATGCCAAGCATACTAGACATGCTTTCTCAAAGAAGGCACCAAAGATGAACCAAAAAATCAACCTTACATTTCCCATGACCCACTTGACAAATCCACCATAAAGACTGCGACAAGCACTACCTGATCCTTGCCTGTACACGCATGAAGAAAGCTTGAGAAATAAAACTAATTTTCACTTGCATATCCTGATGCAAAAGGGGATTATAAGAGCCATCGAAACAATAGAAAATTAGGGCAAAAGAAAGAGTTGTAGCAATTCATGTAATGCATATGTGCACACTCACACAAGATGTCATTGAATCAATTTTATATATATATATATATATATATATATATATATATATATATATATATATATATATATATATATATATATATATAGTGCAACACACATAAGAT
Source organism: Protea cynaroides (assembly GCA_028583415.1). Taxonomy (NCBI): domain Eukaryota; kingdom Viridiplantae; phylum Streptophyta; class Magnoliopsida; order Proteales; family Proteaceae; genus Protea; species Protea cynaroides. Next base: position 53,078,144 of record CM053269.1, read on the forward strand.
GTAATAAAAAACAATTCAGCAGAAAAGGATAAGCAACACACATGTGAACAACCACACAAACAAAAGAATGGAAAGAAAAAAAAAGACAAAAAATGAGAACACAATATTCAACTCATGGAAACTGACCTTGCGATAGCAGAAAGTTTTCCCTGATCTTCCTTCACATTCATTAGTTTTGCAAGAGCAAAAACTGCAATCAACAATGTGGCAGCTCGTTATACTGGCATAGAGTAGTGTTTGGTTGAACATTCCAAAAAATAATGATTAAAGTAAAGCTTCAGGATAGCAAGACAAAACTAATCAACAGAAGAATCAATCTAAGCATGAAGTTACAAGGAGCCATGCATCATACAGAAGAGGTCACACAAGCATTATAACTTATTAAGGATAAAGAAGTGGTTTTTGTAAGGGACAGGCAAAATCTTAAACAAAGGGACAAATATTGGCCCCAATAAACCTGCCCCCATACCCCCCCCCCCCCCCACCCCCAGAAAAAAAAGGAAATAGTAGTCATTGGTCTTCATTGGGCATGATAAAACATCTCACTTGACTTTCCATCATATATTAACAAAAGAGCTGCCACTGCATTCCCTGAAAGGAAGTGCTATGTAATTCTTTTCTTTTGTACCTTAAGATTCATCTATCTTGACATCTTCATCTCATCTACACTTGTTCTCTGTAGGAAATGTTTCTCAATTGTCAAATGTAAGTCTTGTGGACTGATTTATAAAATTTACCTTTAATTTTAATTGAATGCTTCAACCAGATTGCAACCTAGGGGCACCTCTCCACTTCATCCACCCCCCTCTTGTTCTCAGATAATTGAAATATAAGTATCTAGTTAATGAACCAAATATAATTTTATATTCTCTATCAACAAATATGGCATTGAAACAAAATATTAATGACAAAAAAAAATAATTTTAAGTCATTACCCAACTTAAAAGCATATAAAAAAGGTAGTCAGATATAGAACAAAGAGCAACATGGATACAAGATGAAGCACCAAAGCAGGTTACTACCTCAACTCAATAACAAGTATAAAGAGCTGACTAAGTAGTTATTAGTCAATCCCTAGTCTGTTATGGTCATGTTGAAAATGCTGACCTAGTACCCACTCAATCAGTATGTATAGGATACCAAGAAGTTAAAATCTTTTCTAGCCATTTTGGCTTTAACCAGAAACCATAAAATAGAAGTATGCAGCTTGTACTGCATGCTGCTAAAACGAGGTGACTTGCAAAAGAGGGCATAAATCCTCTATTCACTTACTTGAAAGCTCCTGAGAATCCAAATCACGCATGGAGTACCCAAGATTTATTGAACTACCAACTCTAGTCAATACCTAGACTGAATATTACCTACCGCGATGGATAAACTTTTCAATCAAACTCAAGTTATTCACATCCACACAAGCAAGAAACAAATTCAATGATGTAATAACTCCACCTACATCTACCTAAAATGTTTGACCTTAGTCACCAAGGGAAACCTATATCAGTACAGAATTAACACCAATAGCATAAAATTAAATTCAAAAGAGGAAGACCATAAAGCAACAGTAGCACAACGAATGCAAAAGCCTACCAAGACAAGCAAAACCGGCGGCGGAAGAAGCCAAGCCTGCAGCAGTCGGGAAGTTGTTGTAGGAAGCAATGTGTAAGTGCAATTTCTCCCAATCTTGTTTTTGAATGCGGATCCCCTTCTCCTCATCCTCGATGGAACTCGCACGACCCCGGATTTCCCTAAGACAGTTCTGATATCTACCTCCAGAAAGAGAAATCTCCTACACTAACCGCGAAGAACGAAAATACCGAAAATGAGATCACCTCTAAGCCAACAATTCCCAGCTCGACAGACAGATATGAAATGAAAAAACATCCATGAAAATGTACCTTCCCGTTTAGCCACATCCGATCTTTGTCGAAGCTGGGGCTAACAGCCACAGTCGTCGTCGTGCAGAGATGCTCGGGATCAAGCGTAACACTGATGCTGTCGTTAATAGGAAGAATTAGGGTTTCATCCCTCTTCCCCCAGTACTTAATAACAGCAATGTTCGTCGGAGACTGGGCAGTCACCATTAACACCCAGTTCTGTTGTTTACCCGCCATTTCGAGCTAAGAAAAAACCGAAGAAAAACAAAACCAGAACCAAAAATAAAAGAAATTTATACTTCGAAACGAAGCTTTTGCGCGAAATTTACTGGGAAGAAAGCCAATTTAAGCTAAGAACGCAATTTTGTAATGGAAACTAAAAAACGGGAACTCAATCCCACAGAATCTGAAGAAGAAGTTGGATTTTGATCTGAAAAGATAACAAGTACGAAACGCTATTGATTCGTAATAGTAGGTGTATAATCAGAACAGACCGAGTTCCCTATCAGTTCTGGCGAAAAGGATCTCTAAATTGTATAACCGACTGACGTTGGAATCGAAAAAGAACAGGATCTGACGAATGCCAAATAACTTTGGATCCAAATTTGTATAGTAAGAGGTATCAGAACCTAAAAAAGCAATGAGAGGCTCAAATCAACTCATCGAGTTCATCTCCTTCACTTCAACCCAGAGACGCTAAGACGCAGTGCATGAATAGAGAAAGCTGACCTATTATCACCTACGAGCAAACCAGGCAAGGTTAGATCCTGAAAGAATGTTTCTTAATGAATGATTACACAAAAAAAAACAGATTTTACTTATGCAAAACTAACTAAGGTATTACAAAACTACCCAAGATTATGTTCTTATTTACATTTTTATCCCAACCTCCCTCCTTATTCTCTCTCGTCTCCTTCCTTTCTTCTTTCCTTGGATTTGAACTCCTACCTTTGGTTGAAGCAGAGCAGGGGAAGTTGCAAGAATGGCGACGATAAGCTTCGGGAAGAGAAATACTCCTCTCCCACCCAAAGTGAACGGAGTTCTCAACGTTAGATACCTCTTCTCTTCAACATCTCTAGTCACTGGTCTTTTCTGATTTCGAAGTTTGAAACTGAACTAGAAGAATTAGCCTTTGGGATTAAAGGAATAAGAGTTGGGGAGGACAACCAGAAGGAGAAGGCGATGAAGAAGAGTAAATAAATAAGCGTAGCTCCACAATTTCACACTGTGGAACTCTGTACTCCCTAAGTCGAAGCAGAGAATCCACTAGCATGAAATAGTATCAATCCGAGTTGAGATGGAACAACAAAAGTGGATCAGCCCACCTGAGATTTAAACAAACTAGTCAAGCCAGAGTAAAGAATTCACGAAAGCGCTGCTCTTAAGATCGACCCCAATGGTTGCCAATAATAAACTCCAAGTCCAAGAATGTTTCGAATTCAACCACAATAAAGCCAGACAGAGAATCCTCCATAGTCGGGAGAGCGGAAGGATGTCCCTACCGATTGAAGATGAGTTGAGATTGGTAACGGAAATTGGAAAGATCAGTAAAGAAACTAGCAAACGAGTGACTGGTTGTCGGATTCTGACGAGCTCAATTAAGACCATTTTGTTGGTAGACAGTAGCAAATGGAACAGAGTATCGTTAGCTTCTTTGACCACGCAAAATCCACTTCTACTTCGACTACATGTGCTTGTCTTCTTCGTAGTTCGTATTCGGTTTCACTCGCTCGCTTCGTTCCTCTTCTCTGGTTTCCGAAAGTCTATTCCATTACGATCAGGGATGCAGATTTCCCAACAATGGCGCCCACAGCACGGCGGTGGAGATGACAGTGCAAGACAAAGATGGTAACCAATCTGGGAACTCGTAAATTGGTAACACAAGCTCCACAGCTAACACCTTGGTTTCCGGCTTAATTTTCCAGCGATTTGAAATAAGAATTCGAAGGCTTGAACCAAATTCTGAATCAATTTTATGGTTGCAGTCACCGGAGGTTGAGAAGAAGAGGCTAAAAATGTCAACAAAAAAAAAAGTGGGTGAAGGAAGTACAGTTTTGGGTAGTTTTGTAATATCCTTGCTCCTTTTGGGTATATAAGTTAAAGTAAACATCAGGTGGATAATTTGGTGGACCTAGATCCTCTCCAGTCGCGAGCCGCGTCAATCGTTTATCCAACGGGCTGTGATGCTCAATCCATGCCGAAGCATCCCAGTTCGTCTGATGGACAACGACAAGCCAATTCAATTTTCAAGTTTGGTAAAGTGAAACTAAATTTTGTTTATTTTATACGGTCCGATGCCCAATTGATATCGATTCCCTTTTATAGGATGTCATTAGGGCATTAGGTAGAGGCAGCTGCTGGATTATCAAAGTGGGGGTTGAGGTTGCCGCCAAAAGCTCGAGATGGCTCATAGAAAAAGAGGAGAGGGAGGAAGGAGAGGGATAAAAATCATCTTCTATCAATCATAGTTGAAGTTCATTTGGGGCATATATTGATGTATTTATAGAATGATTTGGGGAGAATTTATAAAATTTCTCTTCAATCCAACTCAAAAAATCATTTGTAGGGCTAAAAGATAATAGTGCAATAATCTATTTCACTCTTTCTTAGTGACATGTAATAAAACAATAATATTCTTTTTTTTTAATAAATGACTTTTTTAATCTTGTAAATGGACACAATATCACGGTGGATCCACATCTTCTCCTCCTTGAGATTCGGGAGGAGAGGCGACGGCCTAGATGGATGGTCGATATCTGGTTCTCAGGTGAATCCAAGCCATCCATCCAAACCAACTCCCCTGTCGGCTCAGCTTGTCAGTTGGGGTGTCGACTCGGATGGATGGCTCAGATTCACCCAAGAATCAAGTGGCGACCATCCATCTAGGCCATCATCCCTCCTCCCGAAATCTCAGGAAAAAGACGATTTGAAATCATATCACGGTAGCTTATAGAACCTTTGCCCATGATATATGTTTGGTTTTTAGAATCTTTAATCATATATAATTCTTTTCGTACGTACGAGTGACAGGGCATCAAAGATGATCAATAAAATTTAATGATAAAATAATAAATTTATCAATAAATAATTGATTAAAATTGACAATGAGATTCGACCAACAGATGTTCCATCCCTATACATAACATCCAACATTGCTATAGATAACCTCCAACATTGCGAATCACAATACCAAATCCACCTGTAGCTTTATCATGTGCCCAAAAAACATCATAACTTAATTTTAGGTATGGAAATTTGGAGGTACCGAAATCCATGGGACCAAGACTTAATCAACTGGGGCTGGGTCCATGATTAACTGGGAGCTGACCTAATAATGGTGCTCAATTCCGACCTGACTATTTCCCACCTTTGTTCATTATGATCCCATATGTAAATGATGTGTCCTTTTAACCTGTAAAACAGGGGGAAAATGTGGGTGAGGCCCATTCAAGTATCAATTACGGAAGTTAGGTAATATAAATCACAACCACTAAAGTTAGATCCTCTGTAAAAAAAAAAAAAAAAAAAAAAAAAGATATCTCTCTCTCATAATTATAATTAACAAATTTGATTTCATAAATTATTATGTTAGTTTAAAATTTTAATTGGTAAAAACATATATTGGGGATGTCTGAAAACACTCATGGTGTCATTATGAATATACAAATCAAAACTGTGAAAGCCTAAAAATATACATGCTCAATTGAGATGTGATATGATTGCATCACGATGCCTAAGGACATGGTCTAATAAATCGTTGTATTGAGTAGTTGGATGGCAGAACCCATTGCTGTCTCTTCTGCCCCATCAGAGGTTCTGGGGAAGACAAAATAGGAGAGCACTCATCTTAGGGTACGCTTACTACTTAAAATGCTTTCAATAGTTATCCCCTAGGCTTTGTTTAGTTGCAAAGGGAATTGAAGGAAAAAGAAGTGAAATTTTAAGTTTTAAATGAAAACTTTTGTATCACATTACTATATAACTAATTCTAAATTGTTCCATATTTAGTTATAAACTTAAAACTTCACTTTGCATCCAAATCCCTCCCATTTGAAAAAAAGAATAAATTTTAATCTTATCAATATCATTAATAAATATGTTAAGTTTAGATAATTTATACAATTATATTGTATTACAACTGTAAAAAATTTCATTTAAAGTTAAAAATTTTCATTTCTCTTTCCTTCAATCCCCTTTGCAACCAAACAATACCTTAGGCACTTGGCTACCCAACGTTTTCGTAAAAATGGATTCAAATAAAATTTGGATTTGGGTTGATTTGGGAATTAATTATTTACCTATAATAAAAAAAAGGCAAATAAATTGGATTTTATTTCCAACATTTATTATATCTATTTCTTATATATAGGTGTTTAACGTTAAGTTTTCATCTTAAAAGTTTGAACTAGTAAATAGAGAGATTTTCAAATATATATAAGGCATCCGAAATTCCAGACTTCCCCAATGTAAAACTATTCTCAACACTCGCCCCCTCACTTGAGCCGAAATGAACACCCAAGTGGAAAGATAATATAGGGAAGGAGGGAAATTGAAGCTCTGATACCAAATTAAGTTTTCATCTCAAAATTTTGAATTAATAAGTGAAGAGACTCTCGAGTATATAAAGCACGCAAGGTTTCAAACTTAACCAATGTGAGGCTATTTCCAATAACTTTTGAGATGGAAACTTAACCATTAACAACCTGCATTCACTTGTTGGTAATGGTGTCAATTGGTTTGTTCAATCCAAATTGATTTTGGAACCAGTAAATCCAAAATCAAACTGTTAAGTGAAGTTCGGTCTTGTACCATCAAATCCAAAATCAAACCATTAAGAAAAGCTCAATTTTGAACAGTTTTTGTCTCTGTCTGTTTCGAGTTTTTATCTAGTAGGCTAAATGGGGTTCTTATCGGATTGCTATAAGTTTGATTTCCTATGTGAGTATATATTACAATATTGGGTTAATGAGCTTTTTTCGGTGCTAGTTCAGTTTCAATTTCTTTTATATATATATATATATATATATATATATATATATATATATATATAAACATTGGTTTAATTGGCTCTTATAGATTAGTCTATAAAACCAAGTTTAAGTTTAGCCCAATATGATTTTGGTCCAATTTGGTCATGTTTTTTCAATGAATTTCAGTTTGGCTTCAATTTTGATACAGGGTGGCAAATAAAGCATACCTACAATAATAATTCCACAACAGCCAGAGAGGGATTAGGACAAATGAAGCATGCACGTAAAATGGAAACCAAGATTGATGGTATGACAAAAGATATCGTTTATGCAGTGGCATTTACATCCTCAAGAGAGGAGAGAGAAAATAATGAAAAATTCATTGTGAAACGTGCATGGTACTACTACAAGCAGTGTGAGAGACTATACACGATATATCATACTGTCCACAAGTAGATATGCATACATCGATATCCTCGACGGAGTTTGATGGGTATGTAAATTACCCACAGATCATGGACCGCCGCCACGTGTCAGCATTTCAAGGCCACCAAGTGGTAGCAATTACAAGTCGCCACACAACAGCGCCCCAAAAGAAATACAATTGTACATGAAGACTTCAAATTGCTGGGCAGTTGGATCTAGAAGGGACGACTCCACTAATGGCATATATTTCGCAGAGGGCAAAAATCTGGTCTTACCTTATATAACTTGATCAATCTTACCATACTGAGATCAAAAGATCTTACCTTGTAGAGTTTGGCGTATCTTATCATCTATGGACCACCGAATTTTACTATAAGGAAGGCAATCTATTTTAAGACAAATCTACAATTTCATACTCTAACTCCATTCCCCCTCTCTAAATAGGAGGTAATTCGGAAACTTCACTTCTCGCACTTGTTGATTATTATTTCTCGTATCTAGCATCTCTAAGATTTTATTTGCTACCATAACGGGGTGTTTGAAGATTATTGGGTTTTTATTTGTGAGTGTTCTTGTTAGGTGTTCCCCTCCGTTATTTATCCATGTGGAATGTTCCACGTGAGAAATATATATATATATATATATATATATATATATATATATATATATATATATATATATATATATATATGTTCAAGTTCATTGAAGAGAGATACCTACTATATGCTCGTGTTGGGAGCGTACTACTGTTGCGATTATTGGGTTTTTATTTGTGAGTGTTCTTGTTAAGTGTTCCCCTCCATTATTTATCCATGTGGAATGTTCCACGTGAGAAATATATATATATATATATATATATATATATATATATATATATATATATATATATATATATATATATATATATATATATATACTCAAGTTCATTGAAGAGAGATACCTACTATATGCTCGTGTTGGGAGCGTACTACTGTTGCACGTGATGCAACCTTGCTTACTTGTCGTGACTACTACACTTCTACTCAAGATTTTTTTTCTATTGCTACCTCTACTACTTGATGCAATCTCTACTACTTATTTCATAGTGACCTACACTATATTGTTGTTGCTGCTTGGTATTTGTTCTATTGCTGATGCTACTTCTACTTGGTTCACGGTTATCTACACTGTACTGCTGTTGCTATTTGGTTCACAGTGATCTTAAACTATACTGTTGTTGCTTGGTTCACGTACAATAACCTATACAGTATTGTTCTACTACTACTACCACTGTTATTGTTTATGCTAATATGTTATTTTTAAGCTGTAGTTCTTATATTCTCCTGTGTTCCCGCTTGAAATGAAAGGGGAGGAGGGGAGGGGGGGGGGGGGATTACTATTTTGGTGCTTTTATTGCAAACTATTACATCTTTGAGAAAAATGATTGTTTTATGTTCCCACAGCTTTCTCTGAACTCAGTTATCATAACAATCGAATTCCACTACTGTTTGTCCTCTGAATATTGACTTTGGTATCGGAGTCTTCTCCGAGTCTAGAACCCAACCTCCTTTTGCCTGTCTCTTTAGCATTTTGTAGGTCTATCCATTATCGAAACCGTCTGTGGTTTGTGACATCAACATAGTCCATGATATCGAGAAAATATAATTACATGAAAAGTTGTGAGAAAGAATCCAATGACATTTGAGGATTTTTTTTATAAAATATATTTTTTTAAGTAATTAGATTCATCGGATAAGATTTTTTTTTTTTTTTTTCCATCCCCTCTCCCTCTCCTAACCGACAAAATGGTCAATAGGAGGGACCATAAATCATAACCAAGAGTGGCAAACACAATAAAAGTGAAAACTAGACATCTCAATTACTGGATATCATAACGAGGAGTCAAAAAGCACCGTAACTTATGCACAAATTAATTATATATAATCATCTTGGCCCTGGAGTCTTGGGACATACGCTTTGATGTTATTTAGCTCAAATAAGTTCCATCTCTATTTTACCTTTCCTTGACCTCCTCCTTCCATCCACAAAATGGGTGAATCCTCTCCATTTTGCCCTTGGCTACTCCTGAATTTCTTTCTTTCAGTGACCCTCCTCTTCTTCAATGTTGAATCGACACAATTTAACCAAGGTGAAGATCCATGGCTTGAAGAAGAGAAGGATGATGATGTTAACATGGTTCAGAGTCAATGGGCTTCTCCCAAGAAATGTGACATGTCTGTTGGCAAATGGGTTTATGATCCATCATACCCTCTTTACGATTCAACTTGCCCTTATCTTAGTGCTGCAGTTAGTTGTCAGAAAAATGGAAGGCCAGATTCAGACTATGAAAAATGGAGGTGGAATCCTCATGGCTGTGCAATTCCTAGGTAAATTACTCTTACTCATGGTAGTACTGGTTCCTCAATAACCTAAGTTGCACAAGACATGTTTGATTATATGAACATGGTTTTGACGAACAGTGAATGTGATTGCCAGATTAATGTAACCTAGTGACTGTAATGTAGCAGTGTACTGATGGTTCTCCAATTCAATATGATCATATTGGTTTCAGGAAGCCATTATGAATTGGCGAAACCCGGTTTTGATTCTGGTACTTTGTGAAACACCCCATCACACTAAGTTCCAATTTTTTTTTTTTTTTTTTTTTTTTTTTTTAAGTTAGCTGAGTTTTGGAGTTTTCTCACATTTACACTGGTTTTACAAGTCCTTTTCTGGATCTTCTTGATTAATTCAGATTTAATGCATTGGAATTTCTTGGGAAGATGAGGAGGAAGAGGATTATGCTGGTGGGGGATTCCATAACCAGGAATCAATGGGAGTCTCTTGTTTGCCTTATTGAGTCTGTCATTCCAACTGAAAGAAAGATTGTGACCTATACTGGTCCAACCATGGCCTTCCACGCCTTGGTAAGTTCCTTCTTCACCGTACTTTTCTGTCTTTTTGTTTGAGTTGCAGTAGGATTCTGTTGCTAGCTAAGACCATAATCTCAATCATCTTTCAATGCTTGCAGGATTTTGAAACAACGATTGAGTTTTGCTGGGCTCCTTTCCTGGTTGAATTGAAGAGAGGGGGACCTCAGAACAGAAGAATTCTACATTTGGATTTGATTGAAGAAAATGCAAGATTTTGGAGAGGTGTTGATGTTCTTGTGTTTGATTCAGCTCACTGGTGGACACAAGCCAGTGATTCAAGCACGTAAGAGAACTAATACCCAGTGAAGGTTCTTCCTTGATTAGCTAGTAATTTCCATTTTTCCATTCTTTTTGCAGGTGGGATTTTTTGATGGAGGGGAATAACATGTTCAGAGATATGAACCCAATGGTTGCTTATGAGAAGGGACTGACCACCTGGGCTAGATGGGTAGATCTAAACCTGGATCCTCGACAAACCCAGGTCTTTTTCCGAAGCGTCTCGCCTCGACATAACAGAGAAAGTGGTTGGAACTGCTACAATCAAAGAGAGCCTGTGGGGTACTTGAGTCACCACCACCAAGGTGATGTTCAAGAACAATTGAAAGTTCTTGAAGGGGTGCTGAAACAGATGGGCTTTCCAGTATATTTGCAAGATATCACAAGAATGTCAGAGCTTCGAAGGGATGGTCATCCATCAGTGTATGCCAGAGTTTTGGATCAAAAGGAGAGGCAGCACCCAAGAGACTACACTTCCGACTGTAGCCATTGGTGCCTTCCTGGAGTGCCTGATATCTGGAATGAGATGTTAAATGCACTAATCTAGATTTAGCTTTTAGAGAAACACATTAGTGTAGGTGTGCCTTTTGAGTGTTTGTGTGTGTAAAATTTCCTCGACAACTTCTGTTGTCTATGTAATATGATCAGTGTTCAAGACCTCGGAATCGGGCAAGGGATTGGCTCTGGAGGACCGGATCGGTCTGTTTGCAAGGGTGATTCCAAGCAGGTAAGGCAATTCTAAAGGCAAACAGATCAATCCATGCTGTCCCGATCTAGACATGTTCTATTGTGATCTGGTGATTACGAGTTTAAATATGAAAACAATCTCTACATAAGGTTGAGTACATTAACCCTTCCCAGACCCCATAATTATGGGAACCTCATGCACTAGGCAATGCCCTATTCATGATGGATTCTAACACTCTCTCCTTCCTTGTCCCAATATTGAATGATCTACTATCGCTCGTGCCCATTGATGGCCACAAGCAATAGTGCAGTTCAGAGAACCCTATACCATCAATTTTTTAGTTGAAGAATGATTTCATAGAGTAATGAGTTAACAATCGCTTAATAAAGAACTCACATGTGTCAAAGGAGAAATTGTGTCAATAATGGACTCCATAGCTCATCATGTGAGGGGACACGAAAAGAGATTCCTGGTCCCGCATTGTGGGGTTATTTTTCCCTAAAAGGATAAAGCTTTTGGATTGTAAACGGAGGGAGGAGAGAGATAAGTCTCACATCTTCGGTTAAATTTTTTTTTTTTTTTTGGTAATTGGACAAAATGTATGATATAAATCTTCAAATTGAATTTTATATCAAATTCCATGATTTTAAGGTCCTCCTCTCTGTAATTATTCAAAATTGAAGCACATTTGATAATCCATTAATACTCAAAATCTAAAATTTAGACTGCTTTTGAAATTATTTTAGATTTAACCATTGAAAATTAAGCCAAACTTCTTGTTCTATGCACCAATCTTAATTATGGATTTGAGATGTTTCTTACTCAAATAACAATTTACTCGTTTTATTGTAAATAAATGAAATTTTTATATGAAATTTTTTTCCCATGACTTCGTTTGTTTTAACATAAAATTTTACATGTCAAAATTTTTTTCTCATACTTATTTCTAAAAGATAAAAGAATGACAAATTTAAGTGGTTTATACAATCATATTAGACACTTATTATAAATTTTCATTTTTAAATTTGAAAATTTTTATTTACCATCTTTTTATTTTCCCTTATAACCAAACTGAATCATAACAAAAAAATCTTAATAAAAAAAAAAAATAATTCTCCATCCCTTTACATGATAAACAAACATAATCTAAGATAAAAATTGGAAGTGGGGCCTAGAGGGCTCATTACCAAAATTATTGTTAAATGTCCAAAATACCCTAGACTCTCTCCTCCGGCTGATAGTTCATCTGTAACTAGCTCTGGTTCTCCTCCTTTGGTTTGAGCTTCCTCCTCATCTCATCGATCTGCTTCCCACTCAATCCAAACGCCTTCTTCAAGAGCTCATCTTTTATCCCAGACCCAAAAACTGCCGCCGGGATTCTCTGCAATCCAGGATTCTGGCTGTTAAAACTACCGTAAATTGTCGCCGGCGAATCTCCGACGTTCATCTGGAAATGCACCAAACCCCTCGGAAACACCATCACCTCCCCTTTCTCAATCACTTTCGCATAAATCCGATTCGCCGAATCGACGAATCCACAGTAAACCTTTCCCTCCAGCACCATTGCAACTTCTGTTGCTCTGGGATGGAAATGAGGGACATTGATACCACCCAAATCGAAATCTGCTCGCACGAACGACATCCCAAGCGTGTTAAGCCCTGGAAATGCTTTGGAATTGATAGACATTGCTGAAAAGCCAGATTCTTTGAAGTCTCCGGCGGATTTTATGCCGGAGAAGATGAAGTCGTCGGCGTTGGCTTCTGATGCGTTCTTGCACTGCTGAAGGCTACTGAGCTGGGCAATCCTTCTCGAATCAGGCTTTGGTGTGTAGGGTATGCAGAAATCTTGGACCGGATCTGGGTCGGACGCCATGATTATGTAGCTGTAACTCAGGAAGAACAGGACAGTAACGAATACACCAGTCATTTCTGGACACATTTTTTCTTTCATCTGGGTCTGGAACCAGAATGCTGAAGAACAATTTTATAGGGTTTGAGCTAATAAAATGATTAAATTTCCCCTATTTTTTAAATCATAATTAGATTAGATTGAAGCAACCAAGTACTTAATTAGACTGCTAACTGCTCTGTTTATGAGTATCTTGTGACTTGAAGGACAAGCCATTAATGGAGTGGGAAGGGATGGTTTGGGAATTCGGCAATATCCTTTGCTTAAAGATCAAGCTAGAGCTGGAGTGATGGTAAGTTGAGTACATGATTCACTCCACCTAAGCTTGGCTCAGTTCTGATTGTCTTTTAGTAAGGAAGGGGGAGATGCCATGATCATTCAGTGGGGACTGCTCAATTCGCTCTGTCATCTGTTTGGATTGATTCCCTTTTCCCCCTTCACAACCTCAAGGACCCCAACCTAGACCTCTTTTAATCTAGGTTGTGAGAGTATATACTTAAATCCTCTACGTTGTTCCATCAACGTTCATATTTACCACACTCTACAGGTGGATCCCACATCACATCGACGGTGATGGATCCCATGAAGAGTACATGTACATGCAGGTGATCCGAACTCGTTTTTTTAAGAGAAAGTTTGGTGGTCTGCCAAGGGGTGTCAAAATTGGATCCAAATCGAGCAAACCCGATTTGATTCGGACCAAATTGAAACCGAACCTTATTGGACAAGATTTGGGTTTCAAAATCGGACTGGACCTATTGATAAGCTCGAACCAAATCGGATCAATAAAACAGAAATTGAACCAACCAATAAGAGTTTATTAAGCCAACATTTTATTAAATATACATGTAGGAAACGAACACCAAAATCGAACTAGCCCGATAATGGCCCAATAGAATCCATTAATCTAACTTTTTTACTATATATACATATAGTAAACCAGAAACAAACAGATAGCAGACCGATAAGAGTCCATTAAGCTAGTTTGATAACAAACCAACACCAAATCAGCCTGTTAACTAACGTGTGCAATGTAGCCCACCCCAACCTGATTCTCTTATTGGACATATTTTGTGCTACTCCTAAAAATCCCGAGACCGACTTAGCCCAGAACGAAACCAGCCCGAACTCGCCCCTTGACACCCCTAGTTTGCCTTCCAGGTAAGGAGAAACATGGTCTAGAGCATCTCACCCTTACAAATATGCAAAACCCCCACCCTCCCCATATTTGAAGTTTCCATAATACTCTTCTCCTTTATCTAACCACCCACAAAAATCTCCTTTTTAAAGCTCCTCAACAAACCCTTTCATTTTTTTTTTTTTTTATTTATTATTATTATTTTTTTTTTTTTTTTGCTTTTTCAAGCAGTTTTCCTTCAACCATGGTGGGATCATGTTGCTCAGATGAGACCATGGTTCACCATCTTGGTTGAACAACTCGGTTTCGACCCTGGTTGATATGAAACCAAGGGTTGAAACTGCTTTTACTAGGTTTTGACAGGTTTCAGAAGGTTCTAACAGAGGGTTCAACACAAGTTTCAACCTAGACTCCAAATTTAAATCAGAAAAAAAAAAATCCTAGGTCTCGACCTGGTTTCAATCAGAAATTGGAAAATCTCAGTTTCATGGCTAGTCGAATCAATCTCGAAACCAACATTTTGAACCTTGGATGAGATTCAAGGACAATTGAAGGTTAATTTGGTCGTTCATGAGTCAACATAGGGAGTAATCTATTATGAATTTTATCGGTGTGATTCTTTTCATTTTAGGGATGTCAAAATTGAGATTAAATCAAAATTAATCGAAAAAATTGGAAGAAAATGAACAGAAGCAATGCTACAACAATAAAAAAAAATATTTTATCGAACAGTTTTTCTTTCCCTCGATCTCTTTCTCATGCTTATAGCCACAACCTATACCGCGTATTGGTTGAATCGCATTGGTATTGACTAGTTCGCATCAATATTTACTATGATCGATACAGATATATACTTGGTTGATAAGTATCGTTTTGTTAAATTGGTATGGGAACTAATACCTAGGCAATACCTGATTGATACCGTACCAATCTGAATCGAAACACGTGACCATATTGGCAAATACATGACTGATACAGAAAAGGTATACCACATCATCATATGACCGATATCTAATCGATACTGACCACTACTCATATTTGAAACAAATACGGTGAACTAAATCCATTAAATCCATGACTACAGCATAGATTGAATTCACAAGTCATAACATTGAATAAGGTCACATTTCTCACCGGCTCACAGTTTATTCTAGATTCATAAACAGATTTAACTCGACTTGAATAAATCATACATCACTATCAAAATTCGAATTCGTTTATCAGTTATCTTATCCGAATCTAATCCAAAAAAATACACAACACTATTTTTGAAATATATCTATTAATAATCATAAATAAAATAAATAAAAAACACAAAAACATAAATCAAAAGGAAACATCTTACAAATTTATTTCTTTCTTTTAGGCTATACGAAGCATATATATTTCATCCATATCCGTTCCCAACTATCCAAATTTACATCTGAATCCAGATTTTCGGGTATTTGCTTATTCCCTGCTCTCAATCCTAACCGGAAAACCTCTTTTCATCCTCGAAGTCAAGCATGCAGCGAAAAGTCAAACCCCTTCTCCGCCAGTACCATCTGATACTGTCCCATGACTCCTACAACTATCCCCTGCATCTGCATGAATGCCATCTCCTTCCCTAAGCAAATCCGACCCTACTTGGAACACCGTGTACTTGTATGGATCCTTCCCAACGAACCTCCAATTTTCAGTATTCTCCTCCCTTTCCAGCCATCTCTCTGGGCGGAACTCCGCCCAATCTTTGCCCCATAACGACTCCAACCTACCCATCATGTAAATATTATAAGTCACTGTCGTCCCTTTCTTCACAATAGTCCCGTCCGGTAGAACATCGTCTCCAGCAGCCTCCTTGGTATCTGCTGGTACTGGTGGGTACAATCTCATGCTCTCGCAGAGTGATGCATGGGTGTACACCATGTCCTTCACCTCGTCGTAATCCATCGTATCTTTCATTTCTCTTATCTCCTTCACTATCTCCTCTTCTACTGGATTATTATAGGATACTAACAAGAAAAACCATGTCAAGGCCGCCGACGTTGTGTCCCGACCAGCTAAGGTAAAACTAATGACCATGTCCGTGACTATATCTTCATCCAAATGACCCAAATTCAATAAATGTGATAAGAGATCTACTGTTTCTAGTGAAGATTTCTCTTCTAGCTCACGTGTCTTCTCTCTGACGATGCTCCTGGCGAATTGACGGACGTGAGAAACTGCTAACCTTTTTTTTTTTTTTTTTTTTCTGATCCGATATTGAGTGCACGCTTGAATTTCCACACTTGTGACATGGTAAGAAACCGTGCTGTGATTAATTTTACAGCTTCGTCGAACGCGGTGGCGAATTCGGCTTTTGGCTGTGGGAAAGACAGTGATAGATATTTGGGATCTAACCGAAAGCAATTTTGCAAATGTTGTCAAATGCAAACCTTTGGAGGATGTCTTGCAGATCAAGAACAAAATTTTGTTTGGTGGCAGTGGAGAGTAGAGGGAGGAGGCGTTCGGAGAGCTCGGCCTCGACAACAGTGCCCACAAACTTACGGAGTGTTGTCAATGGAATCCGAAATGGAATTACCAAGACAGACAATATGGAACTCTCAATGAAACAATGGAGCTCCTTTAGAAAATAAGGGTTCCCTGAGACACTGCTCACCAATAGTATCTCCTTTCCTATTGAACTTAGATACTGAAAGAACTTGACTGAAAACAATAACAACAGAATGAAAGAGGTTTTTCTCCAGAATAGTTTCTTTTATTTCATGTTCTCTTGTTACATATATAGATTCAATTGGAAACTTTTTTTAGACAAGCTTTCCCATGCCTGTCACTACTTTGATCATTAGCTACCTAGGATATAATAGATCTGTATGCCTACGACCCCCTAGACCGTGTTATAATGTCTTGTCAATCACTTTTCGACCTCCATCGACCTTCTTCGACCCCTCTTTCGGGCCATGTTCCCCATACCCCCAGATGTCTGTTTCTATCCTTGTGCTTTTACCAAGTAAGGTTTTGACTATCTGTCGATTTGGACCAAGATCTAGTGACTCGGCGGATCAAATCAGCATGCCTTGCATTTATGGTTGTTGTCAGTATTTATGAGCATTAATGACATTCCATTGATGGCCCAACAACCCACATCAACCTGTCGCATCTTATCAGAGTCAGCATAGAGGGTCGAACATAGGTTCCTTATAATATTTTCTACAATACCTTCCTTCTCATACCATGTACCTTAGATGAACATCAAGTGCTCATCATCGAAAAATCATCTGAAGTTCTCTTTCTACGATTAGATTTAATCATCAACCATTATTTTACCTAACACGGAGGGACTTGGTGTTGAATTCAGAACTGGAGATCTGTCTCTGGAGCTTCCAACAATCACCATCGGCATTGAAGATGCCAGAACCAAGTAGGTCGAAGAGGTTGTCCCTGACTATAGGGCCTTTGGGGTATTTGTAGAAATGTGTCTTAAGGATGTGTTGAACGTTGGCGGGATTGGCAGTCGAAATGATTTGACGGGGGAAGAGCTTGAAAACAAAGGTTGATGTTGGGGAGTTTTTTATGGCCTCGGCCATCCATGGCAGCATTAAATCTCGATTCTTGGGAACAGCAAAGAAGTGACCAACCAATGGCTAAGCCCTAGGAAGTTTTCCAGATGAAGATTCCTTCTTCTTTCTGATGCTGAACAAGAAGACTATAGAAGAAACAATGAAGATGAGGAACAAAACTACGACCTCAAGCTCCAACATCATGATTGTTCGAATCAGATCTCTCCTTCTTCCCTGCAGCAGATGGGGATTGCAAAAAAGCAGAGACAAGTTTGTTTTTCTTCTGAAAACTACAGAACTATACATATTAATCTAAGTGCAGGGTTTAGGTTTTTTCTCCTGTTAGAAGAGTATGTCCCTCACGTCCCTCACGTCGGTCGCCGTGATTAACGGCTGGAGTTTTTCTCCTCATGCATGCATGCATTGATACCAATTTGAGGCGAACCAAATCCACTTTTTCTCTTCACTTTCAGATTCTGATTGCAAGATCAGTACATGCAATGTCAACTCTGTCCGCTGTCAGTTTTAGAAATGGTGTTCTTCAGGATTAGCCATGCATGAAATGTCAATAATAATAATGAGGAAAAATGACTTGACCATGGAGTCCTCTATTGTTTGGCGGACAAGGGAAACTATTTCTAATTTTTACTTCTTTACAGAATAGAATATCAGATATTTGGATCTTACTTCTTCATTGCTTTTGTCTATATTGGAAGTGTGTTAATAAGTTTAATGGTGCGGTTCGATTTTGATCCGCTGCCTAATGAGTAAAACCAAAATCGAAACATCTATTGAATGTTGAGTAAAAATTTAATCGGTTTTAACGGTTTTAAATACTCTATTTAAACAATTTCATTTTTGAAACTAGAATCGAATCGCTTAACTAAATGGTTTTTTTTAAAACCAGAATCGAACAGTAATAATCGATTTCACAGTTTTGGTTTAAATAGTTCGGTTTGATTTCATTTTTGACACCCATACATTTTTCTCTCCTCTCTCTCTCTCTCTCTCTCTCTCTCTCTCTCTCTCTCTCCTTACAAAAGTCCATCATCGTTTAACAAAATGGATTTATGATTTAAAAATATGTCATTTGAAAAGTATTAAAATAAAATTTATTTCTAAAATATTGACATTTAGTACTAAGGGATTAAGTAAAGATTTAATCAGCTTCTCTGCAAGTCCATTTCTACAAAGAATACGTCCCTATCCTTTGTTCCTATCTTCCTCTCCTTCTTAGCAACGAAACCATTTAAAAATTGAAAAATCAAAAAACTGAAATTGATGAAGAATTGATTTTGTTAAGTATTTTGAAACCGTTTAATAAATTATTAGGTTTTGGTTTTACTCATTACATACCAAACTATAATCGAACTGCATTGTTAAATTGAAACTGCACCATTTAAAACCCTTATTACCAATATATCAGTATGTTCGTTGAATAAACTCTAACCAGTACTATATCAGAATTAAAAGAAACTGAACAATAGGAGACTTTTTTTTTTAATGCATACCAAAGACAGCGTATAAACTGGCGAAACAAGAAAGTCGTGCAAATCATCCCTATTTTTTTTGTATAGAAATCTTCTCCCGCCTAAGTTTGGGCGGGAGACTTGGCGGCCCTGATGGATGGCCGCCACCTGGCTCTCGGGTGGATCCGAACCCTCCATCCAAGCCGACACCCGAGCCAACAAGCTGAGTCGACAGGGGTGTCGGCTCGGATGGAGGGCTCGGATCCACCTGAGAGCCAGGTGGCGGCCATCCATCAGGACCGCCAAGTCTCCCACCCAAACTCAAACAAGAGAGGATGTGGATCCATTTTTCTTTCCTTTCTATTTTGTGATTTAAAAACACCCGTTACACACCTGGAAGGTTCGGGGTGGAAGGCTGTATTCAATTGCAAGCAGATCCTCCGCTGCTTCACGGCTCTGATTACTTTGGAAGTTACAAGAAT
The DNA here is from genome assembly GCA_028583415.1 of Protea cynaroides. Taxonomy (NCBI): domain Eukaryota; kingdom Viridiplantae; phylum Streptophyta; class Magnoliopsida; order Proteales; family Proteaceae; genus Protea; species Protea cynaroides. The sequence continues at coordinate 53,097,827 of CM053269.1, forward strand.
GTTTTTTTTTTCTTTTGCTTGTTTCTTCCATCATCATTTTACTTGTGTTACTTTCTTAAGTTTGGGAACTCTACCATCATTGGCCGATAATCTGCAGGATTTTTTTAGATAAACTTCAACATGCATCGTTTCAGCATTCTGTTTTGGGAAGGTTTTTTTCTTTTCATTTTTTTTAATTTTATTTTAAAAAAATGGGTTATCCAGACCAAGTTCAGACACGACCAGGTTAGAATTAGATGAAATTGAAGAAACATTCAATAAGTTTGGGTAATTTCCATTAAAGATACTTAACGTTTTAAGAAATCATATCAGATGTATTTCACATTTTAAAAATCATATCAGAAGTACCTATTCTCATATTTCTAACATTAATTCTATTTAATGTTGGCATCCTCCAAGATAACCATTAGATCTATCTCAAACTTTTAGGGACTGATCATTTCTTGTTGAACTATCCTTATTTGGGGCATGATCATCGACACACATGTCAGAAAAGCAGCAAGTTGGGGTGCAGAGTTTTCACCGAAGGTGTGTACCATAGTCGAGATCTATGACTTAGTGATGAGCAACCGCCGATGAAGAAGGGTCACTGGAGAGGACAGGGGCAGAAGAGGGGTGGGCAATTGAGACAGCGATGAGCACATGGGAATCCGAGTGGTGAGTCGTTGCGGCAATGGGATGGTGAGAGAGTGAATCAAAGGGGACCAAGAAAGTTAAGCTAAACAGGGATAAATTTGGAAGTACAAAAATAGAAGGTACCTCAAATGTAATATTTTTGAAACGTCAGGTACCTTAGGTATAATTTCTCAAAACGCCAGGTACCTCTGGTATGATTTTTAAAACGTAAGGTAACTCTGGTATAATTTCTCAAAACGTCAGATACCTCTAGTGTAATTTTTTGATAAAGACGTAAAAGAATAGAAGAATGATGAAGTGAGAAGACAGGCTAAGAATTCAAGCTTTATTTAGGGGTGTCAATGGGCCAGTTTGGGTCAATTTCAGTCTGGGTCGAATCGATCTCGGGTTTTATAGGAGCAATCCAAACAAATTCGGACTGTGGTGGGCTGTACACGTTAGTTAACTGGTTATTTTGATGTCGGATTGTTTTCAAGCTGGATTAATGGAGTATTATCGGTCACCTATCAGTTCGGTTTTGGTTCACTATATGTATATGCAGTAAAAAAGTTGGATTAATGGGCTCTATTGGGCCATTATCGGATTGGTTGGGTTTCGATATTTGTTTCCTATATGTATATTCAATAAAATGTTTGCTGGGTGGACTCTTATCAGTCTTGTCGGTTTTAGTCTTATTGATCTGATTTGGTTCGGACTTATCAATTAAATCCTGTCTAATAAGGTTTGGTTTATATGTTATTATTCAATTTGTTGAATGATGTAGATGTCTATTGCATAGTGAACATATGTTCGTATTTTCAGTAAAAATTTTGTAGTATTAAACACATACTAACATGTACGTATTAATGTCATATGTGTTTTTTTGAATTAGAATTTCAATCCCCGTATTGAAGTCTGATTGCCTTTAAAACACGTACATATCCGTGCCCAAATATTTATCGTTCCCGAACTTACTAACTATGGTCATGCCTAGGGACAAAAAGTGAGGAATGAAAGAATCACTCGGGATTCCCAGTTGTGAATACAGTGTAGTATCCACTTTGAAAGAAAGTTTTGGTTATCCATTTAATTATTTTGATCCCCATTAAGATCCAGTTGGTGAAGGAAAAAAAATCGCCTCATGTTGTCTATTTTATCCAGTCTTGATCTAACGTTTGGATTTCATCGGATGCACATACCGAGGTATTGTATATGTATTAGAAGAACTATAACTGTTGGATCACCGTTGAATTCTCTCCAACAACGGAAGACGATTTGAATCCGCCATAAAATGTGATTCCCGGTATATAGATGAAACCATGCATGGGTGGCTGTTGGGTTTAGTTTGGAATACCAAAACCATCAACTAAATCACATCATTTGCATTTAGTCTAAATGCAACCATTTTGTTATAAAGGATAAAGAATGTAAAAAAGCTATTTTTCATAACCAATTTTTTTTTTTTTTTTTTTTTTTGGGGTTCCTAGAACAAGTATTTTTATTAGAACAATTTTTTCTTTTTATTTTAGCAAAAGCATTTTTAATTAACAAATCCTTTCCCTTTGTATATGAAATTCCGTAATTGTCCTTTCCCGTTCTTGTGTCGTACGTCTTTGGTCTTTTCGACCAAAGTGGGGAGGGAATCACAAATGGTATCGAATCAAGAAATGAATAGAGTTTTAAGTTGGATTGTACCAAAGAATCCCTCTCTTTTTTTCATTGACGATAATCTTTATTGACAATCAACCGATCTTTTGGGGTTTTCCACACTGTAAGTGTGGGGAAATCTCTCACGTAACATCAATGATAAAACAGACAATGGTTATCCATTGAAGATCTATGTCATCATAGAGAGTAAAGAGTGTGTACAAGATGTTATGATAAGGATGTGAGGAAAGTCTAATATGGACAAAAAAAACTTGTTTCTATCCAGTTTTTTCATTCATAATCCAACGATTGAAATTCACCCGACCTACATACCAATGCATTAATATACCTACCGAATGAAGCCTGAAATCCCTCCACGATCCAATCCTAACATGGCTCACGGGCTTGGATTTTTTTAATTAAAATACATCTTTAAAACGAAATTGACTAAAAATAGAAGACGTTAAATGTTGCTTCAGACAAAGCGTAATAGGACAGAGGGGTGAGACGTACGTTTCAGACTTCGGACTCTACGAAGTACGAAGATAGTTGGTATGGACTAAATATATGAAATAAAGAAAAAGGTATTTAAATCGTCTCCTATAGTAGGAAGATTTCAACCGGAATCCAAAGGCTGGAGTGTGCTGGATGAAATCGAATCCTTGGCAGCCGGAACTACTGCCGGAGAAGATTTCTATACAAGAAAAAAAACAACAAAAAAAACCAAAAGGGTAAATTCGTCAAGAAAAAAGAATACCGCAAACACGCACGTGCGACTAACCTTATTTCTTTCTCTTACCAATCCATCGAACGCAGAAGGAGAGAGAAAGAGAGAGACACGAGACGCGTTAGGACAGAGAGAGTGGTAAGACGCGCCTCCTGTTGACACTTGGCTTAAACGTGTTACCTGGCCGTGGTCTCGCATCTTCTGAGCCGGACTTGAATTACAGTATAAAATCTAGCTAAATTGACCAAACCCAAATCCCCACTGTGGGGACCACTTTTCCCGTGGATAACGACGATTAGAATAGAAACGGAGTCGCGCTGCTGAGGTTTTGAGGTCTGAGCAGTGTGCCATCCCCAACTATATATATATAAGAACCGTTCTACTGAATCTGTTGTCACAGTCAGGGCCTCCTTCCTTTGTTCTTCTTGGAAGAGAGGTTCATTGGGCAGATGGTCTTAGAAGTTTCAGAAGCTCGTCAATGGCCGTTGTCAAGAATGATTTGCAGTTCCAGTAATGCAGTTTGAGTTCGGTCATCAGCTACCTGGACGGATAATCATATTAATCTCTGATCCAAGTCGAAATTTTGTTATTTATCGAGAGAGGAAAATCTAGTAAGGTACAAGCTGTTTACACTTTAATTTTTCTTTTAGAGAATCATTTTTTTTTTCCATTCTAATGCTTGAGAAGGTTTCGGCAATGGATTTTGGTCGATCACTGTTGTGATCATATCTTCGTGAATATCGTCAGTCACTCACCTTGAATAGTGATATAAACACATCGAAATTTAATTTTTTTTTTTTTTTTTTTTTTTTTTACAAGAAGATCTACTGTTTTGAAATCTCTGGAAGTAGGTACAGGATTCCCGCTCTGAACCAAAGGTTTCTTCTTTTTTTTTTTCCTACTATTTTGTGGCCAAACGATCTTCAACAGTTGATTTGTTTATTTGTTTAAGCTTATGTCAACATTTCAATGAAAAAAGTAGGTAGAATGAGGACTTTTTGATTGTGGTGTCAATGTCTATGACACCACTTCAGATTAATAATTGTGATGTTTTGTACTTAATAACACTGAATTGGAAATCTTGAGCAAAATTACGGCCATGACTTTTCTATTTTGGAATTTTTTTAGTACTTGATACTTGGTAGTTAGGTCAAATTATTTATTATAGTCGAAATTTATGGGGATAGAAGAAATCATCCGATCGCAAATCTCCAACTAAAAAAGGGAAAGTTGCTTTCGATTTTCTATTTCAAATCCATTGATTCATTCCAGCTTTTTTTTTTTTAAAGCTTATGTGAAAATCACGCTGCTCAACTTTCATTCTTCCTCTTTTGTGATCTTCATCTTGGGGATGATCTGCCGGACCTAATAAATCTTAAAAAGTTGAAATTCAGAATGAGATCTTTTTCCAGATTGGACGACCATACCCATTTTGCATGTAAGCCACGTATGTTGCAATCGTAACCGTTAGATTTTAACCTTCTTTGTTTTCATCTGAAGAAAAACACTACCTTCCACTTCTCTCCGTGTGTGAGTACATGCAGAAGACCGCAACCCAGGAAGGAAGATGGTGGTTCCAGAGTCTGAAGCGATGACGGATGGCGAGGTGGAGTTGGCAACAGAGCCAGCGGATGAGGTTCCGACATGGGCACACCCATTTTCATCACTGGGAAGACAATCCTCCATCTACTCACTCACGCTTGATGAATTCCATAACAATCATTGCGAGGATGGAAAGCACTTTGGGTCGATGAACATGGATGAGTTCCTCAACAACATATGGACTGCAGAGGAAAACCAAGTTATTCATTCCAACAACGATACCTCCCAACCCAATCAACAAAAACAACAACAACAACAACAAAGTGGGGAGAAGAGCCTAAACAGCCAAATCAGTTTATCCCGTCAAGGCTCTCTTACTCTTCCAGCCCCTCTCTGTAGAAAGACAGTAGAGGAGGTGTGGGCTGATATTAAGAGAGACCAAGAAGAGAAGGACCAGCCCAACAGAGGAAGCCATGCAATGGCAGCAACAACTGCCCATCGCCAACCCACTTTTGGGGAGATGACTCTGGAAGATTTCTTGATAAAAGCAGGGGTGGTTAGGGAATCATGCTCTACTGCTACGCCGCCAGTGACCCCGCTGCCAGGTCTAGCCTTGGAACCAAACAACTTCGGGATAGGACCCGTGATTGGTCTTGGATTCACCGACCACCATAATCAGAGAAGCGGAGATGGAATGGCCGGCGGTAGTGTTTCTTCCCTCTACCAAGCATTTCCTGGGGAGACATCGAATTACGTGGGGAATGGTAAGAGGAAGGGAGGAGGTTTTCCAACTTCTGGGGCCGTTTGTTTTGGAGGGACAGCAGGGAACGGTGGTGGTGCGCACATATCTCCGGCGAGTCCAGGATCGTCGGAGGACATATGTGGTGGTCAAGGGGAGAATTTGGGTGCAGTGGTAAATCACTACGGGCGTTCGGAGATTGGAGGGACAAGAGGGAGGAAGAGGGTGATAGATGGTCCTGTGGAGAAGGTGGTGGAGAGGAGACAGCGCAGGATGATCAAGAACCGAGAGTCAGCCGCCAGATCACGTGCCAGGAAACAGGTAAATTTCCCCTTTTACCCTTTCATTCCGTTTTGCAATTTCGTATCAACTGCCTCCCATAGTCTTACCCATAGTTATTTAATTCGGATTTGAGAATTATTTGGAAAGAGAATAATTCGGAATGAGTCGCTTCGATAATTTAAGAATTCGGTCAAAGTTGAGGTCAAAAAAGTGGACTTAAAATAAAATTTGAATTTGGTTCGGTTCGGGAATTATTCTTTTGTCTAAAAAAAATTTGGACAAAAAATTCGGATATTAATTTTTAATATTTGATGCTCCTATCAATCCATTATTACACCTGCATAATATATAAGTGACATTAGAATAATATTTAATTTATAAATAACAAAATAATACATAATAGATAGATATGTGTATATAATGGTGGATTTGTTAGATTTCATTACAATATATAATGCGGATCATTAGATTTTATTATGATTGCAATACTAATCTAGTAGAATTGATGTTCATAAAATCAAATATTTTCATAAATTCATCCAATCATCCTCATGAAATCAATCTCTTTTTCCATGTTCGTTAATTACTTCCTCATGGTTAATATAATATTTATTTTTAAATTCATATTTAATCTCGATTGGAAAAGCATACAAAAGTGATGATTTGCTTTCTATTATGGTATGATTTTTATACTCATATTTAATTCCATGTTGTCAAATGAAATTAATGATTTGTTTTATATTATGATTTGATTTTCGTACTCATATTTAATCTCACATTAGAAAAAAAATGAAAATAATGATTTGTTTTATATTATAACATGATTTTTAAACTTATAATTAGTCTTAGATTGAAAAAAATGCAAATAGTTATGGCATTAAGTTTTTTTTTTTTTTTTGGGAAAACTTTGTTTGAGAATAATAGTTAAGGCATTAAGTCCTCCATTAGGATATTAATAGTTTTTTTAAGTATAAGAATTATTCGGTATAATTCGGATATGAAAGAATTATTCGTGATATTTATTTCTGGACAAAAAATGCGAGAATTTTAAAGAATCATTAAATATAATTCAAATTCGGGAGAATTATTCGTATTATTCGATTCGAAAGAATAATTCACGAATAATTCGAAGAATTAAATAACTATGGATTCCTACCAAGGTACCATTCACCGTTGACCCACTATTTGAATTATGAGTAATGATGACCTACTCTACTATGTGGAAATTGAAAGGAAACCACTTTGATTTAAAGTATTTCCGAATGGGTTAAGGTTAGGGCTACTTGGGTGGATAAGATCGAATAAATTAAAGAAAATTAATCCATTTCAGAGTAAAGAATGCATACCGGTTTTGTCGTTGACATAAACAGCAACTGGATTACTAGGGGTAACTGGAGGTAGCACCATATAGTACACGTACATGCAGATAAAATAGACAGGCATGGAAACTCTGATCAATCTCTCGTATATGCTAATTATCTATAGGATCTCAAAATGGAAAGACCCATGAAGCGTTGAAACTTCGACCAATCTCTCCTCTTAAGTACTTGCAAAAGGATCTCAAAATCTTATTCGAGAAAAAAAAAATTAAATTGGACAGACAAGTGAAAACGTAGTTTTTCACGTTAGTCAAATTTGGAAAATCTGGCTAAGAGTCATGTAGTGTTAGAGCACTAGATTTTTTCTAATTGCTTGATTATTTTACATCATGTGAATAGTATATTTATATATACATTATAAAATATTACATAATATTGTATTATAATTTACATGGATCATAAGAGCTGATCTAATGTGATCTGTAGAGGATCACATGGGATTAAATTACAAGAGATTGAGATAAGATTCTTGATGATGTGATGACATCTCAATAGATAAGGTTATTGATGATGCTTTGACAACCCATATCTATATTGAGTTTGCAGATTGTGTGGGATTCAATATATGGGTTGATACACCCCCTCATGCGGAGGGACACCGGACCTTCAGCTTGTCACGCATTGACTGAAAACGAGCAGTTGGTTACACCTTTGTTAGGATATTTGCAATTTGATCTTGTGTTGAGATATGTTGCACTTGGAGATACTTGTTAGCCACTCTTTCGCATACAATGTAGAAGTCGATTTCCACATGTTTTGTATGCGCATGAAATATAGGGTTGGCAGAGAGATACATGGCATCAATATTATTGCACCCATAGGATTGGAGTGTTGTGCAGTGGGAAGCCTATTTCTTTGAAGAGAGATTCAAGCGAAATGAGCTCAGCCGTTGCATTAGCAAGTGCCTTGTATTCGGATTCCATTGAGGATCGTGCCACTGTTTTCAGTTTGCAAGAGGTCCATGAGATGAGATTGGATCCTAGATAAATGGCATAACCACCTGTTGATTTGCGGTCTATACTATTTTCAACCCAGTCAGCATTTGTGAAGGCTTGTAGGGTAAGTGCTGAATGTTTTTATGATTAGGAATCCATGATTAGCAGTTTCCTTGAAATAGTGAATGATTCGTTTGACCATAATCCATCGATCTGAGGTGGGAGAGTGCATATATTGGCAGACCCGATTGACAGCAAAGGCGACATCGAGTCGTGTCAATGTGACATATTGCAATGTCCCAACCATAAAGCGATACTGTGTAGGATCCAAAAATGGTACACCCCCTGTTGTGGTAGGTGGTTGAGTAGTAGCCATTGGGGTGTTGCCGGGTTTGCAATCAATCATGCCTATATGATTGAGAAGTTTGTAAATGTATTTGGACTGGAAGAGTAGTAAGCCATCATGATGATTAGTAGCTTGTATTCCGAGGAAGTAGCTCAAATGTCCCAAATCCTTGATTGAGAATTCCTTCGCTAGATGTTGGAGTAGCAGTTGTACCTAGGCACTGTCAGAGCTGGTAATAAATATGTTGTCAACATATATTAGAACATATACAATGTGTAGAGTGTGTGTAGAGTGTTGATGAGGATGAAGAGGGATGGATCCATTTTGGATGCTTGAAACCTATATTGCATCAGAAATTGTGATAATCGATGAAACCAAGCTCGTGGGGTCTGTTTTAGCCCATAGAGTGATCGTTCAAGCCAACAAACATGGTTTGGGTAATTGGGATAACCTTGGGGCTATGTCATGTATACCTCTTTAGTGAGATTGCCAGGGAGGAAGGAATTGTGAACGTCAAGTTGTCGGATGGAACAGCCCTTAGTGATAGCAAGGGCTAAGATTGTTCGAATCATTCTCGGTTTGACAACAGGGCTAAATGTATCTGTGTAATAGAGGCCCTATTGTTTCAGTCCTGTTGTTGGTGAAACCCTTTGGCAACAAGACGGGCTTTATATCTTTCAAGAATTCTATCTGTCTTCGATGTGGTACACCCATTTGCATCCCACTACATTCATATTAGCCTTGTAAGGGACGAGACCAAGTGCCATTTCGCATTAATGCACTAAACTCGTCGCTCATTGCTTTGCGCCAATCCTGAAAACCGATTGACTTATGTGAAACAAGTTGGTTCTATTGTGGTGGTGCTCAAGGTTATTAGTGCATGAGGAGGGGGATGTTTATGGCGAAGTTTCATGGGGTGGGTTCTGGTAGGGGTGGTGGGTTGGGTGGGGTTAGGTAATGTGAGGGTGGGAGGTTGGGGGGTTATGTAGATGTCGTGTATTGTCCTTGTGCAGACTGGTGGTGATATAGGAGATATTGAGGAGGGAATAGTGTTGGGTGATTGTGGTAATGATGGGGATATTGGATCTTGGGTGATTATTGGTAGTGGGGTGGGAACATGTGGGTGGGTAATATAGGAGGGGTTGGGTTTGGATTTATTTGATTTGGTGCGATAGCCCATGGGGTGGGGTTTGGTGTATGGGTGTTATTAAAATTGATAAAAGTTGGAGATGAATAAGGAAATTATGCTCATCAAATCTGACATGGCGGGCAATGTAGAAGCGTTTTGTGATTGGGTCTAGACATCGATATCCAGTGTGAGAGGAACAATACCTCAAAAAGATACAAGGAAGAGAACGATATTCCATTTTGTGGCAGTTGTAGGGACAGAGATAGGGGAATCATAGGTAGCCGAATACTCTTAGAAAGGAATAATCAGTGGGCATATGATTTATGATTTAATAGGGGGAAAGATTGTTGGAAACCTTGGATGGCATTCGATTAATTAGATACACTACTATTTCAAAAGCAAAATGCCAATATAAATGACGTACGAAACTTTGGGCCAATAATGATAGCCCAGTTTCCACAATATGGCAATGTCGTCTCTTAACAAATCCTTGTTGTTTATGGTATAAGGACAGGAGAGTCTATGGGAAATGCCAAGGCGGGTAAAAAAATGAAGAAGGGTTCTGAATTCGCCAACCCAATCGGTTTAGACGGTTTTTATTTGTCTTGAAAATTGTAGTTCCACTTGGGATTGAAAATTTTAAAAAATAATGAATACATCTGATTTTCGAAAGAGACGATAAAACCAAATATATTTGCTATTATCATCAACGAAGCTTACAAAATATTTATGCCCTGCAATTGATGGTGTGGGAGAAGGACCCCAGACGTCACTGAAGATTATATCAAGAGGATATAAACTTTGCAATGTCTGAGGTGCCAATGTTAACCAATTAGATTTACCTAATTGGCAAGCGGAACAAATAGTAGGGTGTCTGATGGATTGATGCGGGAGATTACTTGTATGAAGCATTTGATGGAGGAGACGCTCATGGGGCCATAGTTCAGGGGAGAGGCATGCAACAATATTGGCGGATGGTGGTGAGGATGATGGAGGTGATAGAGTATATAAACCACCATTACTCGGCCCAGAATAGAGAACCGCCTTGGTTTTCTGATCCTTGACAAAAAAACAAGAGGGATGAAATTCAAAGAACACATTATTAGTGACAAATTTTTGAACTGAAAGAAGTGGTTTGGAGATGGAGGGGACATGCAAGTATTAAATAGATGAAAAGATGGGGTTGATGTAGTAGAGGGGATAGATATAGTTCCAATGTGAGAGATGGGGAGACTCTTACCATTGCCAACATGAAGTTGATCCGTACCGTTGTAATTCTCAAATGTTGATAGGGAGCCAATGTCAGGGGTGACATGATGTGTGGCACCAGTGCCTGGGTACCAGGTTAGGGCAGTAGAGGGATGAGGGGTAGGTAAAAGGGGAGGGTGGGTAAGGTGAGGGTTGGTGGGCATGGGTTGGTATAGTATGGAGGGTAGTTGGTGGTAGGGGTAGGGGTATAATGGGGTGGACGGTAGTAGCATGTGTCAGAGTTGTGCATATGGCACACCAAAGGCTCCCACGTCCTGCCTACCACAGCCATTCCGGCCACTGCCCCCACGACCACGGCCTGATCCGTTATGGGATAAGTGACCAGTAGTAGGGGGGTTTTTAATGATAGAGTTGGCAGTTGGGGGACTCATGTCGGTTGGTGCAATGGTCATAGTATCAGATGAGCGAAGAAATTCATGACTCAACAATAAAGCATGCAACTCACTGAATGTAAGGGTATCAGATGTTTGCCAAAAATGTAGGGACAATGTCCCTGAGATCTGAGCTTACAACTTAAAATATATGGAGATTGAAGTCCTCTTGGGAAAGGGGAAGGCCAGCGGCACTAAGTTCATCAATAGCAATGATTTTAGTCCGTTGCAAAAAATTTGACATAGTTTCTGTAGGGTGTAAATTAAGGATTGAAGGCTAAGATGTAAAGAGAGAAACCTGGTGCTTGAAGCAGAACCATAAGCGGAACAGAGTGTCCCAAATTTTTTTGCTAGTTGTTTTGTTGATGATCATTGGAATGACCTCTTCAGAGAGAGAGAGAGAGAGGATATGAGCATGCTCATTAGCATTGCATTTTGTTGCAACCATGAACTAGTCACTGAAGGGTCTTCAGGGCACAGTATAGAGCCGTCAATATAGCTATATAAGCATTGGCCTTTGAGAAAAGGGATCAGTTGGGTCTTCCATAGGAGAAAAATCTTGGGGATGAGTTTTAGTGAGAGATAATGATGGGCAAATGATGGAGGTGCAACCGTAAGATTGGAAGTAGTGATGGGAACATTGGGAATGACAGCCATTGATTCTTTAGAAGGAAAAATTGGTTGTGTATACTTCTAAACAAGAAGGGAAAAAAATTTGAGAGAGGATCAGAAGTGTGGGCTATTTTGCTCTGATACCATGTTAGAGCATTAAACTTTTTTTAATTGCTTGATTATTTTACATCATGTGAGTAGTATATTTATATACATATTATAAAATATTACATAATATTGTATTGAAATTTATATGGAATATAAGAGCTAATCTCATATGATCTATAGATGATCATATGGGATTAGATTACAAGAGATTGAGATAAGATCTTTGATGATGTGATGACACCTTAATAGATAAGGTTGTTGATGGATGTGTTGACAACCCATATATTGAGTTTGCAGATTGTGTGGGACTCAATATATGGGTTGATATGTAGACTATAGTACATCGGGATTTCTAAAAAGAGTCTCCAGGGAGAGAACCTGATTTTCGAGTTGGACAGGTCGGTGACAAAGTTCGTGGGTATGTGTTGGGTGGATATACATGTAAGTTTTTAGTTGAGAATGAATTAACCCCATAAAAGAGTAGAATTTTTTTTTGGATAGATAGGTTTTAAGTAGGGTTAAACTCATGATCTCATGATCTCCATGGGAATAGAAAAAAAAAACATTGGAAATGATACAGCTTGACTCTAATTAGTTATCTAGACGATTACATATATTGATCATAGTATCTATTCTTATATACAGGCATACACAGTAGAACTGGAAGCAGAGTTGAACCAGCTTAAGGAGGAGAATGCTCGCCTGAAGCGAATTCTGGTAACAATAACTCATTTAAAAAAAAAAGAGGGGGAAAAGTTTTTTTTTGTTTCAGTTTCTGTATTTATTTTACTAAGCTTTATTATTTGAAATGAAACAGGCAGAAGCTGAGAAGAGGAGGAAGCAGGAGGTAAGTGTTGCATTTGATATGTATTTTTGGAATGCATTTAAAGTAATATATATATATATATATATATATATATATATATATATATATATATATATATATATATATATATATATATATATATATATATATATATATTTATATATATATATATATTTTTTTTTTTTTTTTTTTTTTTATTTATTTATTTTTTTTTTGAGATGACAAAAATAGTATCTAATATGTATTTTTATTATCAGATAATGGAACGTGTTAAAAGAATACAGCCCATTTTGGAAAATATAGTTTTAATTGGTTCTTATGCACAGTTGCAGGATGAGATGAAAGAAACGCCTCCAATGAAGGCACTAAAAGCAATGGAGAAGTTAAGACTGACGAGGAGAAGCGTCAGCTTTCCTGATGGACTCCGGCCAGATCACATGCACCTGCTATGTGATCTTATATGAGACCAATTATGTTTGGCACCGGATTCTAATAATTTAACAGTGATGTATTTCACATACCAGAATCTTCATGTTTCAGTGGTGTTTGGTAATTGGGACAAGTGGGAAGTTGCACATATATATTATTACTATCATAACTAGTTTTCACTTTAGTATGGCCTCCTCCTCTTCCTCTTATATACAGAAATGGGTAGGTTTGAATTAGTTATTACTGTTAAGTATGTGTGTACATATTTCAGTCTGTCTGAACCCAGTAAGCTGGGAAAAGTACTAAAGAGGTGTCATTGATTAGTAGTCAGTTTCACATGATCGGTTATTTCTCTGGTTCATTTTTAGAACACTAAACAGGTTTATAATTAAGGTCTTGATCCATGTGAACCACAAGATAATTCGGTGGCTAAACCTAGATGTTACCATGTGGGGTAACAGATCTCTCCTTTGCAAGGGCACTATGATCCATTTTGTTTTTGAATGACACTCTGATGGCTATACAAGTATCTTACAAGTATATTACTCAAGGTACTAATTAAGAGCTCAACAGAGGCTCTGCCCTACAGGGTAAAATGTTATGTACACACATCGGAAATTTTCAATTAGTTTTGTTAAAGTAAATATTGAATAGATAAAGTAAATATTGAATAGATAATTGTGTACACTCAAACCCAATATTGGGTTATCATATAGTTTTCCGAAATACCTCTATTTTATGGGAAACTGGATCTCTTCATATATATATATATATATATATATATATATATATATATAAATAAAAAAGAGAGAGAATGAAAATGAAAATTAGAGGATAGGACCTGACATCATATCATTGGTACTTCATGTGTGGATTTTATTTTTTTTTGTTGTGGACCTTCTGGCGGAAAAAGATCGTTTCCAGTCATCCAGTCCGTCCAATAGTGGACGGATGGACTGGATTTTAAAGACACGTCTCCCAATGTATTGGTATGTATGTCTTCTACATCTAGTTTGTCCGTTTGCGACTGGACGAACTAGACGGATTGGAGACGATCTTAATCCCCTTCTGGCAATGGTTACAGATCACATCAGCCACTTTCTAACATGATTGATATCATAACCAACCCACACTTCTTTTGAGTGAGGTAGTCCCAAAACCTCCCCAAGCTAGTCTATGTGGGATTGGGGGAGGAAGACAGGACATAACTCCATCGTTCAATCTCTGAATGGGACTCTACATCCCTGAAGCCCTAGATCCTTCCCGGGTAGAGGTTTTAAAACTGGTTCAAACCGAATCAGCCCAACTCAACTTGGATCGAATCGAAACGAAATTTATTGAGCAATATTGGAATGTGTTTTATAGAACCTGGTGAAAAAACAAAAACCAAACTAGACCGACTGATAAGCCCGAAGCACCTGACCCAGTATGCCTATTCCAAAACTGAACTAATCTGATAATGGACCAGTAAGAGCCCATTAACGCAAATTTTACTAAATATATATGTAAGAAATCGAAACCCAAACTGAACCAGCTCAATAGAACCTCTATATATATATACTCTATATATATATATATATATATAAATCGAAATCGAACCAATAAGAAGTAAGAACTGTGAAACTGAGGCTGAGACCAGTCGATGTGGGATCAGGGGAAGAGAAACTCTATGAGACCGTGACACTTAGGCTTTGGCTAAGTTTAGTTGAAAACGCCATTAGAAGCAAAGTTAAGATCTAACAGTCACCGGTGGTGAATGCAAGGAGCAACAGAAGAAAAGACACCCTAGATATAATTTTAAGAAGAGTTGTTCCACTGGATAGAAAAGTTGGGAGGAAACTCCACCTAACAATGGTCGCCAGCATTCAACAAGGCAGCCTCTGCAGATTGGGAGCTTTTCACATAAGTTATGGCCTCTGAAGATTGGGAGTTTTTTTTGAACATTTAGAAGTCATGTCATCTGTTATTGCTAATGCTGAGTTTGTCTAGTGCCCCCTCTAATGTGACCATGGTTGAAGGTATCTAGATTGGCCAGTCGATTCATATCAATATGGTATCTATTGATATCAGTCTCGTATCAACTTCCCATTGATTCCATACACTGATCAGACCGATTTTAGACATAACCAATAACATATCCGATCCCTGGATTTAAAACCTTGAATGTGATGGATGACAGAATGCTATCCCCCCAAAAAAGAGCCTTTAATTTGTATACAACCAAAGAGCATTCTGGAATATAAAAAATTGAGAGACCTGCCGCAAGAATTCCCTCGGAGCCTTTAAGCTGCGTAGGATGTTCCGGTCACGCCACACCATCTTTGTGTGGGCTGTACTGGAGATCGCATGGAGTACTCTTCCACACCACTAACTGTAGGGTGGAGGTAGATCATAAACACAACCAAAAAACAAAAATGAAACAAATTCTCTTGAAGCAGCAGTTGCAGAAGTGCTCTAAGACTCATATTACACTCTTCAAACACAGTGAAAAGCAGGTCTACAACACAGATATGTTCAAATACAGTACAACGCATCATACATACTGCCATTATATATAGATCAAATGGATAACATAATATGAGCCTGTTATTTTTATCAGAACACGTCCCATGAGATATTTTTAAATTCTGTAACCAACCCAAACTGAGAATCTTGGAAAGCAGTTTTTCCTATTTTCTGCTCATCCTCCAAGAAAATCTCAACAGGTGGGTGGCTCAACCTGTTCAGCTGGAGATAATACACTTTATGTCCAGCCATGAGTTCCTTACACAGGTATCAGTAACTATCTTCATCTGTCTCAGGCCTTCGAAGGTAGTAACGCAGACAGTTCGTCAAGACCTGCATGTTCACACACCAAAAAAAAAAAAAGGGAGAGAGGGGGTCTTTCCATGAGGAAGAACGGAAATTTATAGGCTCAAATTAAAAGCTCTACAATTAATCAGAAAACTCGAGTCAATTTCATCCAGTAGAAATCACTATCAATCCAAACAAGCACACAGGTGCCCAGAGACTCCATCAAACGCTTTACCAGACACAACTTCAGTTTAGTACTAGCCCAGTTCTAAAATTTACTTCACCTAATTGTCTGTCTACTCACACACAGACAGAGAAAACAGAACTAAATTCAAGATAGTCCAGTTTTAACTTTAACGGATTATTTAAATCTTAAAACACTTATAACTTCGTGGTATTGGCTCCATCCATTTTTATGCAATAGGATTTCTGATCAAGCCCAGCACAACTTTATCTTTCAACAGGACCAGTCAAATTTCAGACCAAAATGACTAAAACAAACCGGATTTTCAAAATGAAGCCTTTATTGAGCATAGTGTTACAGCACGAAGTTTCAACTAAAAGGAAATGAACTTTACAATTGACATAATTACCCAATGCTTTTTCAAGTTAATTTTGTTGATCTTCATTGGTTGATATTTCTGTAATCCCATTTGCAGAACCAACAAGGTATGAAAGCAAGCAAGAAATGTCAAGATCCAATTCTTGGCTAAAAGCATAACAATGTAGCAGGTAGCAGTAACAATTTGTTGAGCCAATCTAGTGAATGTAAAAGATTCAGAAAATTCCTTCATGATTTCAAGAATTTCAAGAACACCTTTTATAGGAATGCCGCTCAAAAGGTTCCAGTACCCAATGAATAATTCTTCTCTCCAACTTATTCCTTTTCTCCATATTTACAAATAAAAAGTTTTTTTTTCCCCTCTTGACCCAAAATTATGGCCTCCAAGTATATACCAGTTAAAGAGAAAAGCCATTTAGTTGCCAAACTACAATGGCCCCAATTCATGTACATAAATTGGAGGAGGCAACTATAGCCTTAGATCCTGATGGTTTACCTGAGACAATGAACTGTTTAGCGCTGCCCCTCTGTAGTTGACATGAAATTTATCTTTGGCAACCAATCCCTGTTAGATGAGAGGAAGTATTATAATTAATGGAAAAAAAAAAAAAAAAAGGAACGAAGAGTAGATACAATTGCATACATACTTCTGTGTCAATCTCTGCTGATTCCACATTGATATTAATATCAGCCATGATCTTGATGATTTCCACTAACAGGCCTGGTCGATCTGCTGTCTCTATATAAAGCAAGCTGGCAGAAAGGTGCAAAACATTAATACTTAAAACTGTTCCCATAAATGATGGCAAAGTTCTCCACATTTTCCTACACATAATTGTTCAGCAACTCGGTTAAAGATTATATTATAAATATTTGAAATCATTATCTTCAGAAATAACAAACCTTCTCTTAGGTCCTTCCTCCTTAACATGTATGTGAGTTGCAAAATCAACATCAAGCTGCCAATGACAAAACAAATATCAAGATCCAGTTGTTCTAGAGACATCTCAGAAATATAAAAAGTCTTTGCAGAACATGAGTCAACCATTGAATAAGAACTTCCACTATCAGAATTCAGTTGAACCAAATATTTAAACAATCAATAAGTAAATTATTTCAAGACAACTAGATATTTTTCATTTCAAGCATGAATCCCATTCACAAAATATGCTTGATGCCATGCAACCATCAGATAAGCAGATCAATCAGCTTCCAGGTTCATTGGAGATCATCCCTTAACTACCAAGCAAGCAATGTGAGAAATTATAATTTAACCAACAAATCAACAGACCTGCACAGGCACTGTACTGGATGCAGTTCAAACAAACCAAGTGGCATAAACATGCATCGGCACATGAGAGACCAACATTTCAGTCAAAGTAGAGAACAGTCAGTCTTCCTTCAGTGTTTCATATTTAAATAGATGTTAGTGGTCAAACAACATGGAAGATGTTCAAATTATATCAGGTTGCCATTTGATTAAAAGTTTATTTAGTTGGTAGTCAAGGTTACGAAAACCTGGTTCAAACCTAAATGCGTGGCAAACTGTCAAAATTGACTCCGTTTCAGCACATTTTGGTGGTCAAACAGTTGAATTTTCCTTGAAATTTCAGGGCAAGACTATTTAAGCATGATTACACATATTCAAAGCATTAGATTGCCAACACACACACAAACAGTATTTTAGCTTCAGACCCTAGGTTTAGTGTATGTTGTAGACTACTATATCCTTTCCCTTATATAATCTATGGGAAAGAGGTTTCCTGTCCGGCAATTTGTCTTTGTGTGTGGCGGGGGGGGGAGTAATAACCACATAGTCAGGTTTACAGCCCTTAGATTGTGCATTTTAATATGGACCATTGGATGATATGAAGCATTTCTTTCTTCTTTCTTTCTTTCCTTCCTTTATAGAGGAAAAATAAAAGAAATACACTATAAATTAAGTAAGAATGAAGTTTGACCTTTGGAGGGAATGAGTGTATAGGCTGGACTCTCGAGATTTGATCTTTGAGAGAGAGAGAGAGAGAGAGAGAAAGTGGCTATTCTGCTTTGAATCTGCTAAAATACTTTGGATTTGTTCGCTTTCTGAGGCACTAGAGACTGTAACATTTTGGTTGGTGGGTTTCATGGTGGTGTTGTGTTCCGTGGGGTTAACAGAGGCAAATTCTTCAATTCAGGTCACTTGGATGAATATAAGGGTAATTAAAAGAGAAAATGGGAATGAAACATAAGGGTAGTTTTGGTAGAAAAATAAGTATTCATTAATGCCTCCTATCATCCAATGGTCCATATTAAACTGTAATATTTTGGATTTGTTCGCTTTCTGAGGCACTAGAGACTGTAACATTTTGGTTGGTGGGTTTCATGGTGGTGTTGTGTTCCGTGGGGTTAACAGAGGCAAATTCTTCAATTCGGGTCACTCGGATGAATATAAGGGTAATTAAAAGAGAAAATGGGAATGAAACATAAGGGTAGTTTTGGTAGAAAAATAAGTATTCATTAATGCCTCCTATCATCCAATGGTCCATATTAAACTGTACAATCTAGGACTGTAAACCCGGCTGCGTGGTTACTACTCCCCTCACACAGCCAGACAGGAAACCTTTTCCCATAATCTAATTTACACAAAATTTAGTACTAGAACATACAACATTCAATAAAAGAAATTGAAATATTGTACTAAAAATGAAGGAGGAAAACCGTTTAACAGTACACCAATGTCACAAAGTGCCACATGTTCCATGTTAATAAATATAGCTTTATAAGTTGCATGTTACTTTTTGAGTTTCGACACTCCTATGCCTATTTCAGTCCCAAATAAAGTTCCAAAGAGGCTCGAAACCACTAAAAGATTGTAACTAACTTTTTACATTAATTAAGACTCCTAAAACAACAATAAAACTATTTCTTAATCTTTCCCTATGCCTTATTTTTTCCCCTAATTTAAAAGTATTCTTATTAACTTTTTAAAAACTACTATTACCTAAACCCATTAACAAAAATTAATTAAGGAACAACACATTAATATTCACTATCAGTTGAAAACACATCACAATACTTTCATAAATTTCAAATAAAATCAGAAAATTTTACCCTATTTTTCTTAATTTTAGGGATATGAAATATCCAATAATAAAAAGTTTTGACAGAGAATAAATCCTAACTCCGTGAAGTCATAGATCAGCCAATATTGGTGACTAATAAATAAAAAATCTGCAGGCCCTTCAACATATATTTACTCTATTTTTTTAGAATATATCTTCCAGAAAATCAAATTTTCAAAACTAAAAAATTAAAAAATTAAAAAATCAAATCCGACACCATTAAGTTAGATTGGCTTGAAGGTCAACCAATACATATTTACCTTATTTTTTGTAAAAGTTAATTTCAAGAAAAAGAGTTTACCTTTAAATTCGAATATTACACAAATCTTGACTCAAATCCAGCCGAAGAATGATGTAGATGCGTTGTACTACTTCACAATGGCTTGATACAGCCAACGATTGACGCAATTTGGCAAAAATCCAGAGTTCTAGGAATTCCTCAAAATTGAAATGGGGCATTTGGTTGAAATTTCGATTGCAATTAAATTGAAATGTGCCTGTTTATATCGTTTTGCCGAAACAACCGAAACCTTCAGATCATTCTGGCATTTTAACCGAAATTTCAGTCATTTCGACATTTCAACTGAAATTTCAATCAACTACAGTTTCGTTTCAAGTCATGTCGAAACTTGAAACTGATACATACCACTTAAATAACCTTGGAAGACCATCGATAGGGCTGAGCCAATTTGATGAACCTCTTTAGCGTATATAATCAAAATTCCATATTGCATTGCTACAAAAAATTGTTTTTTCTTTTAAACATATCCTCCTAGAGGCTTCACCAACATCAAGAAAAACAGAAGCCCTATCTCAGTAAACTATTTAATCCTCAAAAATGGAGAACTCTAGGGGCCTCTACATTTCAAACTGGTTTTCTTCAAGGAATCACTAAATTGCCCCTTTATATCGTACTGGAAAAGGACAACTAGCCATTCAAGTCCAGATATAAAACATGAGAACCTGGCAGTTTAATGCTGGAGTAACCAATAGAGCATCATATGGAATATTTGGAAAGGAAACAAGCAGGCAAAAAGATGAAATATTAGATGTGTAACTAAAATTAAGACCTTCTTCTGTGGTGCTTTAATTCCGAAAGCCTCACCCATTGCAAGCCGTTCGCTAGATTCCTATCAATCAATCAATAAATAAATAAATACTCAAGAAAAATATGGAGATATGCTAAGAAAAATAAAAAGTTAGCAAGCCAAATTCCAATGTACCGGATGATACTGCAAAAGGTTGTTAATGATGGTAAGCCTAATTCTCTCTAGCATACCAGGATCCTCAACTTTGCGGCCAGTGCCCCTAGCATGTTAACCAAAAGATTCAAAAACAGCTACGCTGAGAAACACTACTAACTACTAAAAAAATAATATGCCACCAGCAACATCTGTTAACAATTACACCGTCATTATATTTCTCCAAAATGACATTCACATAGGAAGCACAATGCTATGCATCCATTCATTAAAAAGGAAGAAGAATACAGGAAAGCAGCAATCCTTTTAAATTGCCACATCCAACACATGCCACAAAGACATGAGAAGACACATTTATCATATGAAAATAGTAATTAACCTCTCTGACTCTTTTCCGTCAGTCATTAACTTTCACATGTATCTCTTACTGTGAACTTAGATAAGGTTGACTTAATCTATTCCTTTCCTTGCCCTGATAAGTCCAACCATTTCATTCAGAGATTCAGCCTCAGGTGCATCCACCCCTGATTGGGTGTCCCTCAATCGATTTCTCATTCAAATTTAATACATAAAGCCCAACACCTAATGGATGGGTTTCATTCATAAACCAAAAGAAAAATTTCATGAAGTTGTGTATGGAACACAGAAGTACAAAAGCCATGCTTTTATTCGAGTTGCTTGCATCACTGCATGTATTGGAATTGTAAAAATGAGAGACGTCTTTGTCGTTAATTGATAATACTGAAGAGAAGCATCACAAAGAGAAGCAAAATAGACCTTAAGGAACATTGGTGTTAGATCTGGAAGATTGCAAATCCAAGCAATGCCACGAAACCATGATATTTGCAGCAGATTGCATTCATCTCTATTCTTCTGTAAGCTCCATGGACTATCACACGTATACTAAACAATTAAAATAGAACTTACAACTGAGTAATGAAGAATTTTGTTTGCTTGACTGATCCCTCTGTTGTAACAGTTCCTTTTGTCACATCCAAGCCCAAATCTTTAAGGGCCTTCATCTGTCATGATAAACCAAGATAAATCAAGATTCAAGAACTTCATATCTTGACATGGACCAAATAATTCAAAATGAATCAACGGTAAATAAGCATTAAAGCTTCAACTATGGCAATATCTTCAGTATACCATCAATGACCTGGAGTGTGCTACTACAAACACAGTTGGCAACGTACTCATTTTTTGACATTTAGAATCCAATACCAATCATAAAACTATAGTTTTAGCTGCATACTTAACGGAAATTGGATAGATTAGGTTTTAGCCAAATAAAGAGACAATGGAGATGGAAGACCCATAACATCCATGACAGTCAAATAATTCTTTATAAACTTTTACCTATCAGGAGAGAAACTAGAAGAGGAACTTCCCTATTGTTTTCCTTGCCCCCAAATTTGGTACAATAATAAGTAATCAAAGTTTGGACAATTTCTGGAAAATATACAGAATAAACGACAAAGCCAGAGCATCAAGAGTATTCCTACAGATCAATCACATCCTAAGGGCAGAAGTGTCTGAAAAACTTATTGGAACTTTGTATGCGTAGCAAATTAATAAACACAGACAAACAATATTATACAATTTGGGAATTTTTCTTGTTTTACAAGCAATGCAATGTTTCATCAAGTGATTCAACAGAGTCAGCAAAGTAACTCCACCGTGTCAATAAGAGCTCCAAGGCGATCTCCAAAACTAAGTTGTACAATTGTTGCATCAGAATCTGAATCTTGATCAATCAAAACCATTGGCATGGGAACAGTATCAGCATCCTGATCTGACTTCTGCAAATGAAATAACTTGTCAAAGAAGTTGGAATTAATATACTGATAATAAAACATGTTTGCAGAGTTTGAAAATCTATGGATACAAATCCCAAGCAGATAACAGCAAGGATTCATTATGACTGACGCTATTTATCTACATATATGGGAAAATCTCCGCAATCTGCTGGGATAAGCTTATCTTGACAGTCAAACAATTTTGAAACCACGTGGAGGGCTCATATGGTTAAAACAGATTGTTGAATGTGCAGTTTCCCCTTGAATTAGCTAACTGTTAAATTTGGATTCCCATCTCAATCATATAGCCTATGTATTGAGCTTTAAACCTTGTATTTTCGTAGTTGACCTACATTTCCCAAAGTTAAACTTTCAACCAGTTTTAAAACTTTAAATTGCCAAGCGGACAAATGTGCTTGGGTTGAAAACTTCGTGGATAGATAGATGTTTATGTGGACAACATGCCCACAAAATTTGAGCTCCAGCTAAGCATCCATGTGGTAGATGTTTAGACTATCAAGACAAGCTCATCTCGAATAAGCCATTAAATTAATCAGGACTGAAGCTCTGTGATGAATGGCAATAACCCTGAACAAAAAAAAAAACAATATACAAATTAACAATTTTGTCCCCCCCTGGGCGCTCAGATAGTAAAGACCAACACCTCAAAGAGGTCATGAGCTCAACTCACCTTGGGGCCATCTATCCAAAAATAAATAAAAATTTCTCCCCCAACCTACTATACATCTACCAGACAAAGAGGGTGTACCTAGACATGATGCAATTAAATTGTCCTTGGAAGCAATCATACAAGTATGAGAGCCTTTAAGCAACTCATCTCAAAAAATGGTGATTGAATGTGCTTTAACCCAATGTATGCCCATTTTATTCATTTAAATTGTAAAACCACGTCACTTAAAGTCGGTCCGGACCTCAAAGCCAGATTGAGATGGGTTTTAATTGGGTATGGCAATAGTTCAGAGCCAACCTACATTTTCAATCTCCAATTAGAGTTTCTTGTGGGAGTGGATCTGCAACAGTAAGTTGGACCAGAATTGGGGCCTCATGGATTAAATTTAGATCTGACTTATTTCAAGCCATAGCAACTGTTAAACAGTCCACACGATAGGAGTTATGAGGAGTCCTCACCGTGTAGGACCGCTTAGCTATGTTGCTGAGTTGGAGAAGGACTTTACAGTCCTTGGTTGCTGAGTTGGAGAAGGACTCTACAGTCCTTGTTGTTGAGTTGGAATAAGACTCTACAATCCTATCGTGTTTACAGTTCTATGCAGTCCTATTGTAATTAGATCTCCTATTGGTATATGGACTCCTAATAAGTTTATTAGTTTGTTTTATTAGTTTCCTTTACTAATTAGGTTTATTACTTTCTTTTTCCTATTTGGAGTTTACTTTGTCTTTAGTTTGTGACTAGGACTCTGACTTGTAGAGTCCTAGATCCTATCTAATAGTTGTTTTCTATTTTCTATAAATACAACCTATAATGAGAGGAGCACATACACTCTCTCTTTCCATTACACATCAATTCTCTCCATCTTCTTTTATTTTTCTATTTTGTAACAGCAACAAATCTGACTTCTTGCTTATATATTTACTACTTACTTTTCATTGTATATCAGCATATCCTTGCCACTTCACTCCCAAATACTCAACATTCCTGGAAAAGCAATGATTCAGAGGAAGAGGAGCACTATATGTTGGATGGCTTTTCTCACAAAAGCTTAGGTCCAATCAAAGCCTCAAAAGTGATTCAATTTCCCAAATTTAAATCAGAATGGGATTTTGGATGTGGTTCCACCTTTATATTACTGAATACTGGTGAATGATGAATCAAAAATAACTGCTTCTTATGGAATATTTAGAGGAACCATAATGAGGTGATTTTGAAGACATGGAGCAGAGTCCGTCATCAGGTGGTCTTCGAAAACATGGATCCAATCAGTTTATAGTTGAAACATTTCTGTCCATAACACAATGCTCCACCTCAGTACAATTGCCTTCCCATTTTTTCAGTAGACAGGATGGGACATGCTTATAAACTGTGTCATGACTATTGTTGGGGCAGCATAAATAAACTTTGGTTTAGCTTGTCCAGCTTATACTATACATGTTGAAATGCCTCAACTGTGAAGAAACAGATGATCTTGCACCCATCTTGAACTTCAACCGGCAAGAAAGCTAAAAATTTGTAAAGGATAGTAGGGGAAGAATGCGATGCTTGAATTTCAGACTCAAAAAATTGCGGTTGGATAATACCACAATGTTTTAATACATGTATACAAATGAAGGAACCTACTTTTGGCTCAGCAAGTAGTACATAAACTAGACATGTGATTTAGCTAACAGTCCCAACTCAACTTTGTAAAAAAAGTATGCAATCACGTAACTGACAATGTGTTAATGTCCTGTAATTCTATCCCAAAATTACTCCAGACACCGAGGTTTTTAAGTACCGTGTAATCGGTCGGGCGATTGAAAAAGACGTATCGTGGATACGGTGAATATGCTAATACGCATGGATATGTAAGGATACGGGGCAAGATACGCATGAGAATGATTAGGGAATATGCAAAACACAATTTTAAAGCATAAAAACACTATAATAAGCAACATAAGAAGAAAAATGTTTCTTACATTCATACCACACCGTCTAATACCATGTCGAGCTACGGGCTGGTTCAAACTCAGAGTAATAAGTCTCAAGAAGGAGTGCAACCAATAAGATTTGGTAGATATTTTAACATACGTGCAATACTAGCCCCAAACCATATATTGATTATAGTGTCCATTCCACTCATAATAGAACCGTGTATACTCTTCTGGAGTGGACATTCTCATTGCTGGTAGACTTTTTTTACCTAGGATTTTCGCCGCTTGAGAGTTGAAAGATGAAATCGGACCTTGAAGTAAGCAAATATTCACTTTGATGCTTAAATTTGAGTCCTTTTTTGGTGTAAAACAAAAGCTCCAAGGTAATTTGAAGGAATACAAGTGTTCTTTGAAGTTTTTGGAGGAAGAAAGCTCCACAACAGTTCTCGGTTCGTAGGAAAACAGAAGAGTGAAGAAAAAATTCGATACGTGTATCGACCAGTATCGAACCAATATCAATACTAGTCGATACACTTCGATACAAGTTTTTTTCTCAAGAAACTGGAAACTTAAGTGTATCGGTACATATAGACTGTATCGACCATATCAAAGTGTATCAAGCCGTATTAGTACGATACAGTCAATAAATGAGGATACAGTTTCTGTTTTTAACATTGAGATATGTATTGCAGTGTATCATATCGACCACTGTCGATACTGATACATATTGATCGATATGCCCCATATCGATACTGTAACAAAATAGAAAAAAATAAGAGAAGATGGAGATAATCAATATGTCTTGCTCCTCTTCTTGTAGCTTGTATTTATAGAAAATAGAAAACAATTATTAGATATAATTTAGGACTCTAACTCTTCTTGTAGCTTGTATTTATAGAAAATAGAAAACAACTATTAAATATAATTTAGGACTCTACAAGTCAGAGTCCTAATCACAAACTAAAGACAAAGTAAACTCAAAATAGGAAAAGGAAACTAACAAGCTTAATTGGTAAAGGAAACTAATAAACTAATTTGAAGTCCATATACCAATAAGAGTCCAAGTCCTAAAAACTAGCAGTAACTACTTTGACTAAGTCAAAGCAGTGTACGGTTACAACTTTATTACGCTAACCCCCCCAAGCTAGACCACAGGGGAATGTAAGAACTTCAGCGGAAGCAGCAGTTGTAGTAGTAAGTAACAGCAGTAGTAGTGGCGGCAATAGGAGTACTATTAACAGCACAATATAGGTCACTGTGAACCAAGTAATAATAGCAGCACAGTATAAGTCAATGTGAACCAAATAATAGTAGTAACATAGTACAGGTCACTGTGAACCAAGTATTAGTAGCAACAGCAATAGTAGTGACTGCACACCTACTGAAATACCTTAAACGACTCTCAAACCAGCAACCCAAGCGATTGCTCTGATACCATGTAACAAAATAGAAAAAACAAGAGAAAATGGAGATAATCGATGTGTCGTACTCCTCTTCTTATAGCTTATATTTATAAAACATTAAAAAATAATTATTAGATATGATCTCGGACTCTACAAGTTAGAGTCCCTAGTCACAAACTAAAGACAAAGTAAACTCAAAATAGAAAAAGAAAACTAACAAGCCTAATTGATAAAGAAAACTAATAAAGCAAACAAATAAATTAATTAGGAGTCCATATACTAATAGGAGTCTAAGTCCTAGAAACTAGCACAAATTACTGAGACTAAGTCAAAGCAGTGTATGGTTACAATTTTATTACCCTAACAGATACGATACTTGAAACCATGCCAGTTCCCAACATCTTGTTGAACTATATGCCTCACTGATAAAGGGAGTGGAATCAGTGATACTCAAAAACTCTCCTCTAACCCTAGATGATCTACTACTGCTCAAAGCTCACAATCACATAACCAATCATACACACACCTGCATAAAATGGCTATTAGCAGCTACTCAACACAACCTCCACAAACCATCCTGTAGCAGAGATGTAGCAATACACACACATAGGCACAAGCACAACGCAAGACAGAATATACATGGTTCAGCTTCAGCAGATTGTCTGCCTATGTCCATGGTGCAAATGGCCACTGGGCTACAACCCAAGTGTGACCTTCAGTATAGTGCACAATACACAAGTTTAGACAGCTGCAAATGTCAAAGAGCACCCGCCCCTAATTTTATGCAGATCCAACTGAAGGGGAGGACCTACCCCCACTATCAAGTACTCATTTTATAGCAAATAAAAACCAACAATGCGCTTATAAATGATTGCCCTACAATGTAAGCACAAGCCAGTCTAGGTATTCAACAATGCATCCACCTAGGTCTAGCATATAGGATATACCCAATAATACACATAAAAGGTATTTTCCTTGTATTTGGGATTATCAATGGAGCCAACTAAAATATACAGGCTCTCATTTCTCACCTTCAACGGAGAGCTTACGACACCGTAGAACCACAAACCAATTATTTTCCTTTTTGTGACTGTCCTTTTTCATGTCTTCTATTTATGTCCCATTAATCCTAGAATAAGAATGTTAGTGTTATTATGCTCCTGGTCCCATGCCCACATAGAGGGTCAGGGTAGATGCATCAGGTTGGCAGCTAGCATTCGAAAACCTTCAGCTTAAACTTTTCGCATGAATCCTGAAATTTTGAAACACAAGTCATGCAGCTAGATCCAACTAGTACGGACATGGCATAACTTGGTGGAGCATAGCTTAACACTACAATTGAGAAGACTATCCTGTAGATAAGCCAGTAACAAAGGGAATGGTGAATAAAAAATGAAAATTACCAATCCTAAATTTAGGATACGAAAGATTGAAGCAATTAGATGTTCACAAACGTTGGGAGAAATGAAAAGATAGGAATACAAGACCTTAATCCTCACTTGCAATTATGCGTTGAGGATTTTGCTACCCGAATGTTCATTTCTATATTTCATATAAACTAAATCGGAGTTCTATGTCTGAACTCTTTCGACAGCAGCCAATAACGCAACTACGGTGATTAAAACTTACTGCCAGAAATGTAAAAGTGATTATGAAAATAAATAGTTTCCGAACAAGTAAAGCTAAGGAAGCATCGCTGGGAAGGAATGGCATCACTTACCGAAGAGGCTGATCCGACTGTACTTGCAGAGTTAATACAAGGTCGCAGTTGCAGAATGTGCCTATGAAGCGATTAAACCCATTTTCAGTAAATATATTTTAATAACAAATTGTCCGAACTCCTAATTAAGTCACAAGACTAACATGCAGTTATAAACTTAGATGAGCTGAAATGAGACGATCCATTTCAGTTTAACGTTAAATCATTCAATTACTTGTACGTTATTTTTATTTTTTTTTAGGCCAAACGTGTGAACCTTAACGGATACCAGAAAAAAAAATGGAGATATATGAACCGAATTCCATTCGCATGGCAGGACCAATCGATAGTTTGATCAATTCAACCAACCAAAATCACCATGGAAAACCAGTAGATCTTGCATAAATCGACAGTATAACAATCACAAATAAGTGAATAATGGTTATAAAAATAAAATAATAAAAAATAAATAAAAAAAGAGGAAGAATAAAAAGAAAAAAATCAAAAAGATCGATCTTACTTTCTTCTTGAGAAACCGATTGTAGCAGATTGAACAGATCCATAACGAATTACAGGGACCTTACAGATATCCAACTTTGAGGTTTGAAAACTAAAACGAAAATCATAACTTTTATACCGACATAGAGTGGAAGACGATAAGAAATCGTTAGCGACTGCCATGGTGCTTTCTTCTTCTGGTCTCCAAAAAGGAGTTGAACTTCCACCGCCAGTCTGCAAGTTGAACGCTCGCTACTTCTTTAGGTACTTATTTTGGGATATTTTGCGGCGCTTGGATCCTCTCCAGCGCTGGAGTGTGTCCAACGCAGATCCAACGGCCGAAGAATACTCGACGCGTATATCAGTGTGTTGATATGGACCCCAGACGAATTCCGGTGGTCGGATCCGCGCTGAACATTGTCCAGCGCTCGAGAAATTCTTTTGCGTCGCTTTCACGGGACCCACCAGTAGTGCATGTGCTCCTTTTCGATTCCACGTCGGATTGCAACGGCTGGACTTTTATAGTAATAAAGGACAAAAAAAGGCGAGATTTATGCTTGTGTTTATAGTGTGACCCTTAGTAGGATGGAATTTTAATCCTTCCGGATCCAAAGATCAACACGACAGTACTTTATAGTTTACACGTGGACAGCACTCCACGCTCGCTTCGCACTAACATTTTAATTTCTAACTAGTGGAGATGGTTTTTTATTCCGGGTTTTTTGTCACTTATCTTGTGATAAAAGTGTTGTCACCGATCTCTTTAAATGTACAATCATTGATCATTAAAGAAACTAATAATATATTGAGGTAAGGATAGTTTTGGTATTTCAGAGGAGCAGTTGTCATATCCGACGGTTAAGCTCTACGGTGACATGGTTAATTGTCGCCTACTTGGTTGACAATTAATTCTCCCATTACAATTACATGTCCGGATTTTTCAAGAATAATTTTTAATGATAAGTCAAGGGTTCATTGTTTCGCTGCATGGTTTCATGCCAACATGGCAACAAGGATTTCTTACTAAGGGGACATGATGGTCATTTCATCCATCAACACAGGAGAACACTGCCGCTGAGGAATTTGGTGCCCTTGATAATAATTATAAACAAATGACAAAAGATTACGTACACGATTATTTACGTATCAGGAATAATTTTTAATAGTAAGGCAAGGGTTAACTGTTTGGCTGCATGGTTCCTGTGCCAACACAAAAGCCAATGAAAACCCATACATAGCCTTGCTAAGGGAGCAGAATGGTCATTTCACCGATCGACACAGATCCACACAAGAATCAATTCCCTTAATAATATTGATAAATAAATGACGTCAAACAATTATGTGCACAATATATACCTTGGTTGCTGTATAGACATAAAGTGATTACTTATAATGCCATTTTTGTCACATAAAACCAAGAGTCTATGAGCGACCATGGACAAAATTGGACCCTACATAAATTAATAAATAAATAAATTGAAACTTTAAAGAAAATAATGATGCAATATAGGATGAGGAGCCTTCAAAAGTGGACTAACTAACCAAAAAAAATAAAAAAATAAAAAAATACAACAAGGACAATCATATAAAGATCTTGTTATCGTCGAAATTGATTGGGCTTCTGATTGTGACACTTGTCACAAAAATAAGACAGACAAGATAATTCGACGGTTTGGGTAATTCGGGATCACTCTAATGTTTAAGTTAGTTCAATAACGATAAGTAAATGAACTCAAAAACAAAAAAGGTCAAATTTAAGATAGAGAATGGCTAATAGTGAACTCAGCAAATATGACTTTAGGTATGCAAAAGTTCGATCCATTTACTTTCGTGATAAGGTATTTATTGAGCATAGAGTGTCCTTAGATTACGGGACGTTTCTTGGCAATTACACGAATCTCAAGACTCCTTTCGATATTCTTGGGGAGCTGTCATGATGGGATAAGGGTCTATGCGCATTTCCTCCCAAAAGTGGAGAGTCGTGATTGAATGGGCGCTCTTTATGACCGCCTGATGTAGATCCCAGGGTCAAATTAATGATAACTGCCCAAGGGCTTCTTATGAACGTGATGGAATTTGTCTCAATCTCTTTCGAGAGGATGACATGGAGACAAGGACTGAAAGAGGATGATACATGGAGACAAGGACTGAGATCGTCTACTGCAATCCTATGTAGTAGACTCATCCTGCGAATTGGAAGGGCATCGAAAGACACAACTAATGCCTTCCCAATGCTCATGATCACATCTGCTCCACATGAGTACAACAAAGGATCTTTTTCCTATAGACAAACACTTAGAAGTGGGTTATCCTTCAGTTATCTGAATGTGTTCAATTATCGCACGTTGATAGTCGTTTGGAGGGAACAAAATCATACCTGGTTTGATGATCTTGGATGGGGACACGCATCCACTAATATAAGTATCAGTCCACGTGATGCCATGTGTCCTTTTCTGATTACTCGCGTTCTGCATGGTGCTAGCAAAATTCATGGTGCCTAACAAAAGAAACTCAAGACTGCCAATAATGCATAAGTAATGTTTTAAAACCTATAAAATTATGCAAACATATATAAATAAACAAATAGTGACACAATTGGTGCTTTATGTACTAGAATGATGAAACAAACAATCAACTCATCCAACACGATGAGGGAATTGGCAAAAAAATAGAACGAAAAAGCCAAACAGGCTTATTAAGCAATCAACGCTACACCCCTTTTATGCGTCCTTTACTTCTTTATACGTGTTAGCGATAAAAGGTAAGGGTAGGGTATAAACACTAAAGTCCTATCCAATCCCCATCTTGCGATCCTTCCATTACGAGACTTAGCCGATCAACTGTTCGAACGATGAATTTTATCAAATAGCTATAATGAAAGTTGACGAGATTAAAAAAAAAAAAAAAAATTACAACCATCAAATGAATATCACATACAAAATTTTTATTTTATTTCTCCTCATAAAATACAACAATAGATAACTACAAATCAAAGATGTATTTTTGTACAATCAAATTGTCCTATCCATAAGGAATATTTTCGAAGCTGCAATAGTATTGTGGGATCAAGCTTATAAGCTATATTATATAATTTTGTTGAACAGTAATAGTAAACACATTAAAATCATATTAATATGTTAAAAACAACCAATATGCATTTTTTATGTGAATATTGATATTTATATCTATTTGTTTAAAGAAAAAAAAAAACATAAGCTACAAACATAAGTTTATTTTGTAAGGTCAATTTGTCAATGTGACATGGTTATATGGGAGGAAGATATACATAATGTCACTGTGGGAATCTTTCTAACAACCTCTTGTATAATTCACACATTCTCATCTCCAACAATTTCTCTCTCATCTCTTGATTTTGTGGGACTAGTTCAAGATACCGATTCATGCATACCTACTTGTCTCATCTCCTGACTTTGTGGGACTAGTTCAAGATACCGATTCATGCATACCTACTTGTGTATTGTGAGTTTCATTCTCCCATGCATACCTACTTGTGTATTGTGAGTTTCATTCCCCCCCCCAAAAAAAAAAAAAAATCCACATTGGTGTTGTTATAGATGGTTTGTATATATCTTCACCTTGTTCGGCTTTTAACTTGCAAACCAACTACCATCCCTAATGGAGCTGAGAATTTTGCAGGAGGGCAATCTCCCTTTCTTCAACTGCTGTTTAACTTCAGAGAATTTTTCCAATGATTTGTCAAGATTGTTTTAGATAAGCAAGATTTAAAACCTTCAACAAAAGCAATTATTCTTAAACTTAACCTCTAAAATAAAGGATGGCAGCGTGGGCAAAGACATTGATAGATTAAGTTCTATGAACTTCCAAAACTTCAACGCATGTGTTTTTCAAACTGCTGCCAATGGTCCTCTTGGTGAGTTTTAACCTTCTAATAGATGGTCTTTCCATAATTATTTCAAGGGAGTTTGATCTCCATTTTCCATCGACATCACTTATTGTGAATGATTGTCAATTTTGTATTGAACATAGATATTTATCTTTACTGAATGATCCATATACTTTGGATTTCTCGAACTGAGAGATGCATAGACCGGGATCCTGATGCATACAGCTTCAAATGGTACAATCAAAACAAGAATTTTCGAGAACATTTGGCACATTTTGTTTCTTAAAAAAGAAATAAAATTGTAAAGTAGTGTTGGATCACTTATGTATTAATCATATTTGTTTGATTAAACAAAGATTATGGACAAACAAATTTTTGTTGGGATTAAACATCAATACAAGATTTTTTTCATGTTTTATAAATATTATATGACTGACAATTCAAATGTTCACTCAAGTTTCAAATCAATTTCGACCACTTTAGATTTATTTCTGATTGAATTTGAAAGAATTTGAATCAAAATCGACATAAGAGAATTCCATTTATGATTCTACTTTTTCCAACCATGGTTCAACAACAATCAACACAGTCATCATCATTGACCTCCTATCACATTACAACAAATTTATGGATGAGGAATAAAACAACATAATGACATATCATTCTAGGTTCCAAAGTTTGTGATACATATAACTCAAGTCAACCATATTATATTAGTCAAGGAGAATGTGGGAAAGAATATCCACACCACACCAGTAGAGACTAATGGAAGACCAACATTGTCTGGGAGAGTGGAGAATAATTTACCTTCATGTACTTGTATCTTTCTTGCGATCCTATCACCATTCATATTCAAAAGACCCTATATTTTAGAAATGGATCCCACACCACATCAATGGTGATGGGATCCCATAGAAAATACATATATGTCTAGATGGTCCAAACTCGAGAGAGTGTGGGAAAGAATCTCCGCACAAGTGATGTTAATTTTCTTTTTTTTTCCCATGTCATTAATATGGATGGGCTTTTACCCCAAAAAAAAAAAAAAAAAAAAAGGAGGGATGGGGGAAAAATCTAGCCGTTGTGCTTGTGCCTCCTCGTACCCAGAAAGATATATAGAGTTACAAAGACCAGACAAGAAACCAACAAGTAGACTTAACAAAGAGAGGACCTCAGTTCCGAAAAATACTAGAAGAGACCCAGCGAGTCCCTAATTTACGGAAAGTGACTCTCTTTGCGGGTGTTTTTTTTATTATCTCCCCTCGTTTGCTTTCGTTGTAGTTTAGGATAATTTCATTTTTGGACGGACCCTTTAATAGCGGGAATCACCACGACGACGGCCAGAAAAGAAAAAAAAAAAAAAAGGGGGAAATAAAAGAAGGAAGTTCAAGCGTTTTTATGTTTTCCCCCTTTGAGTTATGGTGTTTGTTGTTTATCTCTGTAGATTTTATTGTTCGATCTTCTTCTGATCTCACTGATTTGATTAGTGAATGCTGGTAAGTTTACTTCTTCTTAACTCCGAGCAGTCAAATTCGATGTTCTTCGGAGTTCTTCCTGTATAATTTATGAGGGAGTTCATTCGTTGAGAACCCTAGATTTTCGGTGCAGCTAGGATTTCGGAATTTATCGAGCTTGTTTATGCGGCTATCTTCTTCTGAATTAGAATTTCAAATTTGTTCATTGAATTCTTGAATTTGGTATCCGATAGGGTTTGTGTTCTCTCTGTCTTGAACGCATCGGATGACGAGGTCAATTTTTGGTTAGTTCTGAATTTTCTTCATATCGATCATTTTCTTTGTATGCCATCCTTTGATTTCATCGCTATGTTGCTCCTTCGAGTCTCTGCAACTAGATTTTTATGTATGTGCTGGCTGAGTCACCGCAGTAGTTTTATTCGCGATAAATCATACTTGAGTTGCTGCTTTTTGTAGATAGTAGCTCCATTTCTTATAGCTTTGAAGGTCGTGGGCATCTGTCCTCGCTTCCCCGTCTACTGTCTTTGTTACTTCCAGAATATTGGTTGCAATTGTATTGATTAGGATATGAATAGTGCAATGAGAATTTCCTATGAATTATTCTGTATGGTATAATTTCAGTTACTGACTCTTCTTACTGTTCCATGTATAATTCGGTCTTCATCCGTTCGTGTTTTAATGCAGGGTTACCAGGCGGGTGCTCGTTGCCTGAGCCACTTGGACGGGTTGTAAAGTAAGAGTGAGCTTCGGATATGAGTTGTTATGGTTGGTTGTGAGTAATGGCCGGTAATACGAGATTTGAGTTGACTTCAGGTAGTCCTGAGGGATCGGCCTTTGCTGCCACCTATCCAAATGGACAGCGGGGCAACTATTCCGCTGCCAATTTGGATAGGTCGAGGAGCTTCCGTGAGGGAATGGAGAACCGGATGCTAAGTTCTGGTCCCGGGTCGTCCAGAGGGAGTAATACCTTGTCGGCAAGCATGCCTCCCTTGTCCCAGTGTTTAGTGTTGGAGCCTCTCAGCGATCCGAAATTTCCTCGTGCAGGAGAACTAAGGAGGGTTCTGAATGTTAATTTTGGAAACGCTTCCGAAGACCATTCTGTTGGAGCTGCCCACTCCAAAGCTCCTCCAGTAGCAATAGATGAACTAAAACGTGTCAAAACATCTATTTATGATGCCTGTAGTAAGGCGAGGTAACTCTTCTACTTTCACTAATTGATTATAGAGTAGCAGATTTTTTGTTCCAGGGTTTGGTTAGATTCCCTTTCTATATGACTTCCCATCATGTATATTTGCTGAAACTTCTCTCCAGCTCCATCTTTTATTTTTCTTGACCAGCATAGGGAACTTGGATCTGTTCTTAGGTCACTAAGACATTTGTTTGACTTTATGTAACATATTAAACTTTTCCAGGTCTTTTTATTTTAGAAGAAACTTCTAGGTTTGGATTCCGAAACATAGAATGTAGATACTTGTAGTCTCTCTGTCACTGAAGCACCTAAGCACCCACATAAGGTTAGGTAGTGGTTGTCTACTGAATATCTAATGTCTTTTGACCAGGGAGAGAGCAAAAACTTTGAATGAATCCATTATAAAATTGGACAAATATTGTGAAGCCCTCGATTCAAGGAAGAAACAACGGAGCGAACTCTTGTCAAGCGAAAGGTCAGGTGGGACAAATTTGTTGAAGATGGGGGGTCAGATCCATCAAAACCGTCCTGGTCTTGTAACTCAGAGGCTGGAGGAGAGGACTAAGAATGCTGTTCCGAATAAGAGAGTTCGTACATCAGTTGCAGTTGCGGAAGTACGGGTTTGTATTTGGAAATTTTGTGGTGGTGTGATCTTTACTGGCACCTACACTTAGGCGTTATCTCCTATGTTGCAAAAGCTCCTTTCCTTTGTTTAGGAATTTTTTTTTTTTTAGGGATTCGATTGGCTGTATTCATGACCATATGATGCATATACTCAATAAAGCAAATGCATGGATTCCCTACTTGGTTTTAAGTGTAGAAATTTAAGCTATTACAATTTATTTATAGTCGTGCCTGTTACATTTTACAATTTTATATGTTTATTGCTTGATGAATCTCTAAGTATTGTTGTAAATTTTCTCTATAATTCTGAGATATTTCTTTTGTTCGTCTCAGGCAGAAGGTCGGAATTCTACTCTTTCAAGGCAACCAGGGCTCATTGAAAAGGATAGGGAAGCCCTCAGGGCTGGGAATGGGGGCTCTGTGGAGGTTGAAGAAAAGGTCCGTGGACTTCCTGCTGGAGGGGAAGGGTGGGACAAAAAAATGAAAAGGAAACGTTCTGTTGGTACAGTTGTTACTAGAGGTATGGATGGTGAAAGAGAGGTTAAACGAGCAATGCATCAGAAGTTTAATTGCGATCCTAGGTCTCGATCTTGTGATGCCCATGGTTTCAGGTATCTTCTTTTGTGGTTCTATTAACAAATCATTTTTTTTCCTGTGATGCCTCTTTTTTGTTATAGTGACGGTTTGTGGAGAGCCACATACTGTTCCTTGAATAATTGATTGAAATATATTTTGTTGATGTTTGGGTGATCTGTGTGTTTCTGAATTTCTTTGAAAATTTGTTCAGTAACCGTCTTATTTTAACTAGATACTGGCATCCAAGTTCAAAATAGCGGTATCAAGGAGTGTGGTGTAATCAGTCTTAAGATTCTTACTGTGGATCATCCAGATATGTTCAAAATTTAAGATACGTTGACACACTTAAATGCATGCAGAACTTATAGTTACATTCATAGATCCCACTTTTAATGTAAATAAGAGCTACTAGGAATATTCCAAAATGATATGATATTTAACGGAGAGATGACTGAATTAACCCATGGTTCCATATGTTAATGCGGATAAAGCTGGTAATGTTTATTATTTGTTCAAGAAGGTAAATTATGTAAATCTACTGCATATTTTTAACATGGAAAGAATTCATATTCTGTGAAGTGTGACAGAGAATTATATCAAACACCATATGACATGTGCCTGAGACATTTGGCCTGCAAATAACTTGACAAATGGGTCTTAATTGGGTGGTTGATTGATATAATCAGCATACCTGAGGTCTATAAGTTATAGCAAGATAGCAGGATAGAAAGAATAACTAAAGGGTCAAATGGTTTGTGGGGAAGGCCTAGTTGCAAGGTATTTGAATGAAATTGGGATTCCAATGGCTCTTTGAGGAATTAAAAAGACTCCACTGTGCAGTTGAAAATAAGTTTGAGTATTGAGTTTAAGATTAGGTCTAGGATTCAATTATTGGGCTTTAGGGTTTGAGAACAGAACAGAGACAAGTGGTATGGATTCTGGAGTACGAATTTTGGGTCAACACAGCCACAGAACAGCAGCATAGAATATGAATACCGGAAATAGTTCTGTAGGTATTAAATTCATTTTTTCTACATTGACTTTTCATACATCTTGCGAAATCCCTATGACTGGGCATGTTTATTTGTTGTAGAAGTGATCATGATACAAGCTTGCTAACACATCAGCAGCAGATGGGAGATTTTCATTCGAGTTTTTTAATTTTTTAATTTTTTAATTTTTTGATTAATTTTTTTATACTGTGAGTGGGAGTTCACAATGTTGACTCTACGAATTACCTTGTTCCCTACTCCGGACTTGGGTGAAGAGTCAAGAGTCTCTGACTTGCGTGGCTCAGAGTCTCGAAATTACTCTTTGAACTTAGCAACTATATTGGATGCTTGTTACGTTACCCCAAATATGACCACAAGACATGACTAGACCAGATGCAAACTAGGTCTCGATGTCTCATTACTATCCCTGCCAACTAAAAACAAGGGAAAATAAAAGAAGTAATATTATTAGTCAAGGAATGCACCCGTTCCCCAAAAAAGAGAAATTTGCTGCCACACTGGTGAGCTTGGCTGCACCTGCTGGTTCTTGCATGTGGTCAATAGGAAAATTTGCCCCAATACAAAATGTAGCCTTGTGATGTCCTAATTAGACATTTTAATAATATTGGAGAAGGATCTTCATTTCTGGTCATTTATGCCTATGCGAATGCATTTACCAGTTCTTCCTGTTTCCTTGTCAACTAATTAAGTAGCTCTCCTTTATAAAGATTCTCTCTTGGTTCTTAACAAGAAATCTTTTTCTCAAATGTTTCTGGAACTTCAGATCTGGACCTTCAAATGGAATTACTGGAATCAATAAGTTGGATGTTGCTTCGCAGCCTACCACTTCAAATGCCCGCGTAATACCTAGAAATGATCTGGAAAGTGTTTCTCTCCCTCGGGATCGTGCAGCTGGGCTGGAGAAGGAGAGAATTGTAGCAAAGGCAAACAATAAGTAAGTAATTTTTTGTTGGATCTGAAGGATCAAGTTTTTCTTTCCAACTTAAGATTTAATGCAGCCTGGATTTTGGATGCCATAAAATTTCTTTTGGTTCCCCCACCTGTGTCTTGGCGTGGAATTATGTCAACGTTTTGGTTCTATGATTAAGGTTTTGTTGCATCCATTACCTTGTTATCCAGGTTAAATATTCGCGAGGACAGTCAGTCAGGAAGTCCTAGTGCAGTGACAAAAGGAAAGGCTTCAAGGGCACCAAGAACAGGTTCGAGTTCTGGTTCTGGTGCTGGTGGTTCTGGTTCTGGTGTAGCGACAACTTCATCTCCTAACTTCCATCGCCCATCTGGAGTTCTTGATGCATGTGAGCAGCCACCAAGCTTAAACAAAGTCCAGTCCGTGGGTGGAACAAACAACCGCAAGCGTCCTTTGCCTACAGGATCATCTTCTCCACCTATGGCCCAATGGGTTGGTCAGAGGCAAATATCACGTACTAGAAGAACAAATCTAGTAGCTCCTGTTTCAAACACTGATGAAGCTCAGATATCATCAGAAGGCTTTCCACCTTCTGATATTGGTGGTAGATTAAATTCTAATGAGTCCAATGGATCATTGCTTGCTAGGGGCACTTCTAATAACACACAACAATCTAAAATGAAGCTTGAAAGTGTTCCATCTCCTGCCAGATTATCTGAAAGTGAGGAATCAGGAGCTGGTGAAAACAAATTTAAGGAGAAAGGGATGGAGAATGTTGATTTAGAGGACAGAGGCATAAATGCAGTTCAGAAAGTTGGATCCTTCTCCTTGCCTACAAAGAAGAATAAAATGTTTATGAAGGAAGAATTTGGGGATGGTGTGCGGAGACAAGGAAGGAGTGGAAGGAGTTCATCATTATCGAGAGTGTGTGTCCCTCCAGTGAGGGAAAAATCAGAGAACACAGCCACAACAAAGCCACTTCGAAGCACAAGGCCAGGTTCTGATAAAAATGAAAGGTATTTGATGTATATCTTAACCAGGGAATAAAATTCTTGGATGTAACATTTTGCAAATTTCTAATCTTTCATTTATATCAACCTGTTTCTTTAATTCAGTAGGTCAGGGCGCCCCCCATCAAAAAAGTTGTCAGAGCGCAAGGCTTTTGCTCGCCCTGGGCATGTGCTTAACAGTGGTTCCTCAGATTTCATGGGTGGTATGTGAAAATTTTGAATGAAATTTGGCTATCATTTATCTGAGACTGTCATTACGCTGTTGTAATGTTATGACAGTTTTACTTTAAATTGCTGCAAGCTTTATTTCTTTTTGAGGGAACAACTTCTTTTTTCAGGGAGGGGGGACTAAAGTTACATCCGTTCATAATTTTGGTAGTTGCTTTAGTTACTGATTAGAAGAAAGATATTTCTTTATTTTCGACATCTATTTATCAGATAGAAAAAGAAGAATTACCTCCAAAGACTTTGTGTTGCTGAAAATTAAGAATTTTAACTGTGCTTGTACATACTATGCTCCAGGTGAATCAGATGATGATCATGAAGAACTATTAACAGCTGCTAATTCTGCCCAGAGTGCCAGCTGTATGCATCTGACAGAAATTTAATTTGCTTTTGGTAATGGAAGCATATCTTTTGTTTGTGGGAATATTTTTCATAGGGGATATCTTTTTTTGACTTGCAGATCATGCCTGTAATGGTTCATTCTGGAAGAAAATGGAACCAATTTTTGCTTCAGTCAGTTCAGAGGATGCTGCCTTTTTGAAGAAACAGGTAGCAAAACTGAAGGAGCAAACCTCAAGGAGTGTTTTTTGTTATTATTTTTTATTTGTCTTTTTAGGTTGGCCTTATTGGAAGCTTTTCATTTTCTTACACTGATTTCTCAATCAGATAAATTTTGCTGAGGAGCTTGATGAAAGTCTGCGTCACATGTTTGGTGCTGACTCTAATATTCTGGTATCATCTAGTGGCCTATCTGCTTATTCTACAGAATCTCTTGGATTGTTTTCCCTTTTCCTTCAATGCTGAACCTGCTTATCCGTGTTCTAATTGCTAGTCATTTCACCATATTAGCTGCTTGCTTACGTCAATATCATATGAACTATGATGAAATTATCATATGAGGATTTGTTTTATTTTTTCATTTTTTATACAATATTATAACCTGGTGTATGGATGTCCTTTAGGGTGAACTTCTAAGCAAAGAAATCTCATTGTCTCAAACTCTTGCTTCTGGCGAGAAGCAAAGAAGTCATCAGAATGGAATTGGATCGAATGAATCTGATCAGGCTGCAGGTTTGGTAGATCAATCACAGAGCATTGGTACTTTGTGTGGAAGAATAGATGTAGAAGGGCAGTTTGACAAAGTTGCTCCATTGTACCAACGAGTTCTTTCTGCCTTAATTGGAGAAGATGTGGTTGAAGAATTTGATCGCAACAGTGAAAGGAGTAATGTTTCTTTTCAATATGCAAACGAAGATTCTCCTTCTGGTACATGTAACCATGTTGACATTGAATCAAAAGATGGTGAGAGAATGGAATCTGACATTGAGTCGGAACTGGATCCTAGGATTCAGAAACGCTCGTTTGACTTCTACTCATGTAATGGCAGTACTGCTTCTAACAGCTTTAGGAGCGCAAGTATTTGTAAACCTTCATACAATGATGAGTTGTGGCAAGCAGAGGATGGTTTAATGCATTCAGAGGCTGGGGTTGTCTCTAGGCTCACTGAAACAAATTTGGAAGGGCCTCAAGATATCCAAACAAATATTTCTGGCATTTCTTCCATTGATTGCGAATATCAGCAGATGAGTCTGGATGTCAAACTTTTGCTGGAGCTGCAGAGCATCGGCCTGTATCCTGAAACAGTGGTAGGTTTTTTTTTTTTTTTTTTTTTTCATTCAACCCAATATCATTTCAGTCTTGGTTTTGTTCTTTAAAATTTTCTTTTCTGAATATCTTTTCAAAAAATTTATAGAATTTTAATTGCTTCGGCTTGCTTCAGTATGATCTTAGAAGATTCACAAGAAACTTAAAGATGCCAATAGCTATTTTTGTAAAAAACACAACAGTTTTTTTTGGGGTCATAATCATAAAGAAAAAGGGAAAAAGGGGGGAAAAAAGAAAAACATTTTCTATTAGTTATATTTGGTTGTCCCGGGAAAAGAAAAGAGAAAAACAGGTGGCAGGTTCCCCATTATTTTATGGCTCTACTTTTCCCAACTTCTCCATTGATTCTCTTACCCCAGTTTCTCACATAGTGGTTGACACAGACATGGGAATTTGGTTTCAACATGAATAGAAAAATGTATTTCTACTTCTCTTTATCAATGCAATCAAAACCTTGTTGGGAATGAGCCTCAACTTTTATTTCCCACCATGGAAAACAACCAAATGCACCTAAAGAAAAGAAACTGGGTGTCTATGTTTCTCATAAATTCTGTTTGGCAAGTAACAATTGAAATTGATAAACCACTCTTGTTTCCTTGGACAATCAGTTGCTTTTGGGACCAGATGACATCTAGTGGTCCTCACAGAAGCATATTCAACCAATTATTTGTTACTTTCCTGCACGATTTTCTATTTTTTGATTAAGGGAATGGAAGTCTTATTGTGTGCTTGTAGTATTCTTACTCAATTATAGTTTGGTAGCTAGAAATTAAGTTTTACCAATAGGTATTTTATGTTTCGTTTTTGTCATTCTTTTTTATGTTACCTTCTTTTTTTTTATTTTTTTTATTTTTAATAATTTTATCCTTCTTTTTCCAGCCTGATCTAGCAGAGGGAGAGGAGGAGATCAGCAAGGATATTGTGGAACTCAAGAAGGGACTTTACC
Organism: Protea cynaroides; assembly: GCA_028583415.1. NCBI lineage: Eukaryota > Viridiplantae > Streptophyta > Magnoliopsida > Proteales > Proteaceae > Protea > Protea cynaroides. The sequence continues at coordinate 53,139,945 of CM053269.1, forward strand.
AACAGGTTGCATTACATAATTAATTTTTCTTTTCTGTAGTTTATTGGCATTTTTGGAATGGTGTGATCTCTTTAGTTTTTCCTCAGTTAATTTTTCTCTATTTTCTTGCAATATATCCAAGCTAATCTCCATGTGTATACATGTGATCTTTCAGAAACTGATTTGTATTTGATTTCTAACTGATTTAACAGGGAGGGAGAAAGAAAGATTTCTTATTTGAAATAGATAAAGCTGTTCAAAAAGGAAGGGAGATGGAAGTGCGGTAGGGATTTTTATAATCTGTACATGTTTCTCACATCAAAATTTTGAAGTTTATTGTGATTTACTATTGTTATTTAATATGCAGGGATCTTGAGCAAGTTGCCATGAACAAGCTTGTTGAGATGGCTTACAAGAAGCAAATGGTGATTATTATTACCTTTTAATTATATATATGACATCTGCCCAGGTTTCTGAACTCCTGTAGAATTGCATAATTGCTAGAAACAAAATTTCTTGAAATGAAAGAAAAGTTGTAGAAATATCTGACACAAATGAGGTATAATTGTCATGGCAGGGTCACACGATCAAACTTGTGGAAAGTGATGCTGCTATAAATTGTTTACATTAGCTCATATACTTGCTTTTCTGATCTTGTATTCTTGTATTTTTTAGTGGGAATTCTCTTCCAGTCTCTTGCTCAGGATTTAGTAAATTTCTCCTCCCCCTCCCTTTGATGAATGCAAAAATGTCTAAGAATCAGGAGAGAGGCGAGCTGCCCCTATGTCCAAGAAAGAGAATGGATGGCACAAAGACCTAGAAACTATACAGGGAAAACACTATCCAATACTACTGAAATATGCTTTATTTGGACATTTTTTATATATAAGTATGTAACTGCCACATAGTGGTCCTTATTCTAGAGTAACTGTTTATTTCTTTACAAGCTGCCCGGTATTCCTTTAATGGGTTGTCATCCTGTGTTGCTATTTGACCAAAAGCATTGGTTTTCCAGCCAAGAACTAGGTCAAGCAATGAATAGGATGACTGCCCCTTTGCAGGCTGAGAATGAGTTGAAATGTCCAAACCTGAATTGGAATAGGGCAATTTAGCAATATAAGGATGTGCTTGGTGACTGCTTTTTGAATGATTGATTTTCCAAATCTTCTCTTTTTGTGACCAAAGAATTAGTTTTCCAGCCCAAAATTGGTTACACAATGAAGATTTGACTTTCTCGTTGCGGCCCAAAAAACGAGATTACATGTTCCAAAAATATGTTGAAATGGGGAAATTTTGCAATAGAAATGTGTGTTGGTTAGTGGAGAGATTGTTCACTGTTTAAGATCCTTTTACTGCAGTCCACACAAATAGGGAAACTTTCTTTGAACCTTACTGTTCCATATCATCTCTAGTGGGAAGGAAGTTTATCAAGCTTGAGAATGCAATGGGAAATTGCTGTCAGACTATCTGCTCTCATTTTATTATTGTGGCCTACCTGAGAATGAAGGGAAAGATATCCTATCTATTTCGTAGACCATTCTGCATCTGGTTCTTTATGGGACACAAATCTGAACTAGTTTGGCCATATGCTTTTTAAAATTTAAAAAGGATGTCAATTTCTTTATTTTTGTGGTAATGCGTTACTGGAAAATAAACCCTCAACATATTGGTCTTCATTTTATGATGCTTCTTGAGGAAATGCATATGTGAATCTGAAATGCAAGAGTTCATTTTATCAAAGTGCTTGTAGTCTGATTACTGGGAATATGACATAAAATTTAAGCTGTGAAAACATCTATGCATAGTCGATTAATTGACTATAATATATTCTTATTTTAGCTAGAATTATGTATAAGTATTGTAGTATTAAGTTGTGCAGAATCTGTATGTATTTGAAAAATATATTTTATCTTCTCTTTGTTGATCCAAAGATATTTTGTCATAACAATGTATTTATGATACTAATGCCTTACTTATTTGTGAATGGAGGTTCTTTTTTTGGGGTGGGGGTGGGGAAGTGCGGATGGTTATTGCTGATGAATCGTGGCTTATCCTCATTCTATATTATATGCCTGTCATTTTAAGTACCATATGCAAGTACCATATAAAATATTGTTCCATGATCAATGGTTTCGCCAAGAGGACAAAATTTTAGCTTTAATTTTCTCTATAGTTCAGTTGTTCATTCATTTTCTTTTGTTTAAGGGATGTTCGGAACTAGTTGCTTCTATTAGTGGTATAACTTGAAATATACTTTGCAGGCCTGCCGGGGAAGTCATGCTTCAAAGAGTGGGGTCAACAAGGTTTCAAGGCAAGTTGCTATGGCTTTTGTGAAGCGAACTCTTGCAAGATGTCAAAAGTTTGAGGACACTGGAATGAGTTGCTTTAGCGATCCTGCATTGCGGGTTGTCCTTTTTTCCAGCAATGATGCTAAAACTGACTGTGTTGGGGGGGCTGCCACAAGTATGTATGCTGCGGGTAATAGCTGTCAACCTGAGGCCAGGGCGTCAGGTATGCTAATTTTAATGCTTATGTGGTGTTTAATATTATGTGAGTTAGTATTACTGGAATTTAAGTATGCTTTTATTTTCATACAAACTTATGGTTTTTGGAAGAGCAAGTGATCTATTCTATCGCTCATACTGTGTGTTCGGTAGCACCAAGCAGTCAGAAGATATTAGTTTCTGTTTGTTTTCTTGGTTCTGCATTGCATGGATGCCTGCTTTCTAACACTTCCTGTTTTGGTGTTTTATAAATGCTGTGAAATGAGTACGTAAGCTGTCTGACATTCTCAGCTTAACTTAATTTATTGTGTGGGTTCATCTACAGCCGCAGGTGCCTTTTCCAGTACGGGTGAGCGAAATGGTCCTCACAATGATAAGCTTGACAGGGGTTCATCAGGTGCAGTTCAACCTTTTGCTCTCTCATCAGACCAAGGTATTGCTAAACATGAACCTCTATTAAACAGAGGGAAGAAGAAGGAAGTGCTGCTTGATGATGTTGTTGGCAGTGCTGCCTCAAGAGCCACATCAGCTCTTGGAAACACAGTCTTGGGTGGAGCAAAAGGAAAGAGAAGTGAGAGAGAGAGGGATCCGAACAAGGATACTTTATCAAGAAATTCTGTAGCCAAAGCTGGCCGTCCATCGTTGGGAAATTTTAGGGGTGAACGCAAAACAAAAACAAAACCTAAGCAAAAGACAGCTCAATTATCAACTTCAGGAAATGGACTTCTTGGAAGGCTTGCAGAAACAACTCATCCTGTGTACACATCTGGCCGTGGTTCCAGTGAAACAGTGACTCATGGCAGTGTTAAAGTAAGTGGAGAAATGGGGTTGGTGTCCCATGGTAACGTTCGTCAGAATTTATCTAAAGAGACTGAGGAACCTATTGACTTTGCAAACTTGCAGCTACATGAATTAGATCCCATAGAAGGACTAGGTGTATCAAATGACATTGGTGGGAACCCAGATCTCTCTTCGTGGTTGAACTTCGATGAAGATGGCTTGCAAGATCATGATTCAATGGGCCTTGAGATACCTATGGACGATCTTTCAGATTTAAATATGCTTATCTGAGTACTGCCCATTTTAAATCCTGTGCATTATTCAAGAGCTTATTTAAGAGTGCTAGAGCTGCTGTGAGAGACAACTAACTACTTAAATTATGTCTTATTAAGTTGGCAGTTGTAATTATGGTAGTCCATTCTTTTGTATACTTCTTTGAAGAAAGCTGTTGACAAGAGTCTTGAATGTCTATGTGAAGCCGAAGTTCTGTCCTTGTATCAAAATATAACTTGTGTAAAAGCCTCTTTCATTGATTTAAGTTTTGAAAAATGTTGAGCTTTGTCAACTTATAGCGTACTTTACTCATAGCAATCTGTACTTCAGTGTGAGCTGTACATTCATTTAATATCTCAAATAATAGTTAGGATTTTATGCATGCAACCAATTTTAATTCTTAAAGCTTTCTTGTTATTGATTTAAACTAAAATGCATTTGACTGAAGTTCGTGGACCTTAATCTCTATTGTACATTGATGTAGCTGTGGAATGAACAAGATCTAGTTATCTCATGGGTAGAAGTCTGGGATTTTTCTTTCCCTAACCCCCCCCCCCGGCAGCGGCCCCTGCCCCTGATGCCTTCTCTCTGGTTTTTCCTATTCCCCATGATATACAGTGGTCTTGTTTTTCTATGAGGAAATTTGGTGCTGTGCTCATTTATTTTTTCATCAGATTGTATACTTCAATTATTGTGTCAAGTGAAGTAAATGCGACTGGTCCTGATAGTGAGGTGTGTGCGCGTGAACTTGGGTGTTCTTGATCAACAGACGGCATTTCATGGTGAAACTTGGGCAGTTTGAGACGTTTGCTCCTAAATGATATTTGCTAGAAACATGATTGAGCTACCTTTGATAACAGGGTCTTTCTGATTGTAACATGCGTACTCAATAAGGTGCTCATTCTTGGAGGATGCACTTTAATTTTGACTGATGTTGAAGTCTGCTCTTGTGCTAAATTTGTTCTTTGATTTTCTGGCACTAATTGTGATACTTGGTTATCATTCGGAAGGTATTGCTTCTTCAGGTATTTGTTTACTGTTCTATTTCTGATCACTTAATGTTCTTCAGACTATGGATTGCCATTTGACTCTCTTACTGCTTTTTGTTGCATACTGAAAAGATGCCAACCTTCTCTGTCAAGGATAAAAATGTATTTAGTATTTACTGCTAGCTTCAACATGGTGGAGATCCATCTTCTGCATTTATAGGGATTAATGCATTTGTCCTGCCTATCTATGTTAATATACTGTACTATATCTGTAGGACCTCAATTCACTAACATTTTCATTAGGCTGTTATCGGTATCCATTTGTATCTTGTTTTCTTTTCCTAGCTGTTCACTTCGCTCTTTTATGTCCATGAGTTCTCTCTTAGTTTCCTAGAACTTAAGCTGTTTGCTTCTCTCTATTGATGCCATGTTTAATTTCAAGTTTGACTTACCTTGCATTTGGTTGACTGACTTTATTTTGAGTGCTAAACCTGTTCTTCGTTTTCTGCAAAGAGCTTTCTGTGTGTGCATGTGCGTGGGTGTCTGTGTCTTACTCTTACATCCCAATGTTTCTTTTCTGGCATTGTATAATGATTTCTTCTATTTGTGGCATCCTGCCGTTGCAGCTTTATGAACTAATTTCTGTATTTTTCATGAAAGAAAAGGTGATTATTCTTACAAACTTCTTTCATTTTTCAGAGTGGACCTACTCTATGTGTTTAGCAGGGAATAATTGCCATGAACTTGATTATTGTATTCTTGGGTCACTGTTCTTCCTCAGTTGGTGTTCCTTTTCTGCTGTCTTAAGGCAAGTATTTTTATGGGTCTTTTCAAGCTTCTGATTTTTGTACTTGTTTATATCATAAAGCTCTGCTTCACTTTGCTTCAACCTTTTGTCTTTTAGGCTGTTCATCAGCAGTTGAATTTTCACAATGTGGTTGGCAAGTTGAGAAGTCCATCTTAGGATAGTTAACAGCTTTGGCTTGGAAGGTGCCTGTGGTACTACTGTACTATCTTCTGCTTCTCAGTTGGTTTGAAGTTGTGTTTTGTTAGTTACTACCGCTTTACCGATTGTGGTTTCTGATTAATTTGGCTGCATGAAGTAGCATTTGTTATGAGTTAAAGAAAAGTTACTTGGATCTAGATGTATAAGTTGCTTCTGGATTTGCTCAAACGTAATGCGGTTGCTGTTTAAGAGCAGAAGCATAGAATCAAGGACAGTTGAAGGACCTGGGCACAGTTGAAGGACCTGGGCAAGAGTTAATACAGTTTCAGCTTTGCTTGAATTTTGGAGACCCAATCTTTTAATACAAAAGGAAGGAAATTATGGATTATTACTTCTGGGACTCTGGTTCAAAATTGGAAGGAAAGGAACAATATGGCCTCCAGAACTGAGGTGAATTTGCTCATGAAGTGACCAAGTGTAGTTGAACAACCCCACCTTTCTGGTATCCATAAGCAAGAAACTTGAAAATGTTCTTTCTTAGGACCAGATTTGAATGACGTAACTTTTTTTGTTAATTCTGATTGTATCTATATGAGTGTGTAGTTTCTTTCTGTTTTCTTGTACGGTTGGGGGGCCTTCTTGCCTTAAACTAAAATTCTTACTAAAAAGAAAAACACCCTAAGAGCTGAGATAATTTGGTGGCATCAGAGTGTTTAGTAGTTCTAGAAACCATTATACATTCAATGCCCAGCAATAAAAAATCTAGATTGTTCAGTTAGTGGTTACCCATTTGGGTAATTAGGGTTATCCCGCGGGGGGGTGGGGGGTGGTAAGCCATCATCAATCTTGTTGATGGGGACTGCTATATCTTTCACATGTATGGTCATGATCTGTGATGAGAGCAGTGTCAACAAAATTGTTGGTATGATACATGAACATGCCTACTGTTTCCTGCACGTCCTGTTAATTGAAGGCTCCCTGCAGGGCCCTAAAAATCTGCCACAACTTGGTGTTTAAGTTTTGTGGATGTCTTTTTATGTGGTAATTTCATTCCAAATGCATTTTCCCACATGATAATAAAACTTCAAAAAATGGTTGAAAAACTGACTTCGCAACTTTGGTTTTACTGCTAAAAATGCTGGGATAAAAGTTCAATACATGGTAGGTTATATGATTGAGATAGGGTCTGAAATTTAACATGTGGCTAATCTAAGTGGTATGCCACCTGTCCAACAGTCTGTCAAAGCATATTGATTCTCCTAGGCTCAAAATGGTGGACCTTGAACGGAAAGGTTTCCACTTGGTTTAATTTTCTATTTCTTATTTTATATTATATGGTGTATTCCTTTTGTTCTTAATCTTAAGTTCTGTTCTTCTCCAACAAATTGCTTCAAAGCAGTGAAAAGAGCATCCCATTGCTTGTCCAACATGATGGTTACATGCATTTTTCACAGATCTCGTTATGACTGGTGTCTGCAGGTATGGTCCCATCATTATTTATTAAAATTTCAAAATTGAATCTTAACCGCTACCCCTCCCCCCCCCCCACCCCCAACCCACAAAAAAAAGAAAAAAAAAGAAAAAAAAGAAGAAGTAAAACATTGAAAGAATTAGTTTCCTTGATGTTTTTGTGTTCTTAACTTCTTAATGATATATTATTTTTTTTGACAGTGTTGAAGAATTCTTTTTTTTTTTTTCTAAGTATAAACTGATGGGCAAGAAACCTAATGCTTCAGCTGACTTTGTCCTCTTTAAAGTGTAGAAAAACTTGGCAATCTTGGGCTTACTAAATAAACTGTCAAGCGTAAGAACTTATTTATTTTTTTTTTTTGGGGGGGGGGGGGGACAGGGTAGTGAGTGAATTCCCTATTCGCGCTAATCATATTCATAGATGAGTTGATTAGAGACATTCAAGATCAGATCCCTTGGTGTATGCTTTTTGACGGTGACTGTTTTGGTGGATGAAACAAAAGTTAGGATAAATGTAAAGTTGGATTTATGGAGATCTACCTTGGAATTAAGAAGCTTTAAGATAAGTAGAACAAAAACAAGTATATGATGGGTAACTTTAATAACAATAGGATTGAGAGTGGGGTGGTGAAAATATATGATATGGAGTTACCGCAAAATGATAACTTTAGGTACCACCTAGGTTCAATAAAAATAAAGATGGAGAAATAGAGGATAATATTATACAAGAATTAGAGCAGGTCGGATGAAGTGGAGGGGTGCTTTTGGATTATTGTATGGTCGACGTATCCATTTAAAACTCAAAGGGAAATTTTATAGAACAATTATTCGACCAGCAACGACGGGTGGGGCTGAATGCTGGGTAGTAAAAAAAAACATGTAAACAAACTTAGTGTAGCTGAAATGAGGATGTTGGGTTTTACAGATTTTTTTTTTTTTGAGGATGTTTAGTGGTAAAACTAGAAAAGATAAAATAAAGAATGAACAAATTAGAGCAACCTAGGAGTTGTCCCAATTCATGATAAATTTTGAGAAACTCGTTTGAGGTGGCATGGAAATGCAACAGAGACCTCTAAATGCTCCAGTACAGTGAAGTTATTTATTTCAAATTGAAGGGGCTAAAATAGCTAGGCCAAGGTTTAAAATGACCTTGGGAGAAAAATTTTGAGGAAAGACATGTATAGCTTAGGATTGGAATCACGCATGACTATGAATGAAGTTGATTGGAGAAAAGGATCCATGTAGCCTACCAGATCCTGCAGTAGTGGGAGCCTTGTGCACTGGGATACCCTTCCGGTAGCTGATCCCATTTAGTTGGGATAAGGCTGAGCCGTTGAGTTGAGTTGAGTTGAATTGAGCAGTATATCTGAATTCATTGAATATAACTGTTCTGCTCAACCATGATTACTGTTCTACAAATGACACCCTAATTATACTTATACCATTGGTTATTGCATTTGGTTGTACATAGAATGACGGCCATTGTCTCTGACCAAGGGTCTAACGAGTTAGGAAGTTGTTTTGGCTGAGCAAAGTAGCCATAATCAAGAAAGATAAGGAAAAAGAAAAAGAAAAAAAAAAGGAGCATATCTTTTGACTTGGAGTCATATTAGTCTAATTGGGGTATCCATTTCATAGGGGCTGTGGGAGAGCACTGCAAGCGTCATGCTGCTAGGCGAAGCAGTGGAGTACTTCACCCTAGATGGCGAGAGTCCAGTATTCTAAAGCATTACTATCTTATGCTTTCCCCTCAACGGACTGCAATCATAGTTTTGGAAATGTGAGGAACCAAATTTCAGTTTCCTGAAATGATGGGATCTGGGGTCGAATTAATCCTTTAAATTGTGAAGGCTACTTCTTTCTAGTCATGGTAGTCAGTAAGGTTTAGAGTTGGTAAGAGAACTCTTATTTTAGCGTCTGCAGGTATTGTTTCTTAGCTTTGGCAAGTGAAACTGGAAAGAAATTGCTGCACAATATTATCAGCATCCATATGTTAGCAGAGAGGGAAGCATGCACCTTTTGCAAGAGGATATGAACCGGTCAGCGACCCACCTTACCTGTTACACTGTACCAACAACTGATTAGAATTGACTACCAACTGCAAGTCATCCGAAGGATCCCCCAAAAAGCGGGGGACTGGCTCACAGGTTTTACTTACCTCTCAGAGCCTTTTTGATAATTCTGATTGAGGGGGATCCGAGGATGGAGAAAGTGGACAAAATACTCACATTTCCCAACAAGCAACGTGATATAGATCCTATGAATGAGCATACGATTTGTGATTTAGAACAATATGAGACTCACATAGGATATAAGTTTCCTGACCCTGTAGCTATGGGTCTTCCATATTTGGCCGGTTGTCGTCAGTTATTGAAGGAGGGAGGCAAACAAAGAGCGATGTCACCAAGAGATGGAGAAAGGAAGGAGCTCACAATTGCCAAGTAAGCATGAATACGACTGTTTACTTACCCAAAAAAAAGCATGAATACGACCGTTCCTACTTTCTCCTTTTTAGTCGCTTGCTTGTTAAAGCAAGGTGGGTCTGTGATCAGGCTATTTTTCTTGGCTCTATCTATAGTGTTGGAAGTTCATGCCTTTACAGAAGGGGTACGTGGTTCTCTTGTGATCTGGGTGCCATTCCTTCAACTACCTAGCTCTAGCTAACGCAACAGCACACTAACTTGCATTAAGCTGGGCTGAAAGCTTCAGACATTCTTCCTAATCACTCGCTGATAATTTGCAAGGGTTAGCACTCTATGTAGAGTTTTGGTTTTCTTGCTCAAGGAATGGACTTATTTATTAGAACATGCTTTTGAAGTGTGTCAACACCGAGGAAGCTAAACACCAAAGAAGACTCCGAGCCAATGCTTTATTTCTGTCTGTCGATTCTCTGTGTTTTTTGTCCAGATATAGTTGTCACGGCTGTGCTTAATCTCAGTTTCGGAGCCCCTGCTTAATCTAATTTGTCATCTCCTAATTGGTTGCCCCTTCATTGTTTGAAGTTTGGCTGCTTTGTTTGATTGTATTGAAATGAATTGGGTGATACCTAGATCTATTGAAATGCTGTACTGGAAGGGGTAGAAGTTTGGGAAGATGTGAGAAGCTGTGAATGCTTATTTTGGCAGCAGTTTGGATTTTACATGGATGGAAAGCAACAATGAGGCTCTTGAAAATGATGCTGAACTTGCCCATTAGGTAGTGATATGAAAGCAAACTTAAGATATGGTTCTATGTGCATCTTTTTGTGGTCTTTTGGTTGTCTGGATAGCAAGGATGGGAAGTTTTTTGTGTAGCTTTCTAATTTAGCTTATGACGGTTCTTGTATTTGGGCTTCTATCAATTATTTCTCAACTTATTGACCGGGAAAAAAAAAAAGAAAAAATTCATTGAGGTACCTGTTTCATGTTGAGTTGGTGGACTCAACATGGAGTACAGAGACAAAACTCGAGCATGAAGCTGAAAAGGTTCATTGTTTTACAGGATCCTCCTGTGAAACTTTTAGCATGGCATTACCAAACTCAAGCTCATTTACTGAGCTCATCTTTTCAACCATTTGGATCTTTAAAATCCTGATTGGTTAGATGTAAAGTGATGTAAAATTAGAACAAAAATAAAAATATAAAATAGAATGTTTTGTAGTCATTACCAAGAATAATTTCCAACTCACTCAAAAACATAACAATATGATAAATGAACTTTATATCACTGAAAAATATTTTGGATGGAAACTAAAGTAAAATTTAATTGCCTTTTTTAGTATTTTTTTTCAGTTTGTTTCAGAGTTTTTCCTAGTAATGATTGCGAAACTTTCTGTTTTTGCTTTCGTTTTAATTTTACTCACTTCACTTCTAACCAAATGGGGCCTATGTTTTCAGTTATTTGATCCTCTTTTCATTGTGCAGGAATATCCCAGCTCCCTACGGGATAGTAGGGGCGGGTGAAGACTCGTTTTGCAGGTATATCCCATTACATTATAAAGGACGTTAAAACTCTGCTGTGGGAACAATATCTCCATGTAAGTACAAGAAGCGGCAAATGTACCAGATATGCTAAAGATCTTAGCAGTCCAATGTAGTGTAACATTTAATGCTAGTTTTTTTAGTATTACTTAGAAAGTGTGTAATATCAGTAATATTTTGCCAGGAGAGCTTAGTCTTCGGTTATTTGAAGGCCTAGTACTGTCTGTTCTAGATTTTGTTGATCTGATATTAGTAGTAGGGGAGGGCAGATTTGGTAGTACCTCCTCTCTCTCCGTTCCACTACGGAAGAAGGTTTTGTGCATGGCCATATATGTACATGGCTGTTGCGTGGGTCTCTGGATATGGGAGATTGGTGTTGAACCGTTGGTCGTACACAAAAGCCAGACCCATATCCATAATAGTAGTTTTTGAATCATAGAAGATCATCAATCCAGGAGAGTTGCAGCCTAACCTGCCCCGCCTGTCTCTAACCCATCTGTATGAATTGAGATGGTGATGCTAACAGGAGGATGATTCCAGGTTGCGCCACTTGAAAACGAATTGGTTGTAGGTCTATTACTATTTCAGCTTCATCCGTAGCACTAAATAGCTTGCTGAATGCATCTCTGGTGATCAAGGCGAAGACTTGGCTTGGTGTTCTTGCTATGTTCTTGAGCACACTATTGCTACTCTCGAATCAAAGATGGGTATATAGTGGTACAGAAACTGAAGCTCAGAGGCGAAGGAGCTTCCCTGGAAATAATGGTAATACCAATCCACTTCCACATGCCAAGACTTTCAAAAATAATTTGAAGGTGAATTCTCTACAAACTATTGTTTGTCGCACACATATTAGTGAAATGGTTAGATTTCCTCGTTGAAAAGAAAATGTGTACTACAAATGGGGGCAATTTTTTCTTTTTTGAAAGGGTAATTGAATTTCTACCTGCAACAAAAACAATTTATATATATATATATATATATATATATATATATATATATATATATATATATGTTTTTCTCTTTTTCCGTCGAATCCTTAAGAAATTCTAAGCTTTTGTTTTTAACCGATGTCAAAAGAACAAGTCTGATAATAAAAAAAACTTAAAATTTCTTTTAAATTTGGGTGCCATAGTAGTTAAAACGGGAACAACAAAAAAAACAAAACAGGACGAAACGGGTTTTAAATGGAGCAAAACAAAAACAATACGATAAAAAAAATGATCAAACATTTTGAGAACGACAAAAAAACTAAAACAGATGGTACGGGTTTTAAATGAATTAGATATAATATGGTAACGTGAAAAAAAGGGTAATGAATTTTACTTAAATCAATGAAAATATATGACATTTATGATGTGTCTAGTCATAAAACAGTGAGAATTATCATCTTCATTCAAGTAGTTAATTGATGTTTTATATTCGTCTAAGACTCCAACCATGAAAGAGAAAGAGAGAGAACAATCTATGGTGGCCTATACTATACATTTGTCATGACACACAACTCACTTTCCACATTAATGAGTAATAATGTAATGAGTTTAGAAGCAATTATGAGAAAGTGGTAGCCTTTAATCCCACATTAGCTGCACGTAAAAGGCAATAAGAACATTAAACGATATAGGATTAATCAACTCATTACTCATTGAAGATGCATGTTAAAATATGGATACGGTACAGTATGCGTATTAAACATGTTTTGAACGACAAAACTTGAAATATGGAGTATTTTAAAGTATTTTTGAAGTCAATACGGTAATACGTGTTCTAAACGATTGAATACGATACGCGTTTAAATCGAGTTTTAACTAGCTGTTAGGGAATTACCCCACGCTGTCAATATAACCTCGACACGTAGGACTCGACCAATGAGCCACGTGGAGATCCCCAATTCGACACCAAAAAAGCATCTTCACCAACTCAAACGCAAGAGTAAAGGGCAAAAACGGTATTTTGAAAATATACAGTATTCACTATAAATAGGGTAAATCCCGAGATTTCAGGTACTAGAACATTTATTACTCATTTACTCATCCTTGGGATTATCGCTTTGACACTTGGGACGGAGAATCTCTCACCTACCCCACTTACATTTAAAATACTGTTGTGGGCTCGACACCGATCCCATCGACTGTTCACAGAACCCTAACTTTGGCATCGGAGTGGACACGGGGCTATAGGCGCCCGCCTCCTCCCCCTGTCGTTGCTTGTCTTGCAGGTTTAGTTAGCTCGGTGGGCCTACGAGACGGATCAAGACCGAAACTCTAGCGTTTAAATCGAGTTTTAACTAAGAGAGGTCCCACATTAGCGAAAATGAAAACCTTACATAATATAAAAGTAAACTCTAACTCGTTTTCAATGATAAAATTACCTAATCATGAAGTTTTGCCCGATTTAAAGTCGTTTAACCTGATCAAACCCTCCAAGAGCATTTTGATAATCTTTAGCGCATATCTGCCCTACCGTTTTTGGATAACAGTTGTCTTCACATATCCAGTATGTTTCAGTAATCTAGGTCTTGCTACCCTAACCGAAAAACACGGTTTAGATAGAGAAAAACATGAAGCTTGTGATTCCGGGTTCTGCCTTACGTGGAGCCGCAATGTTTCTGCCTCAGTGAAAGAGGTAGGATCGTAATTTACGTGATGCGTTGCCGGGTAAATTTTACTGTTTTGGGTTTTTCTTTCCCATAAGAAGATTTCTGTGATTATATCAGAAGATTCAGAACGTAGTTTGCTATTCTGAAGATTTTCATGTAAATTGGTGATGTAGGTACAAGAAATTTGCAGAAATCCAAATAAGTATCTTGAAATTCCCTCGCAGTAGAATCTTTGAAGCGATTACTTTTCAATCTTGCGCTTCCTTGTGACTATGTAATGGAGTAGGAAAACAAGCATTCTTGGCTATCTGTAGACATCCGATCATCACAATTCAGAGATTAAACTTACTAGAAGAAGAGGAAGAGGGCAAGATGGGTGTGGGTATTTCTGTATTGATTGGGTTGAAGGCAACCGTTCTGTTTTGTATGTTTGCTTATCTGAGAGCCCTTGGATTCATTTTATCATCAATTCCATTTTTATATGCTTCTTTAGTGGCTCTTTTGGTTTCCGTTGCTTCTCACTCAGCCATCAATCTTCCCATGCTCTTGGGGAAGAGATCTGACGGGAGCTTTCCAATTTGGTCTATCATTTTGTTTGCCCCGTATTTGTATTTTGTTCGTTTCTTCTCGTTCTTGCGAAGAATGCATAGTAGGGAGCCTCCCTATAGTGAGATCTGCGAGGGTGTATTTGTCGGAGGATGGCCTTCTTCATTGGATAAATTGCCTCCCGGTGAACCTGCCATTATTGATTGCACTTCTGAGCTCCCGAGAATTAAAGCTCTATCGCAGAATGCTTATCTTTGTGTTCCTACGTGGGATACCAGGTCTCCTCAACCCGCTGAAATTGAGTCTGCTGTTCGGTGGGCTTGTAGAAAGAGAGATCTTAAAAAGCCAATCTTCATTCACTGCGCTTACGGTATGCATTTCTTTCTCTCTCTAATTGTTAAGTGGATTTCACTTACTTGGTCACTGTGCTTTGTAGTAGTTCCTTCATGCTTTCTTTGTTGGACAGCATTACATATATTGGTGCGGGAAGTATTCATATTCAAACCCCGTTTGGGCTGCCTTATCAAAGCTTTAATTGCTTTCTATATTTATCAATTCTCTTTTACTCTGGCTTGGATTGTCCAGTCATCTTTTATTTACTTGGTAAAATGTTGTAGTTTCTGATGCAAAGAGGGTTTTCACACAACACAAATTACAAAACCCTCTTTTGCAATAGGATCTTCACAGTCCAATCAAAACAGAAAATAGAAAGAATTTAATAAAAATCACTTATCTCAAAATCGGACCATAGGAAAGCTTCAAAATTTGTCGACAATGTTCCCTAGGATGTAATGATTGACATACCAAAAGCCGAGTTTGATCCAACCATGAAAACATAAACCACAAACCATCGAAATCGACCTGTTCTAATTATTTCGCCTCTGGCCTTTTAGACTTGACAATTCTGGTTGCTATCTTCAATTCTTCAAGGTTGAATGGTCAGGAACAGCAGCATTCATGTTGCAAACCAGTGAGGATGAGGGAGAGATTGAAAGTATTAAAAATAACACAAGGGAAACCAATAAAGGGATCTTTGGTTGAGTCTCACAACCTATGAAACTCAACCAGAAATTGATAAACAATTTTCTGGCCAACTCTGAACTGCCGTCAGTTATTTCTATTCATATTTATAGATTGAAACCTTACAGTTAAGATAGGAAAGAACTAAATCTAGTAAAACCAATCTTCCTTTATAATTTAGGAAGACTCTAAAACAATAAAATAGGAAAGTGCTAAATCTGAAAATAGGAAAGTAAATATTTGGTCTCCAAGTAATTGAAACCTACTAACAATCTATCCTAAATATTAGGAAACTAACTTTAGGAAAGAAATAATAAAAGAGTGAACAAATATTTCAAAAAATCTACTGCTGGTATTGTTCACGTGAACAGTACCACGTGAACAGTGTTGACCATGTGGGCTGGTTGCCTTCTTGGACTGCATCAGTTTCGTATGCATAACATGTCTTTTTGAATCTTCCACTACATAGTGTGTCTCTACCAACATAATTGGGTTCTTTTTTTAAGGTACAGTTGATAGTAACATCTATACCGTAAGGCCTAATCTCAGATAGTTGTATCTTACCTTTGGTTGTAGAGTTCTAATGATGTTGTATATCTAGTTTATATGTTCGTTGTGTTTTGGTAGTTCTATAAAGTTCAAAGGAAGTTAAATTAAAATTAAAGTTTTTCCAATTCAACTATTACTGACAGACTTGGAGTATTTTTATAAGATGCCTACAAAAACAACCATGCCTTATGGAGCAAATTGTTTGAAACAAAAAGGAAACGACATTGATATATAAAATGAGTGTAGCTGAGGCATGGATGTGGATATAGATGAGTGGAAGATTGGAAAGCATAGAATCAGAAATGAATTCTTTGCTGGAATTTTGGGGTAGCTTCAACAGGTTACCTAAAGAGAGGAAATCAATTGAGCTGGTTTGGTTATGTGAAATAAGGAGCAATGGTTCCTACAATGAGAAGCAATATGGTGCAGGTTGAAGGCATTTGGACAATGGGGAAGCTAAATTAACTTGAGATAAAGAAGGCATGATGCTTTTGACTGAGCGGAAAATATGGCTTTAAGAGTTAAATGTTTACAGCATTCATATTTCATGTAACCAACACACAGTGGTTGGAATTAGCTTGAATTGAATTTAGTTGAGTTTGGTTGGGTGAGGATTGCTGGAATTAGTTCCTAGTAAATTAATGTGGGGAAGGATATCTATGGCTAGAAGTTATTTACTATGTTTCTGTAAGAATGAATTCTGAGAAGAGATGAAGAAGATCTCTGCCTTTCAACCATAGTTGTCAAGGCGACAAGGCGATCCAAGGTGTTTGGGGCCATCCTGGGCGCCTAGGCGCCCGCCTAGGCAACGCCTAGGCGACCAAGGCGTTCCTAGTGCATTTTTTTTATTTCTAAAATATTAATGTTTATATATATGCAACATTCTACATAAATAATCAACATTTAAGACATAACTTAATTAATATGTGGTGTGGACCCAAGTTTACTAATGTACACTAAGACCTGGGATTGTGTCTAGAGTTAAGTAAACAATTATTTATGACTAACATTGGCGTACTTTTAACGAATTTGATCGGAGCGTAACTCCTTTAATATAGTTCGGATTCAAGCAATCTCGAATTCGTTGCAAAGCTAGCATAATCAGCTTTCCAACAAATCCGAGATTGCTTGAATCCAAATTATAGTGAAGGAGTTACACCCCGGTCAAACCTTGTTCGGAATACGGGAATGCTGTTTAAAGTCGTCTGAATGTAAATTATTTTTTGGGCATCAAAGCAAAATATTATTTTGGCGCACTCTTGGTTTTTAGTGATGATTTATTATAATAAGATTTATAGAATTTTTATATTTAGAAAAAAGCCTAGCATTTAAAAGTTGAAAATCGCCCTCGCACCCAAAAATATGGTTTTTGTTCTTGAACAGGGGGGTTGACTTTTTTTCCTTCTGGAATTTGAATTTTAGACTATTTTTATTGGATTCAAATAGGGGGGTATTTGCTTATTTATGAATAATATCTTAAGTAAATGTTTCTTTAAAATTAAAGAAACATTTACTTAAATGATATTAGTCATAAATAAGTACTGCGTGATAAATGTTCCTGTCTGGCCCAGGCCTGTACAAACCGCCCGGACGCCTAGGCGACGCCTTGACAACTATGCTTTCAACCAATCTGTCCTCTTTCTTCTCCACTAGACATTAAACCCCATAACGAAAGGGTTTTTTTTTTTTTTTTTTTGGAGGGGGGGGGGGGGGGGGGGTGGAATATGGGTTTAAATTACATTTCTAGATGATGCCATGAGCTAGCTTCCAGAGTTTGCTTTTATTAACCATAGAATATTTGATGCTAAGTGTTGGGGTGATATATCACTAATATTATGTAAATTTTGGATCCTCTTCTATTTGATGTTTCTCTTCATTTATCCAAGAGTCTGTAATCATGTTGAGGACCATATCTTGATAATAATTAGATATGAAAGGAAGATTGCCATATGAAAGTGGAATGACCTTTGCGAGGTGAGATGATTTCCTAGGTCATCTTATCAGCTTTAGCCTATGCAGCGAGAAACTGATTGCTTTGACCATGTACTTATGGCATAATGAATTTGAAGTTTGGGTCCAATGTGGATGGGTTGTTGTGAGAAAGCATGATGTCACTACGGGGACAGAGGGAGAGGAGATTGATTTTGTCAACAAGAAGGAAACATGGCCAGTTTCACATCTAGCAAGGTTGTGTTAGAAGCCTGGCTTGAGACCCAAGGAGTCCCATCTTGGCTCCAAAGGGACCAAAACGCCCTGAACTGTTCAAGTGAGAGATGGAAATTACAGAACTACACACATAAAGGCCATATCCAAACTAGATCAGCTACACAAATTTGTCTGCCAATCCATTTATCTAGGTCCAGATCTGATTGTATTTGTTTTAAAATTATTATGATAGACTACCTTCATATTGTAGCTGCTCATGCTTTTCCTGATAACTTCCTTTGCGCTTCCCCTTGTCCTTATATAGCTTCCCTACGTGCACATTTTTTATCCTTCACTAGGCATGTGAATGGATCAATTGAAGCAAACACCCCAGCATCTGAGTTCTCTGTTTAGAATATCCAAATCCTGAATTCAACTTGATTTCTCACTCATATTTCATTTAAGTTGCAGAACTGAATCCAGTTGATTTATCTTATTTAACATAAGAATAACACAAAATAATAAATGAATACAAAATACGTTGTATAAGTACAGAAATATATGTAGTTGCATATAATTTTGAATTATAGTTGGAGCAGATATTATCGAGGAGGATGTGTGACTATCCAAATTCATATCTGAGATCCAGTTATTCACATAAACATCTGCATTGTGAAATACAAATTTTTGACAGATCAGATTCTCCTGTAAATTCCTGCTCTAAAGTAGCAGAGCTAGTTCCCATCAAAGATTCATGACTCTCTCTCTAGCTCTAGAATGCTGCATGGGATATAAAATAATTCTTGTAGAGAAGAAGTTTTCTTCAATCTTCACGAACTAATCAAAGTTATTGTGGCCTTTTGTTTCAAGTTACATTTTCATTGTGCTGAAATGTTTCAGAGTTTGCAATGTTATGTTCTTACATTGTGTTTGGCCTGGCTAGTTGCTTCTCTTTTCAAGAACCACTCAGAGGTCTGGAATCTCTATTATCTGTTGCGGGTTAACTCTTTTCAAATGTTGTCTAGGTCATGGGAGAAGTGTTGCAGTGATGTGCGCTTTTCTAGTTGCAATAGGTGTGGCTGAAGACTGGAAAAATGCTGAGAAGATCATCCGAGAACGAAGGCCTTGCATTAGAATGAATGCTCTCCACCGCAAAAGCCTAGAAGAATGGTCAAAACACCGCATCCTGCCTAAAAGGAACGCTGGGTCAGGTGTCAGTTCTGTAATCCTGTCTGATGCTTCAGGAAGCTCGAAATTCTAAGTCTCTTGGGAAAAAGAGTTCTTTTGGGAACCAATTCTATTGGGAATACTTGATAAATTGCATTATGACTTGATTAAGATCAAGTTGCCTGGGCTGAGATGCTGAAGCTTTTGCCACTGTTAGTAAGTTCCCCTTTTATCTAGTGGCTCAGGAAATGTATTGTTTTGCTGTTTAGGATCAAGAGATTATCTGGACACCCTTAGGTTCATGCACCATAATTTTCTTCTATATAGATTTTCATTGGTCTATAGCTATAGCTATTCTAACTGAACTTCTCCCCCCTCTGGACTGAAATCCTCTCCCGTGCGCCAGCCCGCCAGCCTAACATCTGACGGGCTGGAATACATCGGTATGTGTGCCGGTGTATTCCAGCCCGTCAGATGTTAGGCTGGCGGGCTGGAGCGCGGGAGAGGATTTTTTGCCCCCCCCCTCTTGCACAAATGCGTGGGAAAGTATTTATCCAACATCTGTAATTTTGTATTGTATTGTTAAGTATGTGTATTGTTATGGATCTTGAATTGTTGACCAAATTTTCAAGTCCACAGAAAGAAACCTGCTCCTCTGACCGTGTTCTTTGTTGATCAGTGCCCAATAAATCTTAGGCTATGTTTGTCTGGCAAGGAATGGAGAGGAGAAAAGAAAAGAATGCCAAAGAAAAATAGCATTAGGGAAATTTTTTCCTCCACGACTCTATTTTATTTCCCTTCCATCATGCGTGTATTCTTTGACCTTGTGGATTGATGATTTGGTAGTTCCCCTTGAATTTTTTAGCCAATGGGATCGTGTACAGGGGCATTCAAGAGGATGGTAATGTGGTCATTTCACTATCCATCCGAAAGGGCAGTAGGGGATGTTGTTGGACAACGTTCTATTCCCATTGTTGATTGTGGTTGGTGATGGTAGCATGTTTAACCATCTTTTCTATTTGCTCATTACCAAGACCCAACATCACATCTGATGCTTGATTCTTTCCATGCCTCATTTTTCCTTTTTTAGGTAAAGCTTTCCATGCCTCATTCAAAAGAATCAAAACCAACATTTTGGTTCCCATTCCCTGTCATATCCCATGTAAGGATGTTCATAAAAACTCATACTATCCAAATTCATCTCCTGAGTCGGCTCATAGCAGTAATATTTACGAGAAAAAGATCTCCATAATGCCACTGTGATTCTTTCCCACAATCTCTCAAATGACTCAGATCCACTCTCTCCTTTGTAGTTTCTCTTTCTTCTCTCACCTTGGGAGCCCTATGTTGAAGATACCGATTCTTGCCTCCATTCCCCCTTCCGATTCAAATCCTCTCCTCCCAGGGGTTCGGGAGGAGAGCCTGCTCTCTCTAACCGATGCCTGACATGTGGGTGTCGGTTGGGTTGGATTCTAGCCCTCCATCTGAGTCGATGCATAAGCTGACACCCTCTGTCAGTTCACCTTATTGGTTCGGATCCAGTTGATATCCAAGTGTTGAGCATCGGCTGGTGGAAGTCGACTATCCTCCCAAACCTCTGGGAGGAGAGGATTTGATCCCCCACACCCCCAAAGTGGTATCGTTGGGAACCTCTCCCATAATTTATTAACCCAACAATAGACCACCTAAAACTTGGTTTTTCACTTTTTCCATTGGTTGATTAAAGCATTGGGTATCTGGATGACACTGATCGATGAGTCAGTGTGGTTGAAGGAAAAGGGATTCATATCTATCTTTAGATATCACATTAATTACTAATACTTTTTTAATAATCAAAATATCCTTAAAAAATAAATCTTTATCCCTCACTTTTCTAAAGCTTCTTTGGAATTAATCTCTAAAAACAAAAACCATAAGTAAGGAGGATAATCGGATATGATACTCATACACCATAAGGCAACAATAAAGTAGTTAAAGCAAGCGGATTTGTTATTGCCAACTTGTTTTATCTTGCTTTATCTTGTTTTTATCAGTATGGTCAGCTGTAGGCATGATAATTGAAGTTCTCATTTGCCCTCATTTGCCTGACCAATGCCAATGAGAATAAAAAAATTCTGATTTTATACTTTATATAAAGCTCTATGATATGTAGAATATGGGAGCCAAAATACAACTGATTTCATCAAAACTTTGGTTCCATTTTATTGCAAGGGAAATAGAAGGAAGGGAAGTAAATATTTCGAACCTAAAATTTTTTCTAGGAAAGTAGATATTTTATTAAATCCAAAAAAGATAATTCAAACAAATTGGATCATCGAAAAATGAGAGCAAAAGCAGATCCAGACAATATAAGGGCAGAAAAATCAGATGCCACTAAACTATCAATTACGGATCCTAGAATACAACAAAAAAAGAACAGAACTAGAAAACAAAAACAAGACACCTCCACAACCTCACCAAAAGCAAGGAACAACTGTATTTAACAATTAGATTCCGACCTCAACAATAAAATAAAAAAGAACAAATTTTAATTTGTAATTATTACTCTTTTTTTTAATAATTATTACCTAACATTTCTCATTAATTCTAAATCATTACTAATTTGTTTATCACATTTTATTTTATTTTGCATCTAAAACTTTTGGATTTAAAAAGTCAAATAAAAAATATAATTTCTAAATAGAAGACAAAAGAAACAAGTAAGAAGGCCTCAATCGCTTTCACAAAGGTGTAGTTCCGTAGACAAAAGATTTCTGCTCATGGGGCTTCCAGCAGTCCCAGCTACCAGCATTTTCCTTCATTTCTGTACAACTAACGCCGACCTACCAGAAATGAGACACCGGCGGTGTCAATCTCTCATTGACATTGATTTCCTTTCATGTGATATCATTGAATTCTCACGAAAACGTCAATATACGGAGGGTATTTTGGTATTTATCGCAGGAGGAATTTTGGGTCTTGCACAATCCGACAGACGTAAAGTGCCTGTATTGACACACCGGATAGATGTCAAGAAGAAAAACCCAATAGAAATAGTGATCATTCCTCATCGGTATTCATTCAAGTTGCCATCTCTTTCTTTGGTGATATAATCAAGGTATTTAATGAGTTTCAATTTCTAAGGCACATTCCAACAACACTTTCTAACAGCTAAATTCCAATGGTTTATATTTCAACGGCTCTTTTTTCTTCATCTATATATGTACTTGTATTTGGGTTTAGAAAAAAGAGGAGAGTGATTAGTATTTTCTTGGAATTGTGGGCATACCAATGTGAGCCTCCATAATAAGTAGAAGTTCTCTAATGATGAGTGAGTCGCATACTTGGATTGAGTGAGTCCCCAAGAGACCTGAGTTTAAGTGGTCGTCTTTGACCATTAGATTAAATGATCCCCTATTGAACTTTGTTTTTTTTTGGGTAAACTATGAACTTTGTTATTCTGTGGTGTTTCTCATTTTGGAATAAAATTAATTTTTTTTCTCTCTATTCTTTACCTTTTATTTTGCATTTCCCTTTTTGGACATCATTTGGACATGAAAACTAGGGCAAAGTATATTGGTTCGACGGAAGAGCTAAAGATTATATGATGACCTAGATTTAGTGGAGAGGTTATAGATTCACTGTTCACATATCATGTTTCAACCTAAATTAAATTTACCAAGTGACAAAGTAGGAATTGGGATCCTCTCCCCACGTAGTAACCACCCCCAAACTCTTTAGAATTGTCCATGGGTATGGGACCCACACCCCAGAGCCGCTCCCAAAGATGTACCATGCTAGGTGGGGAGAGGATCCAGACTCCCAAAATAGTAGAGATGCAAATGGATTGAATTCGAATTGGATACACCACTATTTGAATTCGAATCCGTTTATCAACTATCTTATCCGAATCTAATATGAAATCCGTTGGATATTTAAAAATAGAATTCGAATTCGAATTTTTATCAGATATCTGGTAAAAATCATATTCAAATTCGAAAAATGGAATTAGAATATAAATTGCAAGGAAAAGGAAAGAAAATCCTAGTTTAGAACAAATAGCTAAGGGTGTAAAAAATAAAGTCGAACCATGTACCGAAATTGAATTGAACCGCTTAAACTGAGATCAAGAAATCGATTATTAAATGGTTCAATTTTGGTTTCAGAAATGAAACGGTTTTGTTAAATAGTTCAATTCTGGTTTCAAGAATAAAATTGTTTAAATTAACTATTTGGAACCGTTAAAACCGACTAAACCTTTACTATAAACCCTTAATGCTAAATGTCTGTAGAAATAAATTATATTTTAATGCTTCTAGATGACATACTTCTAAATAGTAAGTCTGCTTTCATATATATTAAAATTATTTTAATGCTTTCCCTCTATTTTGTTCCCAAGTCTCTTCTTCTCCCTTTTGGCAATGAAATCATTTAAAAATGAAAAACCTAAAAATTGAAATCGATTAATATTCGATTTTGGTAAGCATTGTGAAACCATTTAACAAATGGTTCGGTTTTGGTTTTATTCACTGATCATAAAAATCAACGGCTCATTAAGGCTATATATGTCTTAATACTTTAAAACTAAGGTGATATGTATCTTAACACTAGGCTAAATGGAGCGGATATATTTTGATCTTGTTTGACTGATATCGAATCCGACCACAGCTATTCGAATATGAATCCGATTATTTGAATTCGAAAATTCCCCTAAACAAATATGAATTCCAATCGAATTCGAATTTTCGACTACCCATTTACATCTTACAAGATAGAACTTTAAAATCTAAAGCTTTGAAAGAATGCATGATAATGGTGGTGTGCCATACGCTTGCATAACATGTATAGATGCATGTCAATACACAGGGTATCCATAATTGAATTCAAATCTAAAATTTAACAAATGGCCTTTAAGGACCATCCACTGTCAATCCAACGGTTGCAGCGACAACTTTGTGGACCATTCAAGAAAACCTAACTTGTGACATTTTCCCAAAACAATAAATAAATAAATAGCTATTCATCTCCAGCTTCTCTCATTGTTGCGGTCCTCTGGTCCTCTCTACGTTAAAATAATCCTCCTTTTTTATCATTCATTATTCATTTTTCTCTCATGGTTCTAGGTATTCAGATCAAATGTGTAGTATCAGTTGATTCTTATCGGTATCAACAGTGACCAGATGTGATGACTGAATCGGATTGAAAATCGATACCTGATCGATACAGGCTGATACTAACCAACATTTAACCTATACCAAAATAGTATCCCATATCAGCAAAAAGATCAATATCGATAACCATTCTAATACGGTGAACTAAAACCATACTCTCTCTCTCTCTGTCTCTGAACTACCCATTCATGAAGATCAATAGCCACCTTTCTTTTCGCCTGATCTCTCTCTCTTAATATGGATAAAATTGTCTCCTGTTATCCAGTCACATACGATAACGATTGGCCTTCATTTGATGCGGATGCTGATACAATGAACCCCTAGACCGTGTGCTAGTATTTGTGATTTGTTTGCTTTGTTTCTCTCTATGATAACTGAAGTAGAATACTGAGAAGCTTCCATGAAGCGCATGAAATTGATTAATTACATTTAAATGCTATATCATATTATAATGAAACTAAAAAAAAAAAAAAAAAAAAGAAGGGGGAAGGATGGGGTTAAAAGACAAAAAGAAATTAACATCTCTCTCCTCTTGTATGATCTGATTAAACCCAATGGTAATGGTATGACAAAAGAGATTTTCCCGGTTGCTTTGCTTGCTCAAACAGGCAATAAATTGTCTTCTCATTTGGGTCTCGATCAGAAGTTTGAAAAATGAGGATGGGTTTGTTGAACCATCTGCAACTCTGTGGTTGTTTGGCAGGAGCTATCATCCCTGATCATTTCAGGTTTTATATATCAACATCAAAAGAAGAAAAAAAAAATTAAAAAAATAAATAAATATGTTCTTAGATTTGTTAGAAGATCCATGCAACTGTGCTTAAAATGTTTTCTGTAAGAGAATTATATGTAAGTACAATGCTCAAATTTCTTCTGATTTGATGAAAACGATACATGGACAATAAGATGGTCTTTTCTTATGGACACTGATCCAGTATCAATGACTGTTAACACGAGCCATTGATGTCTATTAGATCACGCAAAAACCCAAAACCCCTTCTGTCTCAAATATTAAAATGCCTCCCTTACCGATAAGTGTCATATGGAAAAACCCACAACAAGAACTAACCATTTGAAAAACTGAAACAAGTTGTCAATTTGTCATATCTAGTGGGTTCCACGCTCTAGAAGTGGGTTGTCCCCCACACCTAATGGATGGCCGAGAGAAGGGGGGGGTAATGGAAATCTATGAATGACTACATGTGCATGCAGCATGCAGGTGAACCAATATCAGTATAAAGGATTGCAGTGAGATAAAAGAGAATATTAAAACTTACTCTCGGGGACGGTTTGCCCATAAGGAACTCAGTGCCCGTAACCGGTTGTAGTACTCGCCGATTGCCAGAAAACTTCGTGCCGCCTGCCGGATAGTAAGAATCCGACGTATCTGGTGAAGTGTTTGCTGTCTTAAATTATCAGCCTATACAGTTTCATTCATTGTCAAAGCAAAACCCGATAATTAGAATTAGTCTTCTTTTGGTTAATTAAATAAAAATAAACGAATTATTAAAAAATAAAAAAATCAGACGACTTTAAACAGAAAGAGACATGTTCGTTTGCATTCAATCAAAGCCATGAACCACCGAGAGGAGTTGCTCAACCTCTAATGGGTCTCAAGTGTTGAAACCACATTCAGTTGTCTTTACTTGAGGGGATTGGACTCTTATCAATTTTATTAATTTTTTAATAATGGATTTTTATTTTATTTTATTTTTTAATTTTTAGGTCTATCCTAGGGATTTCTTCCTTCCTTCGTTTTTTATTTTAAGAATTAAATTTTTTTAATCAAAAAGAGGCACCATCATGCCATGGGGGGTTGGGTCCTTTTCTTACCACCCTATGATTGTGACTTTCCCAACTTTTATAAAGATTTTCTGGAAGTATTTTATGGGGTTCATAAATCATATACAGCGAGGACTAAAGGATGAGATGTGACCTTGGGCACTTAAATTTGGGTAACATTTTCTTTTTCTTTTTTCTTTACCAAAATTTGGTCATTGTCATGAAGACGAAAGCCACCGACTAAGCTTATTTTGTTAGGATTATTATGAATTCTTAAAAAAGCCAAAATGGTATTTTGACTGTTTCATGATTCATGGTTCATGCACGTAATATTTTTTTTATCTAATTACATGGCAAATATGAAATGAAGTGGGGTTTACTTTTGTCTGTATCTTATTAGTCAGATAATTTTATAAATTATTTTGAATTCAAGATCACGAGTTTAAAGATATTTTCAGACATTCTAATGTTCTTGATTATTGAAAGTACTTCAAACGGCAACTGAAATGCTTACTATAGTATTAGAGCATGAAAGAGTTGGACTGACCACCTTGGGTATATAAAGCCATTCAAAAAAGGTTTCTAGGATTTAAAATAATAATAATAATAATAATAATAATAATAATGTTTTACCCCATTAATTTTATTTACATAAATGCCCGTAGGTGCTTTCATCTGCCATTTGATATGATTGGATCAAAGGTTGAGCTAACTTAATCACCAAAATAATGGCATGAAACTATTGTTAAGCATGAATCTTAACATTATTTATATAATCAAATGGGTTTTTCCTTACTTTTTAATTTTCATATTATAAAGAATATAAAAAAAAAATTAAAATTAAAATCTGAACGGTGACCGTCCAAATAGATTCATGTAGTATGGCTGTATGGGAAGAACGTAAGTAACGTACCTGACGAACAAAACCTTCAAGGTTGGTAAGTTTAGCAAGAGCAAGAGCCATCTGACCCATGTAATTACCGACGTTGTTGTTGTTGTTGTTGGTTCCGTCGACGAGAGAAAGTGGGCCGGAGGCGATGGTGTCGGCGAGGGATTGCTGGAACTGCTCCAGCCCCTGCGACAGAGCTTCCTCTGCTTGCTGCGACGACCGCTGCAAATTATATATCCCCATCAACTGTTGCTCCGTCAATGTATCCAATTGTGTCATCAATATCTGTCACCATTATCATCATTCATCATGTTATTTTTCCGAGTTCATTCGTATTAAAATTGAGATTCAAAGAGTTACGATTCAAAAATCACATTAATGAGTTCAGAAGGTCGGAAACCGCCCATCCAGAGGAAGCAACGCTCTGCCGGAGTTGTCCACATTCCGGTGACAAGGTGGAAGACATCTGTCCTGGCTGCAACTCCTTTAAGCTGGAAGATCTCATCGTAATGAGCTAGATATCTATCCACTATCAACCTGAGATCGCCGTCCGGTAGGTGAGCCTGCAAACCTGTCCGGAGCTCTGACATGTGCCTCTGGTCATCTTCTAACCATCTCCCATATTCTATTTCGAACATTGCAGCACCTATAGAAAATTACAGTAGTACAAACTCACTTTCATCATACAAGGGTATTTTCGTAATTGCTCTATCATCATTCATATCAAGTGAATCCCTCGTTGTGGAGGTGGAATCCACATCATATCGATGGTGATTGAATCCCACAAAGAGTACACGTACAAACAGATAATCTAAACTCCAAAAA
This sequence comes from Protea cynaroides, assembly GCA_028583415.1. Taxonomy (NCBI): domain Eukaryota; kingdom Viridiplantae; phylum Streptophyta; class Magnoliopsida; order Proteales; family Proteaceae; genus Protea; species Protea cynaroides. The sequence continues at coordinate 53,167,517 of CM053269.1, forward strand.
GATCAGGAGAGGCTCACCGGAGCTGATGTTTCCACCTGTAATAACACCACCACCTCCTCCTCCTCCCACTCCTAAGAACATACCCTAACTCCCATAAAATAAAATAAAAAATTAATATTGCATGAATTAAAAAGTGAGTACCCAAAAAGAAAAAATATAAATTTTTTAACAACCTGAGTTCTGGCTCGTTGAAGATCTTGTTCTAGTTGAGTAAGCTTGATCCTACTAGACTCTAACTGCTGGACATAAGCCTGCCCAGAAACATTTTTTTATTATTTTAAATATTTGATTGGAAAAAACGAAAAGGGTTAGAAGTTAGAACTAAGAAGAAGACAAATGGTGAAATGGGTATTACAGCAGAATGTTAAATTGTATTTATTTAGCTGAAAATTTTGAGATATACTAATGAAGGAATTGCAGCAGGAAGCTGAAACTGAAGCTGACCCACCTTTTTTCTGAGTCGGCTTTTCTTTGCTGCTTCTCTGTTCTGGGCTAAACGTCTCAGCGTCTGAAAGAAGTTAACACCAAATATTCAAACATCACAGATTAATAATATTAGCTTTGAAGTTTCAACTTTTGAAAAAGAGGGTTGTTTCAATCCAAAACAGCATAAAATAATACATGTGGGAGATAAGAGTTTTTGAAAAATAATTTTTCACGCCTCGTTTTCACAAATCATGACCTTTGCATCAAGGATTTTATCTGAAGTCGAACCAGCTTCCTTCCTCTGCAACAGTGCAACATCGAGAAACAAAAGGGTGAATTGTACTTTGAACGGTCAGAACCTCTGAAAAAATATTTTTTTTCTTTTTTTTGTAAGCAATATATCTCGGTAATTTTTCGTCAGAGAGGAAATCAGGTACTCCAAGACTGGCAAACCCATGTGGAGGAGAGTCTACAGTAGTTGGTACAGTAAGTTTCAGTGGTTGGTGCACAGCTTAAAAATAAAACTTTCGTTGACCATGCTTCAGCTTCATATAATAGAACAAGAAGAGAAAAAAACTTGGATTTTCAGTGTCATTTATTCTTAAAAAATACAGACTTTTCCATGAAATTTTGTCTAAACTTCACCCTTGATAAGTGATTTGGGGATTTTTCAAGAAATTTTGGAAAACACCTGTCCCTCTCCTTGACAAGTTAAGATTTTGGGAAAGGCTAATTTTTCCAAGACATAATATCCAGGAATTGTTAGTCAAAAAGGGTTACCATCTACCATTGATAAAAATTTCTCCTGAACAAGTTGCAGATTTTTTTTTTTTGGGAGAGGGGCAGGTTAAAAGATAGTGGAAACTTGGATAAGATGTTACCATTCCTTGGGGGAGGTGATTTCTGGTAGTTCATAAATTTTCGGCAAAAATGATACTGTTGCCAAAGATAACAACAGAAGATAAAAAAGGAAGTTTGCAAAGCCTTTTCTGCTTCCTCAGTGTGGACATGGAAATGAAAATGATAAGGGTCTTCTTAGAGTAGAAAAGAAAGGCCTTCTCTGGGAGTGGGTGATTGGGCATTTGGATTTTGAGATATGGATGGTATATCTTTCAAAGAGATATGATGGCCCAGAGAACTATAAGAAGGCCCTTTAACTTCAGTTCTAGGGATCAGCTAAAGGCAATATTATCATAAACAAAGAATAGATTATGGAACAGTAATGACTTTGTAAAGATTCCCTCTACTCTTGGGATGAGTTGGGTACCTTTTTTATTATCAGAAAATCATTCAGAAAGCTAAAACGTATGCCTTCGATTGATTCTCTGATAGTTCTTGGGATTTGTATAGGTTTGTTTGAGCTTTGGAGAGGTGCAGTGTTCAGGTCCAAAAACAGTAGTCTTTAGCTAAAAAGATGCCACCTTTTTACTGAATATTTTGGAACTTGGGTGAGATAACTGGAGATATGAAACAGTAGTAGTTAAGAACCTTTTCCAGTGGTTTGGCTTGTTGATTTGGTGTTGTTCTGGAGGTATCACTTGCCATCTCTACTTGCTGTTGTTGCTGGAGCTGTTTCTGATCAGAAGACTGATCTGATGCCTTGTTTGTGATAGAAGATTCTGGTTCTAACTGAGCATCGGCTTTACAGGAAAGAGTATTCTGAGCTGACCCTGAATCAGTACTATCTCCTCCGGACTTTGAACTTTCCTGAATAAAAAAAAAATGGAAAACAGCAAAAAAGAAATTATTCCAACCCAGTGAGCATCACAGAATAGTAGAAGACTCCACTCAGAAGCACATTTGAGAAGAAAACTTAATGTGGAGGTTTCTTCAGGTGTGTTTGTGTTCAAGGATTATCAAGATTCGAGAACCCATATCAGAAAACAAAAAGAAAATGGTCAAAGGTGAAGAAACTACTCTTAAAGTTTCCTGGAATCTCATTGGCCATGATGGGAACATCTCCAGAGTTGCAGCTGGCCTGGTTGTAAAGTAAGCTGCAAGAATCACAAACAAAATCTCTGAGGATCATCAAATAAAGACTCCCAGAATCGTTCTAAAATCAAAGGTGGAATTTTTTTCTTTCTTCTGCAGGTAGAGATTCAGTAAATCATGCCAAGTGAGTCAGGTTTCCATGTTTGATGCCTCACGCTATTCAGGTTTCCTCTCTGTGAATGATTACTGTATCAGAAATGGCAAGCCACCTTGATGCTAGTGCGTAGACTAATTCAAACCTGTTACGGGTCTCTCTCTCTCTCTCTCTGCTTTTTTGTGGAGTTGTTATCCCAAGTAAACGTCATACAAGGAGGATAGAAATTAAAGCCTACGTTTTTTGGCTTCATCACCAAGATTAACTCCTTGAAGAACGATGGCCTCTTCAAATTCTCCAAAATCAAAAGCAGATCCTTGTTGATTACTGCAAGAAGCCCATATGAAAAAACTGATTAGCATAGAAAATAGGTGATACAAATAGCAATGAGAAAAATGACTAGGCAGATTAAAAAGAGAAGGAAAAAAAAACCCATTAATGGCTTTGAAGTTATTAAGAGCAGTGCAATGAAAGAGAAGCTAGAGCAGTACATAAAATTGGTTGCAGAAGGGCCGATCCCAGGTAACACTGCATATGGCATATGTTGATTTGAGGGTCCTGAATCTGATAGTCCGGTCTGTCCAACTCTATGACTCGCCATGCAAAAACTTCTCTTCAGAGTTCAGACCATCTTACAGAAGATGAACCAGTAAGCAGAAAGGGGGGAAGGGGAACAGGAATTTAAAAAAAATGAAAATCGAATTTTCACCTCAAAACTCTATAAAACTTCAAAGCACAAAATAAGAATTTTTTTTTTCTTTCCTCTTTTTCTGTTGGGTTGGAGGAAACAGGGGTTCAAATTCAATATTTCATCAAATTCCCATCACTTTTGTACCTTGCTTTCACTTCAAAATCTCAGGGCATGCAAGTCCTCTTCTAGAGCAAAACCCAGCAGAAAGGAAGAGAAAAAGAAAGGAAACAAAAGATTATGGTTTTTTGGATAGATGAAACTCCAGTTTTCTCTCCATGGGATGTCACGGATGCACCTTTTAATTCTTCAGGCTTCAGCTCTCTCTCTCTCTCTCTCTCTCTCTCTCTCTCTCTGAAAAGAAAAAGAGTAAATTCCGATTATACAGAGTTGCTTTATCACCTTCTGCAGTAAATATTTTCAGATATGAAACTCATCCATGGTACAGAAGATCTTGTCCTTGCAAACTTGTCTTACAGGAATATGAGTTTGAAAAGAAAAAGATGCAAACAAAAAAAAATGAAAAGAAAAAAGGTAGGGCCTTTGGCAGGAAACCACTAGAATCACTGACTCCTACTCCACTCTCAGAAAACCGACTGTTCCATTCCATTGGCTCTTGGATGGGCTCTTCAGAAATTTAAGAACTCACAGAAGAAAAATATACAAATAAAATATGGGAAAATGAATATAATGAGACAAAATTTTCTCTCATAAAAAAGAAATAAAAATATTTTTTAAAAAGATTAAAAAAAAGAAAAGGAGAGGGAAAAGAAAATAAAAAAAGTTTGGGGATTTGTCTTGTTGCTATGGCCTGTAGGGGACTTGAGATTACTTTAACTTGGGGTCTTTGAGAAAAATATTTATTTTCTTTTTGGCTAATACCTTCTCAACCCAAAACATTACAATAATCATCCACAAGCAAATCCCCTTGTATTTTCAATCCTGGCTCTGAGATTGATTTGTTTGGTATCATCTTTTTGTTGATGGGTCAACATCTCTCTTCTCTGTCATCGCTTAAAGCCTTGCTAGGACATGATTCTTTCCCCTAACTGGAAATTTTGATTGATTGCTTCCATGGTATCTTGTTTGCCAGTTTTTCATTAGTTCATGTTCCCATATTGGGTATGTCTTCTGAATATTGAAAATTATGGTTTCAGGAGAAAACCCAGATCAGAACACGAACAGCATATTGTCCCCAGAGTGAGAGATAGAGGGAGAGAGAGTTTTAGGATAAGGACCCATTATCTTTTTTTCTTAAAGAGAAGTGGATTCAAATATTTTATGCCGTACTCATCTACTACTTAGTAGGTAATATGCTTTCTACCCCCCTAAAAAAAAAATTCTTCTTGATGCCAATGATTGGCCAAAAGAAAAGGTTCAGTATAGATAGAGAACTGTTATGGATTAGGTAAGCCCAATATTAGAGTTTATTAATTGTGGTTTGATGCAATTTACAGCAAAATCATGGAAAACTTTTAAGAGTCCGGAGAGCTTCAGGGGACCTCATTGCCATCCATGAGTGTTGGTCCCACACCTGTTCAGTGGATCCCAAATCCCATGGACAACCTCTCTGTGTTGGGAGAGGACACGCCATTTAGGAGGACAGAAAGGTGATCACATTTAACATGATTTAAGCTTCGTAGACAGATGCAATTTGCAGCATGTTTTTCTTGCTGAAGAATCATTTTCTAATATTCTTAGATTAAGAATGTAATCCCTCAAACCCTCTTAGTTAATAGGTCAGCTCAGGAACAACATATAATGTTCTTTATGCCTTGTGATTTTTAAGCTAACCTTTTATCTCTTAGCGTATCTCTTAAGAAAGGATTTTTCTATTTGACATCAATCCGGTGTCAACAATAGATAGGTATCCATTGGATCAGTGCTAGATCTCTCACTTCTCTCGTCTCAAATATCAAACTATCCCCATGTATTTTGTGGTTTACGTGATGATTCAATTTATGTGCACTAAAAAAAATTGGTGTCAAAAGGGCCTTGACACCAGCCGGTGTCAAACTACCAGGTAGAAAGACCACAAAGAAAAGTTGGGAATTAAAAAAAAAAAAAAAAAAATAGTAGCTATGTATCATATTGGATTAAAGTATGAAAATTTGTGTTAAACATTCGGAATTTTGATTGAAGAACCTGTGTAATTGTGACCAAATCCATGAGGAAGTCACTCTATTTGTCATGCAAATGTAGGGCATTGAACTGCAACCAATAAAAGCACGTGGCAGAGAGAAACCTTAGGCTGTGTTTGGTATGTATGCTTAGAATGCACTCTTGGTCAAGAACACACTCTTAGCTGAAAAATAATGTTTGTTATGCATTATCAATCTTGGATCATAGAATGCGTTAAGAAAATGCAGTCTTTTCTGGAACATGCTTTTTCACCCATTCTACCTTTTGAGCCTAGCACAAAAATGCCACCTCTTTTACTTATTCTATAGTAAGAATGCATTTCAAGAATACTTATCAAACACAGCCTTTGACAGTAGAAGATCTTGGAGTTGTGTTTGTTTGTCTAATGGATAGAAAAGTAAAAAAAAAAAGAACATGAAAGAAAAGAGAGAAACTATAAATAATTACATTGGGTATGACCCTTGTACTAATTAATAATACATATATTGCTTGTTTCGTACATCCTAATTGGTTGGCAACTTGGCATTGTAGGTACTAATTAAACTCAAATGACCGGAATTTTCCAACTCTAGACTCACGACTCTTAAATCTGACTCCAGAAAATTCCAACAAGGCAAGGAAAATGCATTGTGTTACGAAATGTGTTCCTTCCATGCATGAGATGAATGATAAAACAAAAGCTAGATAAGATTCCTAAAAATACCAACATACAACTTTGTAGAAAATTTCTGATGTTTACTAACATGGAGTGGCCTTTTTCTTTCTTTTCAATTTTTTTTTAATTTCTGTTTGTTTTCATGTAAAATAATTGATATCATAGAGTAGGAGCTGCATAATTTATTTTATTTTTTTATTTTTATTAATGTCAATTTTTATGTAATTATATCAAATAATTTTGTCATGCAAAATATAACATAGAAACAAACTGAACAGTGAGAAAATATAGTGTGAGCATTAACAACATACATAAGTGTAAGAAGACAAACAGCTTAACTTCCGTTATCTTCCTGATACCCAGGCTACACAAGGGCACAACCGTACACAGGCCCAGGACCTACCACATGGGATAGATGGTGATGGTAACCACCATTTCTGTAACATATTCCATGGACGTACAGGACCATATGTCGTCTAATTCAATGGTGTCAAGCTTCAGTCAAGGAGGAGAAATGTACATGAAGCCCAGCCCCTTAATTAAGTCTCATTTATTTACTGTGAACTCTGATGCATAAGTTGGAGGGAAAAAAATTGGGCAAGGGTTCTCTGAGGGTGGGGTTTTCTGCGCTCACCAATGGGGGAAGGGGCCGAGGGGATGGTAGGTTTGTCGGTAGAGGCAGGGGAGGAGAGAAAATTCCGAGAGAGAAAGAGAGTTGGGGTACCGACATAGCTCCGACTACACTGTTAGAAAATTTTCCAAAAAATTTTAATTTTCACTACCCAGCCCAGATGGAGGTAAACCCTAGAAAATTATTATGCGAAAAAAACACAATCACAATAACAAGAACAGATCATTAAAGCTAAAAAGATTGAACAACCTAATATTTAAATAGAGGGAGCCATGGAAGCATAATACCATAGCTATGTCGACTACAACCTCACCTATTGCTTCCTGTTTATAGCATAGCCTTTCTGGCACTTTCAAACTAGTGGTTGCAAACAATTCTTTATTGCATTGTTGAGACCATTTCATAAACAATACCCCCACCACCACCCACCAGAGATTGGAAGAGACAATGAAGTAGCAATACTAAAATTAACAACCACACAATCTTTTAAACTTATTAGCACCATGGATCTGATGAGGATGAACAGAAAATTTAAGAGCATGCGATTTACTATGATAAATCCTCCTACAGTTATAATATTGTAAAGAATGGCAAGTATTTCTTACAAGTACGTAACTAAAATATTTTCTCTAACAAAGTTTTTGTGCAGAAGCTACACTCTACAATCTTCACTTGCTGGTGGTATGTGTAGACAACCTCCAAAAAATGACAAGCAAAGGATTTACAGTCTTGTGCTGCAGATTTCATATCATAACACATGAAAAACTGAATGCTTGATCCTGTAAATCCCATCCAACAAAAATGCTCCCATCTAGAGTAACCTTTAAAACTAAAATAAATATCTTTCATTAAGAAATTTCCATACTTGAGGACCTAGTGCAGACCTTACTGCATGAAATTAATCATGATTTTTCTCCAATTATCTTTTAATTGAGCGCTTTATTCTCTAGTTCTTAAAAATGCCAAAACTAAGCCAACCAACAAATTAACTTACTGAATTTTCAATGTCACTTCTAAGAAACCAATAGTAAGACCCAGATAATTAACAGAAATGTTACAGAACTGTAACCATTCTCTTTTAACAATTATGACAATTATATTTGACACCAACTTCCAAAATATATGTCGAGTAACCTTAGCTTATCCTTTTAATGATCCACTTTGTTATTCTGTGTGAGGGTGGATGTGATCCACTCCCTGAGTTAGCATGGATAAAAGCGAGGTGCTGAAACACTTGAAATTGCCAGCTCTTTGCCATTTTACTTTCAGCTACCAAACCTGGCTAAACCACTGAGAAAATTATACCCATTTAGGGATACTCATATCCTGTAGTTTTCAAACTATTCCGAAGGCAGCCTTACCTTCAATAACAGATACACAACTTACAGTGGCTGCCTCCAGTTCCTCACCATATCCATGTAAATATCACTCTACTTATTAGCCCGAAGAGGCACTTCCTCATGCTTTGAGTATATTAGCACAGCATGTGCCACCACTTGAACATTCCAAATAAAAGGAGAATATAATCCAGTAGAACTAGAATCAATATTTTCCAATAACACATTGTATTCCAGAATTTGCAATCTGGTGCAAGTAGTATTAAAATTACAAATGAGAGAAACTAATTACCAGTAAAGAGGATGTTAGATGGTGGTAGTCTTTGGCCAGATTTAATACTCAACAAGCACCTAATTTGTAAGTGAAATAATACTTAAAAAAAATATTACACGAGTTCTGAAAGTCCAGCAGCAGAAAGTCCTGAACTCCTGATAAAGATCATCCATGTTTAACAAATTTTCAATCTCAGTACATCAGGTAGATGCCTGGTCATGCAAAAGAATCCAGTACCTCAAAATCATCAATTAGGCAGGGAAGTTCCCAAAGGTTCATGTTCTTCCTCCAGTTATATAAAGAGAGTTTCCTTCCACAACCAAAGAACCATGCAAACATCATGCTCTTACCCACCATTTCTCTTTTAGTTGAATCTACGGGACATAAGATTGCCATCTCAGAGCTTATCATTTCAGATGCTAGACGGTCAGCTTTTCCCTCAAACAATATTGAAATCAGGCCGAAAACTAAATTTATGCACTCCTTCCCATCAGAAAACATTCAAGTTTTGGAGTAACAGAAAAACATGTGATGAATTTGGAACTTCAACAAATCTACTTTTCTTTTCCAGCCTTTCTTAGACATCTTTATAACATTCTCATTACCAGGCCTGTTCATGAGTTGGAAGAGATGTACATCTTCAAGGACTATTTTGGGTTCACACAAAGTATAATTGGTACTAACAACACACAATAGATCAGCAGGGGTTAGCGAGTTAGTTTTCTTCATGTCCCTCAGGTGTTTTTTAGGAGTCAAAGTGTTGGCCTTTTGGTATCGTACCTACTCTACCTTTAAGGAATGATTTCCCTTTATATTTTCCCTAACATGAATCTTCCATTTCAAAAGCTTCCTAATAGATGGGTTGACGCAGGCCAGCTCTTTGTCATCATGGGTACTGGCAGAGGCCAAAGATTGATATCAGTATTTCTTGTAAAATAATTAGCCTCCCTCTAAATATTTTGAGAAAATAGCAATCAATGTTATTGTGTCTACCCTACCTTTAAGGAATGTTTTCCCTTTATATTTTCCCTAACATGAATCTTCCATTTCACAAGCTTTCTGATAGATGGGTACTGGCAGTAGCCAAAGATTTTGATATCAGCATTTGTAGTAAAATAATTAGCTTGCCTCTAAATATTTTGAGAAAATAGCAATCAATGTTAATGTGTTCTGTCCTCCAATGTTGGGGATCTTGGAGCCATTATTTGGGATTGGCTTACTGATGCAGGTTGGATCCTACCCTAAAACAACACATTATGATGGACAAACTATCCCTTGGTAGTGACTGTAAATTGGTACTCTGTTTAAGTGACAAACAGATAAATGGACAAACCATTGCTTAAGAGACAAACGCCTGAAGGATATGAAGATCTATTGTAGCCAAAGATCTGTATTGTGACCAAACAAATACAAGTAGCAAGCAGGAAAAAACAGAGGTCAAGCAGAAAAAACAACATAAAATCGCTGGTATGTGGTAGGCAAAGAGAGAGGACAAGGTCTCAGTTGATGCACCCAGCACAGCATGATGGAAGCTCCAGTTCTCCAATAATTAAAGTAGCAAGACTACCCAGGGAGACACAATTCTATGTTACTGGGACACTTCAAATTATGAGCCGCATCCATGCAAGACACTTCATGAAAGCCAATGAGAATGCAAGCAAATGGAAACTTCACCACATCCAAGTTGTATCCTCTGCGGCTTTGCCACCTTATTATGCTGAGCCTGCTTGGAAGAGGGTCATTTTAACAAAGAGGTGGGACTTTTAGAAATATTTTGCCTTTTGAACTTAGTTAGACAATTTGGAAGGGAGAAACCAAAGAATCTTCAAGTATAAAATGAGAACACTTCCAAAGCTCTGTGAGAAGAAAGATTGAGAAACTCTTGATTTTCCAGTCTTCTATCCTTTTGAATTTAGACCTGCAAATCAGTGGAGGGGTATTTCTGGACAGTTGTGTGTTCGACACATTTCATTAAAGTTCGAAGGAAAACTTTGCAGGATAGTTACAACTTAAAAGACCAAAAATGATATACGGATCTGAATATAGGGCAGTAAGGAGATAACAACAGCTGAGATAAGACATTGAGATGGATGAGTGATAAAACTAGAAAAGGTAGAAATATGAAATGCACATATTAGAGGTAATTTAAGAGTAGCTCCAAAACATCATAAGTTGAGAGAAAGTTGAGGTGGCATGGACTCGTTCAATGAAGATCTCTGAATGGTGAGGAGTGCTATGATTCAAATGTGAGGAATTATCATACTTTACGATATTATTTTTATATGAAATTCCTCAAGTCGAAGCCCTAGTTTCTAGTTGTGCTGAGTAATTTATATTTCTCCATCGCATTTTATGAATTAATTTTTTTACTTTACCAGTCAAAAAATAATTAGATAATAGATTTTATGTTTTCTCTTTCTTTCTCTCTTTTTCCCGTAAGCCAGCTAGGCAAGACAATGCAGTAATGCCAACAAAATAGATGAGGACCCAATTAGGAAGGTATGTAGGTAATGACATTAGCGCACCCTTGAATCAAACTACTGCAAGAGTTTCTCAGAACGCAAAGGCCTAAGGTGTCACTAAAAAATTTTCTTTTCATCAGCAAGAAAAAAAAAAAAAAAAAAAAAAAAAAAAACCTTCTGTCAATAAACAATACATGCACACGTGAAAGGCTGGCTGATTTGTGGAGCCACCCACCAGCCCACCCAAACAAAAACAAAGCAACTACTACCCCATAAAGACTCAACAAAATGAAATAGGTATAGTACCATCTCCCCCAAGCACTAACAATGGAATCATATCTCTATACCATTTGCATCACCTACGCTGCACAGCCAAAGCCTCAGCAGCACTCCTTCACTGTTCTAGAAAATGGTCAGCAGGGTCTGACATATAATAGAGTTTTTTAATTTAATAGTTTGCAGAACTCCTCACTTCCTTCCTTTGCCTCAACCCCCTTGACTGGACAGACTTGCATTCGTCTAAATAACAACCTATCTCTGAGTTTTTCTATATGAAAGAACTTGCTGGTTCTATCCTCCCCCCACTGGAAAAATATCCCAGCCTTTCTTCCCATCTTAAGAGCCTTCAATGCTACCATCTCCACACGGATTGTCCACTGGACTGACAACACTTGTCTCAGCTACAACCTGATTCAGACCAAATCCAGATTTCAGCCCACCTACCTGATCTGGTGAGGGTGACTAAATTCTAGATCTTCTCTCTCTTATGCCGTTGATAGGTAATTAACTTGTACATGTTACCCATCCACATCGGATAAGTGTTGGACCCACTCCAATTTGGTATGACACACTAGTAACCATTTGTTTTCCTTTCTCCCACCACTGCAAACTGCAAACTACAAAATATAAATAACGGGAGGGGCACCATGCCACAGTGTAGCCTGCGCTTCCCAAGGACAGACAACGGGGGGCAGGATCACGGTCATAATACCGCTGGGGGGGGTTCGCAGAGAGAAAGTCATACCATATTTAAAAAATAAACCTATGTTCAGTAAATAAAACCCAGCATAAGTAACAAAACAAAATGAAATATAATGTGTAAGATGTCCTAATCAATACCTTGCTCGTCAGTCCTAAGTCACGTTTTCATCACTTTAGCTCTCTGTTTATGAATTCAACACCACAGATCTCCTGTCTAACTTAAGTAACCTTGGACCCCCAATGTGGTGGCACATAAGTAGTAGAGGTCCTTGATGTGATGCTCATGCATCAGTACCACCTTGAAAGTTGTATCTTCGTAAAGTACACCTCAGAGATGTATTTTTTTAACTCACCTCATAAGAACCTTTAACATTAGGGCAGTCCCACGGCCACCCCAAAACCATACCTCCATTTGTTGATTTTATCACCCTAAAACATACTTCTATATAGGAATAGGAACATCCATCCGATAAAATATCTACATGTGTTCATTTGTTTAAATATATACGTATCAAGGTAGTAAATTCCCAATTACAATTGGGTTACATCAAGGATCAGCTTTAAGCAGAGATATTCAAGATGAAGTTTCTTAGTGTATGCTTATTGATGATGATATTGTTTTTGTGGGTGAGAGAAAAACAGGAATTAACTCTGAATTGAAATTAAATCAATATTAGAATCAAAAGGTTTTAAGATAAGTAGAACGAAAACGGAATATATATGGTGTGTAACTTCAGTTACACAAGGACGGATAATGAGGTGGTAATGAGAGGGAAATACAACAAAGTGATTATTTTAGGTATCTAGGTTTAATCATAAATAAATAAGTTAATATAGAGGATAATGTTGCACATAGGATTAAAATAGGATGGATGATGTGGAGAGGTGCGTCTCAAGTGCTTTGTGATCTGCGTGTTCCTTTAAAACTTGAAGGAAAATTTTATAGGATAGTCATTTGACAGGCTATCCTATAAAATTTTCCTTTAAGTTTTAAAGGAACACGCCGATCACAAAGCACTCGAGATGCACCTCTCCACTTATCCTATTTTTTTATAGGATAGTCATTCGAAAGACTATTTGGAAACAGCCTTTCCTCATCATGGGGGTAAGGCTGCGTACATTCTATCCTCCCTAGACCCTGCAGTAGCGGGAGCCTCGTGCACTAGGACGCCCTTTTTCATTCGACAGGCAGTTAAAAAGCATCATATAGATAAACTTAATATAGCTGAATGAGGATGTTGAGATGGATATGTGGCAAAATTAGGAAGGATAAGAAAATGAATGATCATATTAAAACTGATTTGGGAGTAGCGCTGATACATAATAAAACTATGAAAAAGTTGTTTGAGATGGTATGGCCATATTCAACAGAGGCCATTAGATGCTCCAGTATAAATGAGTGATTTGATTCAGATGAATGATCTAAAAGAGTTAGGGGCAGGCCTAAGATGACTCCAGGGGAGGTGGTAAAAGAAATAATCCATGTACCCGACCCCATTTAGTTAGGATAAGGCTTTGTTATTGTTATTGTATACGTATTATATGCATGTGTTGGATCTACCAAATTTGTTTTTATATGTAAAAGAAAGAAAATGAAGATCTTTCAAAATAAAAAATTATTTGTTTAGCAAATACATATTGTCTACTTGTGTTACACAATTTCAAAGGTGTTAAAATGAATAAAAAACAAGGATAGGGTCTATGGGCTAAGACAGCCATGTAGTGAACAAATACACGTATATCTATTGTCTTTTCTCTTCATATTAATGTATAAAATATGTTAGCGAGAGGCTTTGAGAAATAGCCCGAACTTTTGCCTCTTTGGTAGCTGGGCCATACCTAGGCAGTTGGCAAAGTACCCATCCCACAAAAAACACCCCTACACTTATACACCACCAGTCCTGTTCACTCACCGAAAAGGCTTAAATCATCTCTCCATTTCAAGATTTGTGACCATCCTACTCAATACTAACATCAAAAGTGTGAAGACAAAGGGAGAAATAGGGCTGCTTTGCTAAAGACCCTCAGAACTTCTAGAAACAGCAGGGAGACATTTATAAAGGAAGAACATACATTCTTCAATCCACCTCCTAAATTTGATCCTATAGCCCATTCCACTCATAATTCCAGAATTTCCACCAAACATAATCATAGAATTTTCTACATAAAACTTACAAATAATCTACAGTTTCCCCTCATAATCTTGATTCAATACATACACTCAATAGCAATTAAAGCAGCATTGAAGAGTTGTCAGCTAAAAATAAAGGCACCTTCTACAATGAGACTTTGGCTACAATTTCTTAAACTACATGGGTTCAGGTTCCTGGTACATACAACTATAAAAAAAAAAGATATGATAGTTCAGTTAGGGCTCAAACTAATTGGCATGTATTCGATATCATAATCTAACCAAGACTTAAATTGAGACCAATCCGATTTATGTGTCAATATAATGCTTTGAATTTTATTTATTTTTTTTGAAAAAGTCAAATCTTTCAAATTACAGGGACTGTTGAGAAAACAAGAGGAGAGTCCCACACATGGGGGTCCAGCCAATTAGATGGACAACCAAATTTTACATGTGCCTCCGGTTACTTCCGAACCTATGCAATGGTCAGAATGACCAAAACATCGCCCCAGGTGGCAGTTATGGTTCTCTGAGCTGTATGCATTTCTGGCCTTGCATGTTCCAGAAACCATTTTTCTTTCCTTTTTTTCTAAATACTTCTGACCATACTAATTGACCCAAAAATCACCAAGTTATTCTCCCCACTAGTCTGTGAAATCAGTGAAATGATGGTATAGATACTATGTCCCCAAGCATTCCAAGAAAACCATGTAAAGCTTTTATAATATCTTCACCAAATGTGTCAATGTTTCTTCTTGTGCGCCTTTAGGAAGGAATGTAAACTGGGAGCTTTATCTCCTACCCACTTGTAAAGATTCTTAAATTTTTCGTATTAATTAAACGGTCTTTCCAGCTAACCATGATTTTTATACACAATCTAAAAATCAAAACAATCCAATAAAGGTTGAAAGGATGGTGATTCCTAATACAGAACAGAATAGAAAGTCATAACTTAAGTCCTTGATACTGAGAAGGTCCTCTAAGAAGTTTTTTTTTTCCCCAAATATTGGTAAGATCCATTTAGAAGTTACTTCTTTCCCGACCTTCTTTCTTCATAAAGAACAGAGCCATATCCATCTCCAAAGAAAGCAGTGCCATTTTTACCTTAATCGTCCTTCCCCTGAAATGGATGGATACAAAAAGATACTACATTTTGATCACCATGAAAAAAATGAAACCTGCATTTGGTTTTGCATGCTTCCAGTTAGGAGAAATTATAACCCTGTTAGAAAAGATAGATCAAATTCTCCTCGAGAAACATCTCAAGCAGTTTAGACAAACTGTATTCATGATGTAGATGTCCAAGATAAGAAAAATATTAACTTCCTCTTCCTTCACACTTGAAAGTAGTAACTGACAAAAATGTCAAATCACAATCCACATTTAATGATGCTACTAAAAGGAATCAAGACACTGTGCAACCTTTAACACCTAAAATAACCAATGGGCAAATATTAGTCAAAAAGCACAGAAACAAAACAGGCTCAAAAGAAACAGCATACATGACGCAAAGATTCAGGAGAACGCGAATATGTAAAACTAAAATAAGAATTGTAGTAAATGGAATGGATGAAAAAAGTTAAATCACAAGAATAATGAACTCAAAACATGTATCTTTCACAACAAAAAAAAAAAGAACATTAATGTAGTTCAGGCAACAGATTTATCCATGAGAGGGAAAAATAATCCAGAATTCAAATACACGGAAGATGACGCTCAGAGACTACATGTAGCATGATTTACCTGCTTATAATAACAGTGCTGGGCCAAATTCAAAACTCACCAAAGCCATTTTCACAGATTTTCTATTCATACACAAACTGCACTTCAACATGCATATATTTCCTCATAAGCCGAACAATGGATGAGGTGAAATTGGCCAACAAATAGCATTCTCCATGTGTTTTGGTCTCTGAAACAACCCCATGGATGACCAACTTCTTGAGATTAGGGCACCTCTCAAGCAATCCAGCAACCCACTGAGAAAATAGATCACTAATTACAGTCCACCCAAGTTCCAATACGGCAACATTCTCCAGCTGTGTAGGCCCTTGCAAACCATAGTTAAGCAACCCATCTCTTAAATCATAACTCAAGGATAGATGGCTCAGCTGAGGAAAGCAAATAGCAATTGTTTCCAAATCCACAATCTCATCCTCGTCATCAAATACCACACCCCAAAGCCGAAGCCTTCTCATTTTTGATGATCTTGAGATCATTTGGTAAAACTTTGGCCATACGATCGTGAAGCTGCTGACATCCAAAACCTCAAGATTCTCAGTACTCTCAATTTCAAGATGGAGCACACTAACATCATCAATCTTGAGAAGCTTCAAGGTACCCTTGCCGATGAGGTCAAAATACTCTAGAGTGCAATCTTTTAGATACAAACTCTCGAGACTGTCCGCCTCCAATATAAACTTGTCCAAACTTATTGCTTCAACTTTTATGTTCTTCAACGTAGGACTGCTAAGTTCCATCGTTGCCTGAGCATCTGACATGGCAATTTCTAGATTGACAAGGGACAAGACTTCAATCTTGGGGCAGGCAGTGAGCAGAAGGCTTAGATCCAATGCCGAGATACTGACACAACTCAGAGACATGGATTTCAGGCAAGGGAATCTCTGGTAACTGGGTTCAACCCCTGTGATGGAATTATGAGCCAAATCTAACACTTCCAGCTTCTGCCTACCACACTTTTCAAGAATGTTAACATTTGGGGTAGTACGGACATTATACAACAGTCGACGCAAGGTTTCTCTGGTATACATAAGCCAAGCAATCACTGGAGCTGCTGAGAACTCATCAACATCATCCATAACAATAGACAAGCACTGCAAACCCCTAGTCTGGAATATTGTTTGGGTTATAAGAATCTCCAGTCGATTAGTAGTGAGATCATGATAAACAGGCCAATCATCGGAGTTGAATGAAAGGGTATCGAGGTGATCTCGGCAGGCTTCTCTCCATTTCCGGCAAGTTGCAGAGGCAATCACCACATCCCTTGCAGCTCCAAGCCGGGAAAGTATGTTTCCAATGACTTCGACGGGAAGGTACTCCATTATCAACAGATATAACAGAATAAAATACCCTGCAAGATACTACTAGCCTTATTGATTTTATCGGGCTCCATGAAGCTTCAAAATTTTAGTAGAATTTCACATGACCAATAGATGTAAAATCCACCACTTACGATTATGATTGATAGATAAAATAGAGACAGTGATGTACCAGATTCCAGGGACCTGGTGGTGAAATCTCCAAATGGGTTTTGCCCTTTCCAGTCACGGATTTTGGGGAAAGAAATTAGCAAGATTTAACTCTCAGTTTTCATAGTCAAAGGATTAGCCAATTCCCTGGCATTTATGATGATAAAGTCAATTTTGATCAATTATCAATCAAGAAAATTCTTTCCCATCGATTCACCGGGCAACCTCCAAACTCGGTCATAACGTCTAGTATCTGGGTTTTGCATAAGTAATTCAGGTGCTTTTATATGTTATCAAATTTCAGGCATTTTCAGGCGAAACATCAGAAAATCAAACAACCCCACCGAAATGAAATTCAAATACCCAATTCAGAAAAGCCGCGGAAGCTTTAGACCCAGCAACCGCTTATTAGTCGGAGCTTCGAGGAAATAATATTGACTGAATCATAAATTACGAACTTTAGAACCAACCGATCGACACTGCTTCTGACGAATTCAATATCTTGGAGAAAGAACAGACGCTCCAAACACTACTCAATTGACAAAAAAAATCCAAGAAAAGTGAAATCTAGTTTTTGGGTATCTCACCAGCAGACTAATAAGTCAAAGATCTTGTCAGAAACCCAGAACTAATCGATTGAACCGCCAAATTCAAACTCCAACGATCTCGAACGTTTAGAAACAAAAACAAGGAGATGGGTGTTTCAATAAATGCGGAGCAAATCAAAATCGATCGAAGCCACAGCACAGAGAAAGAAAGACGACGATCCACACCGACCTTGAACGTAGAAGATGGTAAACAATCAAATGAAACTGAGGGGAGTCAAAAAAGTTGGACGCTCTGAAGAGTGAAGGGCAGAAATGGAATCAGAATATTTTATTTTCTAAAGAAGATGAATGGTCAAGCGTGGGGCTGGGCCGTCCCCTGCTTTCTCTGTCTTCGCACTCCCACTCCCACACATTGTCAAGATATCGGTATCGGATTCAGTTGATTTGTATCGATTTTAGGAGTAGTCAATCCTTCACGTGTCAACATATCATTGGATTCAAATGCCGATCCGGTCTGAATCAGTTTTGGATATAATCAATATTGTGTCATCTTGTGTCTGATACCTGGATTTAGAACCTTGCTCCACCTTAACAATGGAGCTGATTTTGAATCCATTGAATGATTACAAATGGTCAATAAATAAAATAAAGAAAATTCTATATTTGATATTATCATAAATGGTAATGGAAGATCCGAATCTTATCATAAATGGTAATGGAAGGATTGTGGATTGCCAATTAGGGATATCAATTTTAGGATAGAAATGATAGCCTGGAATTTTAATAAAAAAAATATTTGGTAGCCTGGATAGAGTCGGTTCGAATTAATTAGAAACTGATCCAGACCAAATTATTATTAGATATGTTTTGGGTTGAGGTATGGTATATCCTACTAGTCCCAATCTGGTTTGGGCTAGGCCGAATTAGACCGAAAAGACAGACTGATGAGCCTGAATCCAATAATAGTTCTGACCAAATCGATTTAGATCGAATATCATACCTTAATTTCATTACTTCAGCTTTCTAAATGCCTTAACAAATTTCTTACTGGGTTTTCAACTTGAACCGGTCCAATAACAACCCGATAAGCTAAGTCCGATAGTAACCCGAAACCATATTATCCGTTAATTAATATGCACAATACAACCCACCCAATCTGAATCTCTTAATGAACTTGTTTCGATCAGGCTCTATAAAGCCCAACACCGATTTGATCAGGATCAAAATAGTTCCGTACCCGCCTGTTGACACCCTTATTTGCCGATGATTTTCTAAGTCTGGTTTAATGTAGTATGGCTTATGATAGCCGTTGGATTGACATAGCTTTAGATCATCACTCATTGATAAAGTGGAGTGTAAACCCTGTATTTTTATAATAAAATTATTTTTTTTAATATTAGTCAATCGATTCAAAGACAGATCCCAAAAAGTGATCGGTATAGGGAGGATCTATCCAAATCGACTCAACCGATATTATTGCTACTGGTTCTCACCCGGTGCTTCTAGTGTGTATACCTGTTAATAGGTAAACATATTAAGCAATATCGGGTTTAGAAATCCTATAACCACTCCAATGCCTAAGTCAAAACCGATAACAAAATGATGTAACCCTATCTTGGAAATCAAAGTAATTTGATCTTATAAGGGATAGAGCATAGAGTTTAAAAATAATGATATTAAAGTAAGCAAAATCCTATGCTGATCCGCACAGAATCAGCCAAAATCAATTGAGATTTTGAGAATCTGTTCAAAAGCCCTAGAATTGCCTGATTGAAACTGGTATTAAGGGTGCAATTTTTTGACTGAAACGGTTTATCGAAATCGGACCATTTACATGGGAATCGAGAAACCGTTAGGTTAAATGACTTGGTTTTGGTTTGGATTTTCAAACCGTTTACTTAATTAGTCCGATTCGATTTGAGACCGTTTAAACCACGGTTTCAAACCAGTTATGCACTGGTTAAACATTTAATAATTATCTCTAACCTTAAAATAAACTAAACCCTAGTTATTATAAACGTGATACAAATGGTGTTAATTGTTAACTCTGTCTCTGTCTCTCTCTATCTCTATAGTCGCATACAGAGCTACCAAACTGGGCTAATGGCCTTGTCGCCTCCTGTCTTGGTGCCTTCCTTCTTCATTGGCCACTGGTGGCTGCTACAACCTGCAACAATGATTGTGTTGTTCACCGTTGATCAACTTTTATATTACATAGTTTATCCCTCATGAACCAAATGTCATATTTGTCCGTAGTGTAAATGAACTGTGTGGTCAATAATATCTCTATCAACAAAGGGAGTGTAGGATGTATATTTTTCTATGAAAAAATAGATTAAAAGTAATATATTAAACCGTCTACAAATAGCAAGCAAAATTGATTAATTAAAAATTGTTTAAAAACCAGCAAATCAAAATCGATTACTAATCGTAAGGCTGTCAAATCTGGGCTTGGCCCGGTAGCATGGATCGAACCGGCCCGATATAATCCGAACCCAGCCCAGACCGACCCTTAATGGACAAGTTTCGGTTTGGGCTTGGAACGCTGTTTTGGCCCTGACTGAAACCGGATCGGACTAGATCGTTAAGAAACCCAAACTAGCCCGAACTGATAATACCCAACCCCAACACCGGTATGACCTGTTAAGAAGTCTGAGCTACCCCGAATACAAATATGTAATCCATTATCCATGCTCAGATGTCCCTAAGATAAATCACAACTCAACCGCTTACAAGAAAAAAATTTAATATCATGCAAAAATAACTATATGCGAAGGCAACTCGGACTGAGCCGGCCCAAAATCAGCCCAATAAACCCAGTCCGAAAACAACCCAACATCGGACTGATCCATTAGTTATTGTGTCCAGCGCAGCCCATCCCAGCCCGTACCCTTAATGAACATATTTTAGGCTGGGCTTGTAAAACCTGGCACTGTTTGAACCCGAATCGAAATGGAATAGATTGATCAATTGACACCCTTAACTAATCTGTTTTGATTTCAATTTTAATACCGTTTAATTAATCGATTTAGTTTTAATTTTACCCTCTTATACATCACACCACATCAATCCGACGGCTCCCCATTCCTTGAACCATAACAGGAAGGATGAAAGTTTCAATGCTCTTTCTAAAATCAATCCGACGGCTCCCCTCATTTTGCAATATTAAATATCAAAGCCCAAAAGTTGGATAAATATAGATTTCAGTGCGTGGAGTCCTACTAACTACCTCGCACAGGAATCGGCAAATGTTTGGATGCCAGGTTCTCTTTCTAAAATCAAAATCGATATAAGAAGTGTCTGAACTGTTAACAGATGTGGAATTGAAGCTTGATTGGAAATTGGAGTCAAGCATTCAAGATCCAATCCAAGTATGGATTAAGACTGGTAACCACAGAAGTAGATACGCAACTAAATTTCAGTAATTCATCGTGATTTTCAGCCAAATTTCTCCCTAGTTTTAATTAGGTTTATGTAACAGGGAGTCAACGTTCAAAGGGAGACGGATTGATTTCCGCAATTCACGTTTTCAACCTCCCCAAGTGGAGGAAACATCAAAATCGGGTAGTTTTTTCACTAAACCCCTGGAGTTTGGAAAACTGGACGGAGAAGCTGAAGAACTCAGTGAGGCGAGAGCCAACCACTTGAGGTCACACTGATAAGTGATAAGGAAACCTCATTTTCTTACTGTTCTTTGTCTTGTTCTTTGTCTGTCTTTGCCCTTTGGAGCCCACCTGTCTCTCACATCGGGGAAAGGAAAAAGTACTTCCCCAAAAACACTAAGCTCTGGAAATATTTCTTAGCTCAACTATTCTCCGAGGGTTCTGCAACTCGTAAAGGTAACCCGTTTTCCTAATTTTATCGAGAATTGGGTCTTTTGATGCATTTACTCATGGGTTTTGATGCATTTACTCATGGGTTTAGGGTTACTTGGGTTCTTTGTTCGCAAACTGTGACTACGACTCATTGTTGTCGAATTGGTTGTGCATTTCTTTAATCTTTGTTCAAGCTGCATTTGATGTGATCATTGTTCCATTTGCTTTTTGGTTTCACATATTTCTCCTCCTCCTCCCGAGCTTCTTGGATGGGTTTGTTGTGAGGTTTATCTGTCAGTGAACAGAAAGAATGTGTTGTATTAGGATAACAAATATATGAGGTTGAGTCTCTGGACTACCCTTTTACTCTGGTCTTCCCATGGAACCATTTTTTCGACCATAAAATTGCTGCTTCGTTTTCAGTATCTAGGTTTAAACTTTGTATAAATTATGGGTTTCGTTGCCATTTTTGGTGGCTGCCACTGAAGCAGCCTTCTTAATCTGGGTTTGGGACCGGCAGTGCTACAATACTGTCGGTATTTCCTGACCCGATTGTTTATTCCTATATTTCATCTTTCTCTCTTTTTTCCTTGGTCAAAATGATGAAATATTTATGAAGAAGAAAAAGCAAGAGCCTAAGCCAGAGAGGCTACAACAACCATTTTTTGTTGTTTTCTGCGCCATTCTCTGTCACTTTTTCCCCAATAGCACTTCAACCGTTTATCGTTTTCAACTTCTATTGAGTGTTCTCTGATATTCTTCTCTCTTTTTCTTTGTTGTTATTAATCACCAGGTGCCAGAATAACGATTTCTAATGGGATTACAGGCATTTGGGCGTTTGGGTTTATGAGTTCTTTAACAAACCATTTTGTCTACTTCAATCTCTGGGGTTCAGCTTTTGGATTTTGCTAGTCAAAATGGCTACTCATCTACCATGTTTCACACCCTCTGATACTCAAACTTCAGTAGGAGTATCAGCAGTGCTGAGAGGAAGAGTTTTTACAGAGAACCGTGTTGGTAAAATTTGCTCCCTGAAGTTACTCGAAGAGAAGAATACGTTTTTTGGTGCCAGCCATAAGATCACTTCTAGTTTTGCTCATTTTAGATGTTTAGCCAATTCCCACAACATCAGCCCATATAATGGTAAAGACACTTTTCTGAATCTACATCCTGAAGTATCGATGCTAAGAGGCGGTGAGCGAAAGGACGTGGTAACTAATCCAAGAAAGGAAAGCTCTGGTGGCATTGTAACTGAGAGCGTAGACGACTTGTCCAGTCCAAATAATTATAATGATGCTAAAATCAAAGTCATTGGTGTTGGTGGTGGCGGGTCAAATGCTGTTAATAGAATGATTGAGAGTTCCATGAAAGGTGTGGAGTTCTGGATAGTCAACACTGATATTCAAGCCATGAGGATGTCACCTGCGTTTCCTGAGAACCGCTTGCAGATAGGTCGAGAGCTAACAAGGGGACTTGGAGCTGGTGGGAACCCAGATATTGGCATGAATGCTGCCAAGGAAAGTAAACAAGCAGTAGAGGAGGCAGTTTATGGTGCTGACATGGTCTTTGTAACGGTAAGTTTCATATGCATTTATCCACTGTAGTTCCTGATAATGAACTGTTTATTCAGTGCAACATGTTGGAAATTAACTCTTGAAGATACATTAAATGGACCTGAGGGGTCTATAAGCCTTTGAAATTCTACCCTTGTACTTTTTTTCCTCTATGGATGGTTTCTTAAATTATCGAAAGGACCATAATCTCAGGTGGCTTATTAACTCACCAAAATGGCCACCAATCTCGGGCCTCCAGTTGGATAGGGAATACGCTTATTTTGTTTGGAGGAGGATCCTAGCCTTCTAATCTGGTGGTAAAACTTGGGCAGTTAAGCAACACACAACTAATGTTCCAGGAAAAAGCCTATTATAGTGGTTAGGCTTCATGTCTATTTTCAAAATTTCAGTTGTATCATTTATGTAGCCCATAGAGCACCATTTTTTTTTAGCTCTCCTTGCTATTTGATGACCCAATCACTCGTTTTTAATAAATGGTGCTTTCTAATTTAAGGTTGTGGAAGTTAGGTTCAATTGTACTCATGAGTTGCATCCAACTCTATCAGTGAGGTAGGGTGTGAAATCTTTGTTTCTGTACCCAACATCACCTAGTTTGTGGCTCTTTATCTGCTAGTCAGTACTTGGTTATGTCAGTCAGGTAATATCAATTCTTTTAACTTTACTGTAGGAGAAACCCAAAGTAAAAGGGGGTGAAAAAAGACAATGGCGTGATCTCAACCAATATAATCATGTTAACCTATATTATTGTCAGGCAACCCAGTAGCAGAACTATATTGGATCCATTCCTGATATGGTATAAATGTACAACCAAACTTGGCCTGATTGTTGACCATGTCTAAAATTTTGGATTCAGAACATACTGATTTGGGTTGTTGGGTAAGTGCATTATCATAATGTAGTTCACACCCTTATTAGTTTGGGCCAGTTAGCAACAGAATGAAGTCGGAAAGATGTTCACATCCCTGATATAAGAGGCACTTAGTTTCCTTAAATGGTTGCTCTCTCTCTCTCTCTCTCTCTCTCTCTCTCTCTCTCTCTCTCCCTCTCCCTCTCCCTCTCTCACTCACTCTAATTGTGATCTAACATTTTACTTTCAGGCGGGAATGGGTGGGGGAACTGGCACAGGTGGTGCCCCGGTAATTGCAGGAGTTGCAAAGTCAATGGGTATTTTGACTGTTGGTATTGTTACAACACCTTTCTCTTTTGAGGGACGAAGGCGAGCAGTACAAGCACAAGAAGGAATTGCAGCATTGAGAGATAATGTTGACACATTGATTGTGATTCCTAATGACAAGTTATTGACTGCTGTTTCCCAGTCTACCCCTGTTACCGAAGCTTTTAACTTGGCTGATGATATACTCCGACAAGGTGTTCGTGGTATCTCTGATATAATTACGGTAGGGAATGAAACTGGTTCTGAAATGCATCTTCTATTCATGGCATTTGGTGGTGTTAAAACAAAAATAACATATAGATTCAGAAATTCTGCTGACTTGGATAACCTTTATCCCAGATTATAATAAATATGTTTTTGGTATTTTAAGTATTGCAACCATGTCTCGTGAATCATGTGGGACAATCATGCTGGGAACTCTAATGCCTTGTTTGTGGTAATCCTTCTTAACATTCTGCAGAGATAAAGTGCAAGCATTTTAGGTCGTCAAGTAGATAGGATGTTTTCAAATTGGGTGTTAGTAATTCTCTCTCTCTCTCTCTCTCTCTCTCTCTCTCTCTCTATATATATATATATATATATATATATATATATATATATATATATATATATATATATATATATATATATATAGGGGGGTGGGGGTGCAGATTTGGCAGGCCTAGGTATGTTTCGACTTCTAAGAGTCAGATCAGATGCACTTAAAATGGATGGACACAACCCCATTTTTTTATAATCTAGTACCAACATCAGACCTGAATGTCCTCATTATGTTGGTTTGTTGTTATTAAAAATATTATTTTTGTTAGTGTAGGAAAAGTCATTTTGGGCCTTCTGAATCCTTCATGCAGTAGCATTTTTTATCTTCTGGTGTTTATAGTTCATACGTCTGAAGGTCTGTGCTGAGTACCACTCCATGGGGTTCAAATCACCAAGGCCTTTCAGCAATGTGACATGCCCTCATAAGCATCGACTCCATCATGAATAGCCTACCTCATTTAGTAGCAGACATAAGGAAAGTATTGATCCCTGCACTCGTACATATCATGTGCTTGTGAAGAATGGAGCCCAACATGACAAGCTCAAACCAAAAGTTCTTTTTTCATGGTCGTAATTGATTTATGTGATTCATATGGACGTACAAAGAAAACTTGGGCTGTGTCAGAGATAGGTAGATAAATTAGATGGTTATGATAATCCAGTCTTTTCAATGATTTATTAGGAGAATGCTTATTACCTCCTCACTGTTGTTTGCAAGCCACATGAATGGATATGCATCTGGTAGATGGATGACAATGTGTTAAAATGGTAACTTAGATTTTCTCCTTTATTATTTGGGGAAATAGGCCTCTTTACTTTTATTCATTTTTGCAGTTTTGTACAGATTCTGGGAGTTAATAGTCACTTGTTTCTAATTAGTTGTGGTGTCACAACTCCAGGTTCCTGGTCTAGTCAATGTTGATTTTGCTGATGTCCGAGCTATCATGGCAAATGCGGGTTCTTCTTTGATGGGAATCGGAACAGCAACTGGTAGGTCCAACTTTATTTTTTTAAGAGTGAGGATTTGTTGGAAACATATTAGAAGTTCAACTCTTCGTACATTGTTGGTAGATAGATTTTTCATTGCAAATTTACCCTGTTCCAAATCTAAAAGATTCTGTTCATGACTTGTGGCAGCGTACAGTTATGATCTAGAATTTCTGAACTCTCTAATTGTGTTGTCTTTATTTTTGTTTCGGTGATGGGTCTTAAATGTGAAATGTTAAATGTTATATGGGCAATGGAAATGTATCTCAACATTCTCTATCTTAATTGGATGAATGAGTTTTGGACTACATGGAAGCAGCTGGAGCTGCTTTTCTAAGCTGGATTTATATAAAAACATGGATGTGCTTATGAATCAAAAGGCTTTATTTAACTTGGAAAGCATATGGGGGTCACTTGGAAGGTTCTGGGCTTGTCAATTAAATGTGGTGATGAAATTACGGATATGTATGTTGGGGCTGGAACTACTGTTAAAGCAACCAGGGAGAGACAAACTATTCTCAATCCCTGTGAATTGACTCTAATGATCAGCATAGAACATATAATTCCCTGAACAAGTAATGTATAAGTGGCACTGAACATCAAAAGGACGAAGTCTAGTGTGACGTGTCATAAGCTGTTTACTGATGATATAATCTATGAAGTGCAAGAACATATTATGGAGTGGCACTTTTGAATCAAAAGGTTTAAGGTAAACAAGACTGAAGAAAATATATGAAGTGCAATTTAGTAAAAATAGTAGAAATGATAATGCAGGACCAACCCAATGGTCCAATGGAGTGGTTTCCACAGAGTATTGGTCTAATTTTGGTGATTGAGGATATCACATATTCACATTACATGAAATTGGAAATTTCCATTGCTGTTCTTTGAGAACTCTTTTGGATGGTCAAAACTTCTCTATCTTGCATGATATTGGTGTCATTTGAAAGGTTGTTGTCTATCCAATGAGAACCAAGATCTTGCAATTTATCCTTATATGGAAATTTTTTTTTCCCCTTTTTTTTTTTTTTTTTTTTTTTTGGGAAGGGGGGGGGGGGAAACAAAGGGGGGGGGGGGGGGCTCCGGGGTTTTGTTGGGG
Organism: Protea cynaroides; assembly: GCA_028583415.1. Taxonomy (NCBI): domain Eukaryota; kingdom Viridiplantae; phylum Streptophyta; class Magnoliopsida; order Proteales; family Proteaceae; genus Protea; species Protea cynaroides. The sequence continues at coordinate 53,194,276 of CM053269.1, forward strand.
GGGGCTGGGGGGCGCCGGGGCCCGTTGAATTTTTCCCCCCTTTTCCCCCCCTTTTGGGGGGGGGGGGGGGGGGGGGGGGAGGGGCTAAAACCCCCCCAATCTCGAAGGCCGTCACCAATCATCCCCGAGCAAACCATCAAAAACCGAGTAATATATGGAGAACGTTAAATAATATTTTTTGACAAACTTTAATAAAAAAAAAAAGGGGGGGGAAGGGGAGGGGGGCTGTTTGTGTATTGATCTGTGACAATGGGACAGGAGGAACCAAAGGGAAAGGGGTGAGCAACATGCAACATCTACATGCGAGTTAACTTAATTGTGTGCTGGGAAGGTTTGGGGGCCCGCCCCCACAGAGTGAGCACACCCAATAGTCGGGCTCTACCACACTACTCATGTTGCCACATCACTCACTCAGGTATGGAGATAGGACTGGTGGGGGGGGGGGAAGACCCCCGTGGGGGGGGGAGGACCCCCCCCAGGACCCCAAGTACCAATACCTAAACCCCATTGGCAGGGGTGTGAGTGGTTTCCATTTTTACGTCAGTACAAATTGGATTAGGAGGGATAGAGCTAGGGCGCGGGCCAGGTGGAGACCACATTACCTCACCTCCCCGATACCCTACCCGCAACAAGCATACCAAGATGGAAATATACGCCAGTAGGCCCTATCCCAACATCGCTCCCCTATGGCATAAGGGATAGGGAGCTAGGCGTCATGGCCGGTCAACGTCGACATCGGAGATCACCATGCCACATCGCGTGGGCGGATCAACGTCAACATCGGAGACCACCCGCCATAACCTCCCCGATACCCCACCCATACCAAGCATGCTAAGATAAGGTGCTCGAAGGTGTCGGGGTGAGGAATGATCCCAGGCCCCGGCCTTCCCATTCCACATCCCAACTAAAATAATCACATGTCTAACATCCATCACACCTAGCATATGAAATGCATGAACGGATAAATCAAATAGAATTTACACTACATGACATGTGATATGCACAATCCATCAAACAAGCATATAATTTGATACAGAAAATTAAAGAGCTCTCTAAGGTTTATTATTAAATCTTTAATTTAAGTTTCGGGTCTTGTCCCTTACCCGACGCTTGGTGTTAATCCTTTTCGGCGTCGAAGTTTCACATACAAGTCCTACACAATCATATTTTTATGTTAATTTCCATTTATTAGAGTTTTAGAAGCCAAAACCCGGCTTTCCCAAACAAAACGGGGCTCAAAACATATACGGTCTCGCACATACCGGTCGCGGGATAGTGAGACCGGTATGGTGAGACCCGGTATGGGTGAGACCGGTATGGGGTGAGACCGGTATGCCATACGGATGCACACATACGGTCTCACTCGATCTGGCCGAGTGCGACCGGTATGGTGCTAGCGGTATGCATACGGATGCACACATACCGGTCTCACCGGATCGGGCTGAGTGCGACCGGTATGGTGCGGCCGGGTATGCATACGGATGCCTACCGGTCTCACTCGGGTCTGGGGGGTGCGGCCGGTATGGTGCCGGGTATATTTAACTTTCCGTATATTTAATTTTTTTTCACCCATCTTCCGGTTAGGGTCCTACGGACTGCAAACAAAACCGCGAAAAAAAAGATAGGGAAAGAGCTTTCGGCAGCGGTTTCGGGGAGTTCCTCCAGCAGCTCCTTCCTTGGGGCGCAACCTCCTTGAACCCTCAACTCCTCCGAACAAAGGGGTTCACGGAGCGCCTCCCCCTATTATAGAGGAGGCCGTCAAAACAGCCCCCTCATATGGAAACTTTAAGTTTCCATTTTGGGGGAAAAAAGGCCCGGAAAAAAACCGGGGGCCGGGCACACGCCGGGGGGGGGGAAGCGAGACCGGTATAGTGAGACGGTATGCCATACCGGTTGCGGGATAGTGCATCCGGTATGGTGAGACCGGTATGGGTGAGACCGGTATGTATTAGCCAATTTTACACATTTTTCGTACCCGAAAATGATTGGTTCTTCACCCGGCTTTTTGCGTGGTCCCTTGGCCCGGCTTTCGGTCGGTTATGATTGGGGCACTACACCATAAAACCAGGTTAAGACCGGGTTTGGGGGCGGGGTTCTTACACTTATGGTTTATTTTTAGTCGTCTAATTGGATTAGGAGTTATATTTTAAGTCTATATTTAATTTTTTGTTTTTTTAATTAGGAAAGAGTTTGGCAGTCATAGAGTTGCTATATATAATTAAGATAATATTAGGAGTCACATATCTTATTAGGCTTTCTATTAATTATCTGTTTAGGTAACTAAAATAAAGGGACATTTGTTTAGTAAGTTTACGAGCTGTACAGTGATTCAATTTTGTTTATAAATAAGGTTGTATCCCATAAATCTTTAGTTTTGGATTGAATAAAGTTTTTATTTGGTTGTGAAACTGCTGCTACATATAAGGTCTGTGTGACTCCTCATTCTGTCTATTGCTGTCTCTCTTTTTCTCGCTTATCTTTTATTCCATTTCCTTCTTATTTCTTCAAGATTGCTGTTCACAGGTACTGTTTGAGTCCTATAGCAGTGCATGTTCTTTTTTCCCTATTCTTTTCTGTTTCATACATCCTATTCAATCTACCCTATCAAAGCACCAACTTGCCTTGTAGTTCAACTTTGGAAAACCCATAACTCCATGCTGTACTGCATCAAATGGACTGCAATTTCAGGTTTGGTCTGATGGATGTCTGGGAGACTTGTCATGCCAATATTCACTTCTGATTAGGCAGGCTGGATATTTTTTCATAGGCTGAAACATAAATTTCTGGTGGACAGATCCAGCAATGCCATAGAGAACAAACTTGCAAAGGAGGGCTTCTGGATTATCTATATATAGGGCCTTAGCCACTCATTTCATCAGTCCTGTTGCTGCTTTATTTATATCTATCCTCCCACATGGGATTGTAATCTTCTTAGATTTGCTCATGTCTTAATAAGAATGTTGTTCACCTGAAAGAGAAAAGGCATACCCAAGAATGGTCTATATCTTTATCCTGGTTCAATCACCAATAAGAAGGAATGGCCTGTAGTGGATGTTGTGTGTATAACTAGAGTCATGGAGAGGAGCTTGAGGAGTTCTGTCTGTTGGCCCATTTGGTAAAAATTAAATGGTATAAGCTAGTTATGAGAACCAAAATGCTATATGGAGTTGAATATTGGGCCATATACATAAATTGTGTACCATTGAGGATATTGAGATGAATGACTGGTAGATTAGGAAGGATAATAATGCAGTGCTAATGCCGAACCGGTGAGATCTAGTGGGAAATCATCTTTTGACAGGTCTGAAACCAGATTTCAAGAGAATACCAATAGCAGAATGAATAAAAGTCTGATCTAGGCTAAAGTTTGGTCGAAGGTAATGTAGGACCAGTCCCCAACTTGTCAATTTAGGGACCAGCCCCACAGTAGGACCAGTTCTCTAAAATTCCAGCCGCATACATCATATAAGTCAGCAAGTAAAACTTTAAAAGTGTAAATTCTATAGAGAAAGAAAAAAGATTTGAGAAAAGAGCAGCTGCATGCAAGGCACACCCACTGGCCGTGTGTTGTTGCATACTGTCGAGGCCTTGAAAAAAAATGAATAAGTGTTGCCATGTGTTCACTGAAATGCCAGGAGAGAGAAAAACTCTCTGGCCGTTTTATGTCTCAATCACAAACAATATGGAATGTATGGAATCGAGACTGAGGTCATTTACTGGTTTCATAAGGGTATTTCTGGTAAGCTAGGAAAAGGGGAATCCAGATCGATGGCTGGTGATGAGCCATGGCTGAGGTGTGCAGATCCGACGGCCTTATAAAAGGCGTGCTCAGGCATAGTGTTGGAGCACGGATTATTCTGTTGCTGAGATGCTGATTGGCAGATAGCTGGGTATTTTGGTGAGAGTGCAACACAGAATGAAAACATCATTTAAGATCTATGCAGTGCAACTCAGAAGTACCATGCACATGCTTCAGATTCCATTCTCTTCGTGGAAGTTTCACCCGTAAATTTGTTACTCTGTCAGCAACTTAAAGTCAATCCAATGACCAGCATTCAACCCGCAATTTGGAGGAGAGATCTTGTGGGCAGAAATGCAGCCGCTCAGTTGTAAAAGATGTTCTGTCACCAATATTCCACTTCTGTGGTCAGAAGCTCATTTAAGGCCTACGTTTCAGGTATGTCAGTGTAGGTGCTCATGCGGCTGATCTGAAGGCTGTTATTCCACCAGCACTTTTTAAGTGGTATCTAAGGGTCTATATTGCTGCCACCAGACGGGTGCTAAACGGAACTATTCTAGATGCTCTTTCGTGCAATCTGGTGCCTACTGAGACTTGTCACTATTCCACAATCATTGGTGGTTATGTTTTTGAGCTTTTCTGATTCATTTAAAAGGTTTTTGAAATCCAGTTTTTCTGTGATATCTTGGAAAACGTGCAGACCTATAGTGAGCCAAGCGTGTGTGCTTTGAGGGAGAGAAAGCACCCCCCCACCCCCATGTGTTTGGAAAAAGTCCTCAATGAAGTTTGAAACTTAGTTGGTGCTTGAAGTGGATTGAGAATGATAGAGCGTCACACTGGCGGCTCAAAGGGTACCAAGCGTGGAAAGCATGCTTCAAGGTAATTTCTAGTGGTGAGTCCTCATATATGTTATAGCTTAATAGGTAGGTGTTTGTTGAAATACCGATGAGAGCTAGTAATTCAAATTGAGGGAGGGACTTGTAATTGAGCATTTAAAATTATATTTGTTGATTATAACCGGCCAGTTGGGGCCTGTCCGGACCAGGGTTGGAGCCCTTGCTCTTGTATGCAAGAGTTGAAGACGGTGTTGTAGCACCGAGGTTGTTGTAGCAACCAATATTGGAGATGGTGAGTATTGAGTACCTACGAGGCCCAAGAGGGGCATTACTCCGTGGATATATCTTTCACATAATGTGGAAGTTGTTGAGATTCTTTGTCTTGGTGTTGTTTAGTACCATACTAGAATTGCCACTAGTAGTGGTGCTGTTTCGTCTATTTTTACTTATGTTAAAGTCTTGTTTGAGTCGGCTACGCTATGTTGCCGACCTTTCTTGTATTCTTTAGTCTTTAGAGTCAGTTACTTTAAGTTGGGGTCATTACTGTGATCTTACTTCTTATTATTCATTATAAATAAAGCTGGGACGATGGGAGAGATACTTCACATCGATCCTCTCTCTCTCCCATCATTCACTCCATCTTTTGCTCCTTCGCTTTCTCTTTCCTTACTTTGTCACATGGTATCAGAGCAGGTTGCCGTTTTGAGAGTCATTTAAGGCTCTTCTTCTTATTCTTATATTTCTCTTATCCTCGATCGAATCAGGTAAGAGATCTGCTTTATTTCATTAGTTTATTGCTCACGGTTAAGGGAAAATCAATTCTGTTTTGCTATATCTGAGCCTATTGTTCTTGGTAATTGTTGCCTGTCAATTTATTGATTATTAAACCTTGGTTTAATATGGATTTCAATTACACATTAAATCTGGGCCTGCTGACATGAAATACTGCCATCAGTTACTGTTTTGGATATCCTTCTTTATCTTTTTCTTCTTTCTTTCTTATCCATTACAAATAATTACACCCTGCGTAACGATATTTTCATATCTGAATTCAATTCTAAATTCAATCATTATGGATTTCAGTTTCTGGTTTAATTCTCTCTTGTTTATCATTAAATTCCTATGTTTCAGTTGCAGATTTGGTTATACTATCCTTAAATTTCTGCCCTCCAATTTCTAATTGTGATTTTATTACCTATTGGCCTCACATCAAATCTGGTTTGAGAATATGTTTTGGATTTGGTACCGAGTACTTGCTATTAATTCAGTGCAGAGACATTGATGCCTTGCCATCAATTCCTGAGAATTTTAAGGCAAGTCTACTTAGTTTCTGAATTTTTGGTCTTGAACTTTGAAATCTGATTTCAATTTCTATTTATAGTTACCACCATAGTTATTCCTGAAATCAGATTATTAATTGTTTACTGAATTGAGGCATTAAATTCTGCATACCAATTCTGTTATCTTCTTAGTTTTCTATTTTCCTTCTCCCAGTAGGACTTTGCCATATCTCATAATCCAACTGTTGGATTAACATCGTCTTTTGATATTTCTCAAGTCGTTGATGTTTACATGAATACCGATTCTGGTCGATAACAGTTCGTCGGTTTTGATTTCTGAATTTGTGCCAAAATATGCTTGCGTACTTGCCCTATTCCTGGCCACACAAGGACTCATCCTTTTCTTGAAATCCATCTATTGGATCTCATTCAGCTTTGGAGATTCTCTTCATAACATCGATTGCCACATTGCCATTAAATCTGATCTGAATCCGACGGCTAAATTTCTATATCTGAATTTTATCCTTACCCTTAAAACCCAGAAAATCCCTTTCTGATAAGAATTTCTTCATTACTTTGAATCTGACCTTCGGATCAACATCAATTTTGGATATTTTTTGTTCCTAGTGATATTCTACAGATTATTCTACTGTTTGGTTGGTCTCTGTTGTCTGGATTTTCTGCTAAAGTCTGGTTTCATATTCTGATTTGGTAAATCATTGTGATCCTGGTTATCTGGGTACTTGGGATTTAATCTCTCTTTCACTTGAAGACCAAGGGTAATTTGTCCACGTGGAATGCTCCATGTGAGGAGGAGCAGCATATTTTCTCAAGTTTGCTTGTTACTACCAGTTGCACATGATGCAACCTACCTACTGCTTGTGTTTGATCCTACTAGTACTACTACTACTACTTGGTTTGCAGAGACCTATATTGCACTACTACTACTATTACTACTACTGCTACTGCAGCTGCTGTTGCTACTGCTACTACTACTACTACTACTATATGTCTTCTGTGGGAAGAACTTATGTTGCTTAGTGTTCGTAAGTTGGTGTTACTACCTGAAGGCCGTGTTGCAGTTCATATCTCGTTCTTGTTGTTCCAAGCTGGAGCATGTTCCAGCTTGAGAGGGAGTGTTGAGATTCTTAGTCTTGGTGTTGTTTAGTATCACACTAGAATCGTCACTAGTAGTGGTGCTGTTTAGTTTATTTTTACTTATGTTTAAGTCTTGTTTGACTCGGCTACACTATGTAGCCGACCTTCCTTTTATTCTTTAGACTTTAGAGTTGGTTAGTTTAAGTTGGGGTCATTACTGTAATCTTACTTTTTATTATTCATTATAAATAAAGCTGGGACAATGGGAGAGATAGCTCACATTGATCTTCAGTCTCTCTCTTCATTCATTCCATCTTCTTCTCCTTCTCTTTCTCTTCTTTACTTTGTCACAAAGATGAACCACATACCTTGTGTTGTGTGGATTTGTTTGTGTGCATTTTGGAGTGCCATTGTCTTGCAGTATGGGTGTGCACTTATCTATGGACCTGGCCATATAGTGGTTGCGAGGGGACAGTGCATTCGACTGTGTGGTTAGTAGTGAAGCAGAAATATTAGCAGATTGACAGTAAAGGACTAAAGGTTGGGGGAAATTTTAAAGAGCACTGATTCTTTCCCCTCAGTGCTGAGGCCAGTTTATCACAGGTGTCACATGTCGATTTGATCCTCTTAATTTTCTTCTTAAAAGGTCAATATGATTCTCTTAATTTTGTTATTAAAATAAAACCTGCCATGCATGAATTACAACATTGAAGAACAATGTACAGCTACATCCATGTCACCATTGGCTTGTGATTATATGATGAACTCTACATGATGCATACATTTTTCTTAGACTAGTAATGTATAATATGCTAAAATTCTACCTTTAATAACTTAAAATCAGGGCTGACACTTGGACTTTGCTAATGCTTTACACTTGAAACATGCTTGTATAATTTTGTTTGATGGATACTTTTATCAATCAAGAAATGATTGTTTTGCTGCAGGAAAGACGAGGGCAAGAGATGCCGCATTGAATGCCATTCAATCACCTTTGCTGGATATTGGTATAGAAAGGGCCACTGGAATTGTATGGAACATAACAGGTGGAAGTGATTTAACTTTGTATGAGGTATGCGTACTATTCATGAGGACCTGAACTATTGCATTCTTATTATTCAATTTTTGGTCGTTCATTTCTGCATAAGTTCTGTAGATTGAAACTAAAATATACATAGTCATAGAGGCTAGACCACCAATGAGTTGGAGATCATTGATAATTTCAACTGGAATGTGTAGTATTTTTTTTCCTACTGGTGTCTTTCATGTATACTCATTTAACACATTTGTGAATCTTCTTTCCATACCTGCTACATTTTAGCTAAAAGGAACAGCTCCTAATGTTCCACCCTGCATGATAAGTTTGCTCACTCTTGTCGTATGTCTGTGTCAGAAATGGTATAACATGAGATAATTATAGTTTCTTATTGTATCTTCTTATTGCCCTGTTTCTCCCTCTATTTTTTTCTCCGATTGACAATGTTTCTCCTTATCTTGTAGCTTTGTAGTTTTAGCTCATTCATATAGAATATGTCGTTCAATAATGCAGTACTTGGTTGTCCATTCAACTAATTGGTTTCTTAAATCCAAACCCTGTATCTGTCAAATGTGAATTATTTACCAAGTGCACTAAGGGGGCAGGTGTTGCACAAACCCTATTGCCAACACAATCTGGGTGTTGAACTTTCAACTTGTAAGTGGACCTGATACAAGCCTCCTATTCCGATGTGCACCTGACTCTAATTTGGGTTGGGTTTGTATGTGAAAAGAGCAGGGCCAAGGGTCAAAAGCATGAATTTCACAATAGTAGCAGCACAATACCCTGTTCCCTTCCCCCAAACCCCAACCCTCAAATTTATACCCAAGTCTAACATGACATTTGGTTTGGCAATCATTTTTACTTTGATTTATTGATTCCTATGAATCCTATTAGGAAATAATGGCCAGAGAAAAGAAGGGAATATGATTATTGACTATAAAGTTGCATAGCAATTTACTGTTACTGCACTTGGAAAACTTTTGACATGACATCTACCACACAATTTCGCTGCTAGAATTTCTCAAGCTTGATGAATTCGTACAAAGATACTGGTTTTAATTTACTTATCCTTCTTGATTACTTTGTTTTCCAAGTCTTCAGTTCCCATATTGGATTTCTTGCAGGTAAATGCTGCTGCAGAGGTGATATATGATCTTGTGGATCCAAGTGCTAACTTAATTTTTGGTGCAGTTATAGATCAGTCATTCAGTGGTCAAGTAAGTTGGGATTGTCTGGCCTTGCATCTTTCTGCTGTTGATTGCATAACTTCCTGAGAAAATAGTGATGCAAGCAAAATACCGTGGCTGCACAAAAATTTTAGATTATAAAGTTCCATACACAAATGTACTATCAAGATCATGGCATAGTTGCGTTGATGCAACCCAGTGAATACTGTGAGGAGATTCAGGGACCAACATTTCCACCTGATTTAGTTCGTCTAGGACAATAGACATAATTTTAGTGGTATGGAAATATAACTCTCTTGCTCCATATGGAGCTATCGTCATATCAGTTTGTTTGCATCTGGAATATCTCCCTGGTGCATTCCACTGAATTTTCATTGGGCTTTATCATGTTTGATAAACATTTCATTTGTTTCTCGGTTCTGCTCCAATAACCAACCTTCACTAAAGATTTAGATGTTTATCCTTATTGGTAACCAGGAATTTGGGTTGTGAGTCATTTGCTGGCATTTAATTTTTGTAGGTGTCAGTAAGTAAAAAAATGGTGACAATTGTAACTTGGCTTGCTGACTAGCAGGTCTGATGTGATGAAACATGTACACATTTCTTTTCCTCCCTTTGGGTTGGGGGTATGGGGCTGGGATTAGGGAAGAGACATTGGATTCTTATAAACATGACCAATAGAAGGGCAAAACAATTCTTAGAAACTATTATAGTCTTATTAATGCTTCCAGTGATGCCTGAACAGGAGAGAAGGCTATTCAATAGACCTGAAATTTTGATTGGTGCAATCTATGATTCTGATGCATCCTTCGGATATATAAGATAAAATAAAACATATGGTGGGGAATATTGGCATCTTGCAGGACAAGTTCTAGATTGAATTATCGTACTTATTTGATGAAGATGATATTATGTAGGAAATTTAATTCTGAGGCACCAAACGTAGGGGTGCTTGGAAAACTGATTGATGTAAAAACTGGGTTCAGTACAATAACAAATAATGAATTAAAATATTCTTTTATATAGCTGGGCAGCTAAATGCTTGAGATGTCGACTGTAAGAAAGTTGGGTATACACCATACAAGGTATGTGCCGCCTCTGAGGTCAAGTTGGTGATACATTGAACTGCTTTAATGCTTATATGGCAGATATTGTGCAAGACTAGATTTAATGGGTCCTCCCCTACTGCTTAGTGTTGCTTACTGCCGTCAACCTAAAGAAGATGCTGAACTCAATCGTATGGAGCTGATTATTCATCTCCTCCTCGACGAAAAGAAAAAGAAAAAGAAAAAGAAAAGAAAAAGAAAAGAAAAAAAAGAAGGGGAGCTGTTATAAATAATGACAGAAACTGAGATGGAATGAACTAGCAATACAAAAGCTTAGTGTATTACCCCATTCAATAATCCAAGCCTATAAGCGAATGTATAATAGGGGACAGGGGATGGTGGGAAATTATCTATGATAAAAGCATCTCTGCCCCAGCCTCATTTTCGAGGCCTATGTGATTATGTTGAGAGAACTATCTTCGTAGGGAGGTCCATGATTTGAATTTCACCACCAATAGTTGTGGTGAAGAAAATGGCTGCTAAGGAATCTGTTTACAACACTATTAAAGGGTTCAATGCCAGATGCCATTATTGATTTATTAGTAGAGGTTTCAAGTGCTTGGTTTTATGCATTATGACTTTTTGTTAGTGCCCACAAAATGGTGGTATACTTGCCCTTTTCAGCAATCTTTACTTATTCAAAAGAGAGACAGTGAGTGGTTTTACATGCAAAATTGAAATTTAAGAGAGGATTCAGCCTTTAGTTAATATATGAAGCTTGGGATTCTTTCAATTGGTCTGTGTTCAGGTTAGCATCACTCTGATTGCTACAGGATTTAAACGTCAAGATGAAGCTGAAGGAAGGCAGCTTCAGGTTGGTGGTCTCTTTGCCCCTCTCTCTCTCTCTCTCTCATGTATCCGTTCATTCTTATTGTTTGGGATCTGGATGTATTACAGGGAAGTCAGCTAGCACATGGAGATGTTAACCGTGGGATCAATCGACGACCTTCTTCTTTTGCTGAAGGTGGCTCAGTGGAGATCCCGGAGTTCCTGAGAAAGAAAGGACGCTCACGTTATCCTAGAGTTTGATGTACCGTGTCTCGTTCTTTTTGTTTCCTCCCTTGTAATATATCTGTGCCCATCGTTTTTCAGTTAATTGTTCTATTTTTTACTTCAAATCTCTCCATAAGTACTCCAAATAGTGTAGGACATAGTGAGGTCATTATACCTTAAATAGTTACCAACTCCGAGATCATATCATTTTCTATGAATCCTATTTTCTCCGATTGAATAATAAAAAGCCGAATTGTTTGAATTTGTTCAGTTTATTACAGAATTTATACTGAATTTCCACTTTTGGTTTGAGTTTTTACATCGCAATTCGGCTTGTGTTATTGAATTGACTTGCATTATTCATCCTTAATGATCTGAACTGTTGTTTATACGGATGATTAGAAGCTGTGCATGGTGAAATCTTCTGTGGAATGCTTGCTGGTGCTCTACAGTGTCCAGGATGACTTTCAATCGATTGGAGAAGTTTTTGGTTCAGTCTCTTCTCCACCCCCATGACCCATGTCACCTGTACATTGATGATGGTTGTTACGTGTTTAGTCTTTTGAGATTATTGATAGATTGCTATGCATTATCTCCATATATGATAAGATTGTTAATTAGGTCATGTTTGTTTTGTTGTAAAATTTTCGGTGCAAACGATGTTTTACATGAAAATTTTTCTACTTTTCAGTTTTTTTTTTTTTTTTTTTTTTTTTTTAATATTTTATTTGGTTAAAACAAGTAGTGAAAAGAGTATATTTTGCTTGTTTTGTTCGTATCTCAGGAGGTGCATTTATTGGTTGTTTATTTTGTTAAAATAAATGGGAGGATGTCACACAAGTTTTCTTGTGATATTATTCCATAGACAATGTCCAGCCAAACTGGCAAACTAATTTGCTTACCATGTGCAAGAGTATATAGTAAACAATAGACATGCTTATCAGTTAGTTTCATCTTTGGATGGTAAAATTTTCAACTTCAATGAATTTAAAATAGATGCTAGTAGGTGGTAATTGTTGTCAGGATTGAATTCGTCTCCTGGGGCAGCTGGGTTCAAGTCGGAATCTAAGGAGTGAAATTCAGTCGGTGTACATACCAATACATCGGTATGGGAACCGATTGAAATCCAGTCCTCGGCAGTCTGCAGGTGCGCAGGAGACGATATCAAAACATGAATTTATTCTGTTTGAGGTTTCAATTCCTCCAATAGTGGGAATTGGATATGGTCTAAAAATAAATGTATTTAATGATTTAGTATAAACTAAAGCAATTCTTGAGGGATTGGATTTTCAGGATCCAAATTGAGTTTTGTTCCAGAGATTGAATTTATATGAATCCGTAGAGTCCAAATCTTTTTTTTTTTTTTTTTTTAATTGGCAAAAATTTTCATATGTGGCCGTGCATGTACACAGTCTGCATTGAATGAAGTCAAATGAGCATGATTGTTGATCTGAAATATTACAAACACCCCTCTCCCTCTTATAATGGGCTGATGAGAGGAATCTCCAGTGTACAAATCCTTCCAAAAACAATTCACAATAACAGGTCCATTCCACAACCATCAGTTGTTCTTCCTTTTCAACTCTGCAATTCCTTATCAAGTTAAACAGCAATGGAAGTTTGAAATGGAACTCCTTTCCGATTATAATTAGGTTTTGTTTTAAATTCCTTGGCTAAGACAAGGTGTTCTAAAATGCCCTTCATTAGTCATCGCAGTTGGAAAACTCGAGAAATTAGATAAAATTCAACAAACCTTATAGCAACTATATGATATCTCAAGCTGCCAAAATTTCAGTTCGTCTTTCTCAAGAGCATATTTTAACTTTGATTTTCTTAAATTTATCATTGTTTCATCATCATGGTCGTTTTATTTTATATCCTCTATTAGAGGGCAGGAGTCTCAGAACACCCAATGGTTCACATACATGCATCTGTATTCTCTCTGGGATCTCATCACCGCTCATATCCGTTAAGTCCCACACTCTAGAGGTAGAGCCCACATCACATTGACATTGATAGGATCCTTTGCAAAATACAAGTACATGCAGGTGATTTAAACCCAGAAAAGAAGGTACCTGATATGGGGACAAGACCCGGTTCAAGGTTGGTTCAAGATTCGATAACCACCAAGACCATTCCGATTCTGATCCAAATCGGAAAACTCATTCCGAGTTGGCCATTGCCACCCGATTTCAATACCGATGCTTAGAACCCTGGTTCAGTCTCCGGACTTCACACCACTTTCTTCCAAATCAAAAGTTCCACACTTTACATGTCAAAATTGAAAAATCATCTCTCTCTCTCTCTCTCTCTCTCTCTCTCTCGCTCTCTCTCTCTTTTCAAAATAAACGTCAACCTCACAATCCTCCAAAAGCCTGTAGCGAGGAATCTCTCTCTCTCTCTATAACTTTCACCAGACCACACAAACTGGAATCCAATCACCAACATGACACGTACACATGTCACATACCATACAAAAGAACAATCGTGACGTGTAAACTAATACCCCACCCATTTTCTTCCTAACACTCTTCCCACACATAACACCCTTCCTCCATGTAATCTACAGCCTCCTCTTCATTACCATCCTAGAAGAAGAAGAAGAAGAAGAAGAAGAAGCAGCAGAAACATGAGTGATCGGAATCTCACCGAGCCCAGTGACCAGATTCCTTCCACTCCCTCAAAACCTGAAGATTCAAATGATGACAAACGGGTCTATCTACTAGGAAAACAAAGCACCATCCAAGAATCCAAAGATGACTCTGAAGCTGAAAAAAAGAAGAAGAATTCAGAAGTGATAACAGAAGATTCTGGACGTGAGAAACTGAAGAGGCATCGTAAGGAAGTAGCAGGTCATGTTTGGATACCAGAGATATGGGGTAAGGAAGAGTTTCTCAAGGATTGGATGGATTGTTCAGCTTTCAATGCTTCACTGGTTCCCAGTGGAATAGTGTCTGCTAGAGCTGCATTGATCGAAGATGGACAAGCATCTAATTCAGGTGGGCTCAGAATAGAGAATAGATGTCGAGTCATGACTCTTTTAACTTCAAGAAAATGATGGATATATATATATATATATACATATATATATATATATTAGTTTTTCCTTTTTTTATTATTCTCATTTGTGATCTGTTAACTTGGTTGATACAGATAAAGAAACTTCATATATGATGATCGCTTTCATTATGTTTTTTTCTTTTTCCTGCATGATAAATGGGTTTTAGAAGACCAAATCTCTGTAACGTAACGTAACGTTTCATTTTACACTACTGAGTTTTTTCAAATTTTCAATCTCATGAACATGAAATCATGCTTTGGAAATCTCTTGTTTATTTTGTGAATTTTCTATGGATTTAGTTCTTCATTATCATTATAAGTGGTAACCATGCCAAGAGGGCTCAAGGCTTAAAATAAAATCCAGAAAAAGATCCTCTCCTCCTGTTGTTTATTTAGTATATCTAGTGGTGATCCAACAGTTGTAATTTACTCGACATGCATATCAATGTATTGATATACACACCGAATGGTTAGAAGAGGATAGAAGAGGATCCAAACCCTAACAATCTGAATCAGGTCATGTTGATTCCGATCCAAATTGAATCGGTTAGAATTTCCCCACTCCACTCACTGTTCTGGTAGATTGATGGTTCAACCACTCTTCATTCCAAAGCAAGCCCAAACAATCAAGAAACAGACAATAATCTATAGATGAAAAATCGGGTTGTTGAACTCATTTCGGATCTATAAACTCCAAGACCAAATCCGAAAAATATCGAAACGGCACAGCTTTGGACCTCATCTCAGACCTCACTTATAAGCCCAAGATCATCCAAAGCTAGTCCGTGACTCCATATATGATTGGAAGGGGTGGACTCATTTGATAATCATCCTATTTCCAATCAACCTGGGATCCAAGTTGGGATTAAGTTTTCTAATCTCATGATTTTTCAGATTAGTTTGGTCGTTTGGTAACACAACTCCAAGATCGATTTTGGAGCAGAATAGGATTAGAATGAGCATTTGAAAAATGCTAATCTGGCATTTCTGATCACATTGGAAATACAACTACTATACCAAATTTACCATCATTATTACTAAAATTTCAGGGCTAAAAATGTTTTTTCCCCACCTTCCCCAATCTTCACGCTCTGCTTCTCCTAAAATTTTCAGCGAATTTAAAAAAAAGAAAAAAGAAAAAAAAAGTGAAATAATGATTGGAAACCAGAGGGCTTCATGCTGTCTCCAAAGAGGCCCAACTGGAAATCAGATGGCTTCCCATGGGAATCCATTAGTGAAAGGGTGAATAGATTGATGTGATTATTTTCGGAGCTTGACGATCCAAAGATTCTCTTTAATGAAACACAATACTGTTTTCACTGGACAAAAAAATGGAATCTGTGGGATTGAATATATATATATATATATATATATATATATATATATATATATATATATATATATATATATATATATATATATATATATATATATATTAAATTAAAATTTTTGTTTTTTTTCTTAACTTCCATCGGAATGACTCGATAAGCTGAATCTATCTAACCATACTCACTTGCAACTAACGAATGAAAAACAGGAAGGAGAGAATAGAGAGAGGGAGTCGAAAAAATACAACAATTTATCGCTCGTAACCAGACCAAATCTCTAATCTGACAAAAAAAAAATTCCAAATCATAACTACATTGCCCCTTATCAACAAAGAAGCACCAACAATCATAACTCCACTGTCCACCATTTGGGTTCCAAGAGAGAGAGGGGACCTGCAACTATTCTGATGAACTCAAACTGCAACTCTCTGTCGAGGTAGTAGTTGGTTACGGTGAACAAAAAAAAATTGTGTTTTGTTCGTTGCGGGGACGAGTGGGAAGATAATATCATGTTTTAAAAAAAAAAAAAAAAAAAAGGCTTCTGCTCTCTCTCACTTGCTCCGGATCGTGGAGAGCTCTCGAATTTCTAATCTTTTGGCATTTTGATAACAGTCCAATCCCATATAGCATGGGATTAAACCATTTTACTCCCGGGAAGTATGAATCAACAGGATTAAGAATTGAAATGATTATCAGACGGGCCCCAAAACCTATGTGACAACTCCCCGTCTCAATCGCTGACACCCTCGCTAGGGAACCCACACAATACAGGGCCCCTCTGAATCATCACGGGAATTCAGTACCCCCAGGCCCAGGAAAAAGATTGTCTCCAGATTGTCTCCAGTCTGTCCAGTCCAGCCGTCCAGTCATGGACAGACAGACGAACTGGATTTAAAGGACACATCCCCCTATGTATTGGTATACGTGTCTTTTGAATCCAATACATCCGTTCACGGTTGGATGAACTAGACGGACTGGAGACGATCTCAATCCCAAGCCCCAACCCAAATACCTAGATTGCCGTCGGGAGACACGTGACACGTAACACAACACATGCAAGGTAGTGAAACCTGAATCCACCTTTACCCCCTGACCCCTGTATTGGCTGTAAGGCCCATTGCAAAGGTGGGATTTATGCTGTAGACATCCATCCAACCCTCATATTGGCTTCGGTCTCCTGGTGCCACTGTGAAGTGGAGCACTGATTTGTAATTTTGTATTGGATGTCGGGTTGGCATTCTCCTTTAAGACAAGACTCCTTCAAGATCTGCATGTCTTGATTACCCTTTTTCCCCCGTCCACCATACAACATTGGTACGTGCCTGTCATGAAATGGGTTCTTGATTTTTTTAGAGTTAAAATTATGAGCAGACCACTGCCAAGAATGGCTCCCTGTTCTTTTACAAGAATCAACCAAAATTACGTTTGTGTTTGAGGCTTTGAGCTTGACATATCATGGGGAATTTATAGAATTCCATAAAATACACAGGCAAACATATAATAAACTAATAACAAGACTGCTTGGAAATATATAAATATAAATAAACAATGAAGTTATTGTGTCAGGGTACAGAGGCAAACTCCCATATCTTCACAGTCGCATCATCGCTTGTTGAAGCTAGTAGACGGGTTTCCTGCAAATTACCAAAAATCCAGGGATGAGTGCTTAACTACCCTGACCCAACATTGGAAAGGCAACAATTTGTAGATAAACGTTAGCTGAAACACTACTCCACTAAGATGGTTGAAAATAATGGATTTCCTGTATAGCTGGAAACACTACTCCACTAAGATCGTTGAAAAGTATGGATTTCCTGTATATGCCAACCTTCTAAAGAATGTGATGGACACTCTTCCTCTTAACTATGATAATGTAGTAAACAGCATGATAATGTAGTAAACAGCATGATAATGTAGTGATCAGCATGACAATGTAGTAAACAGCATATTTACAAGGAAAATTGTACTCCTTTGTGCCCTCTGATGTAATTAAATGATGAAAAATGCACTCGGGAAAACTAGATTTTTTACCAGTTTCCAATTAAAAAAGACAAATGATTCCTCTACCCTTTTTCTAGTCTGCCAGATGTCAATTTTTGGCATATCTAGGACAAATATTTCATCCTGTACGCCATGCTGGCATGACTCTAATTATAATCTCCTATATTAGTCTATCACAAGGTTATTCAATCTTCTACACCCAGCAATCCAAAAAATAGCTACAAACGGTAAACCCCAGATACTATCACTGCCACAATCCATGGTGTCCAAAGAAGTTGTGTATGCAAAAGATACCGGAATGCTCGCAGGACATGGTTTTTAGACATTGGATCGCTGAATTTTCTGGAGACAATAAAGTTAAAAGGGTTTTTTTTTCGTGAAAAAGTTGAAGCTTGTGAACTAAGCATTGTGAGTCTCCCCCCACCATATTGCATCTCAATATTGGTAAGGACTAAGGAGCATACAGAAAACTTCTGCTGTAATAATACATGCTAATTAATCTCAAAAATGTGATGCTTTGAGCACCTCCCACTGGATAACTGAATTTTCTCAAGACAAATAAAGTTTCAGCATTTTTTTTTTTGCGTAAAAAAGTAGAAGCTTGTGAACTACTCACATTGTGGGTATCCAAAAAATAAAAAATAAAAACCCCACCACACTGCATCTCAGTATTAGTAAGGACTAAGGAGTAAACAGAAAAATTCAGCTGTAATAATATACGCTAATTAATCTCAATAATCTGATGCTTGAGCCCCCCCCCACATAAAAAAAAAAAAAAAAATCCCGACAAATATAATTGCATCATTAGTATAGTAGTAAACCATTATGGCAAGTAACAAGAATTATTGAATGCTTAGTATATGGATTTTGAAAATGTTAAATTCTAACTGAAGGAACTGCTCAGATGACAGTAGCCATTAATCAATTGGTTGATATTAGTATAATTCCATCATAATATCCTACTACTTAAAGCTTACCGTGTTGTTCCATTGCACGGAATTTACATCCATGTTGTGGGCCTTTTCTTTTTTCAACAGCATCTTGTACAAAGGTCCATCAACCTGTAAGAAGAAATAAAGAGAGAATAAGAATGGTAAGTACAAAAAAAAAAAAAAAAAAGTTAGTAATTGAGTTGTGGGTCCCAACCCCCTTGCACGTAGTTAGTAATTGAGTTGATTTAAATTTTTTGTTTTTACAAGTTTTAGTTAGTAGTTGAGTTTAATTAGGACTCTTATATTGAAATCCTATTTGAGTTCTAATTGTGTTTTTTTAGAGTTTCAATCCAATTAGGAATGTAAGTTTATTTAAAAACATTATTATTAATGAAATTAGTAGTTGATGATTATTTGAAGAAAAAAAGAAAAGAAGCTAGAGTGCTCTCACGGTTACTCTTTCTCTCCCCCCACGTAAGTCTCTCTTTCTTAGTCCCCTCCTTCCATCTCTCTAGGCGGTGATCCCTTTCTCTCTTGCTGTTTCGATAGCTTCTTTCTCCTCTCTATATCTTTCTCTTTTTTGGTTTTCCCTCCCTATACCATAAGGTATATTCCTATATCTCTTTTGTTCTAATTCTTTATTTTGACTCCCTACAATTATCCCACCATCCCATTAATTATCCCTAAAATCATCTCACGTTACTATTTTGGTTCTCATCCCTTTTGCTCCCTTACCTGATAATGGTGTTTTCGATATTCTCCATTGATATTCCCTTTCATCCCTTTAAGTGAGATTCAGTCTCCATTACAATCCTCTTTAGTGTTTTTTAATTGCATAATGTCACACTGCCTCTTCTGCAACCATGTAAGCGCTAGAAGGGAACCATTGTGGAGCACCATAGTTTTGGAAACATGAACAATTTGGACAGCTGAAACAGGTTATACTAGAAATGATGCCATTCTCAGTTCAAAAATTGTTGTGCTTTAAAAACTGCATCCAATTGGCTGGTTGATAACTTTTTCTTTCTTTCCCCTTCCCTCCTTTTCTGGGCAAACCAATCAATTCAATAATGCAATTTGTTTTGCTTTTCTTTTGAGGGCATGAATTTGTTCCTAGAGGTCGATGCCATTTCATACCAATCTAAATCTAATGGACCCGTATTGTGTAACAACCTTATGTAGGATAACCTACGTCAGTTGGTCAACCAGTTCCCTTTAGAGATGCTCGGACATATGTGTACTGTACAACTCAATTTGACTATTTGACATGCAATAGTTGATGTATTTATGGCTGTAATTTTGGACAAATCAATATTCTGTACTCTTTCCACCTTTCTTTTCTCTAATTTGCTCCTTTATCAACAAACTTAATCCCCACAATGAAAAAGAAAATCCTTCTTCGTTCATAAATGGAAAATACATGGGATGTCAAAAGCATTAAGCAAGATATGACAAACTGCCCTAAGAAGAGGATGCATATGAGGGTTTACCGAACCATCTGTGTTCTCAACAAAAAGACGAATAGCGTCATCAGCTGCTCCAGTGGCTATAACACCGTCCCTGTCAAATTCAAAAATAACTAAGTAAATTCCTAAAAGAAAGGGGAAATGAATCGTCTTGGATATGATAATATGGCTTCACAATTGCGTACAACCTAAGCAGGCCAACATTCAGACAAAACTGCGCAAAAATAATCAATACCTATACATATGCCATTGATAAAACAGCTTGTGTAGATGAAACATCATGCTATTATACCATCCAGTCTAAAGGAGCTTGGTATGCTAAAAAAATGAACCAAAAATCTGGATCCAATCTGACGTCCAATTAAAAATTTTTGGTTCAGTACAAGATTTTATTATAGGGGAGCTAGTCCTGTGCTCTGCCAGGCACTCTGGCCCTGTGCATAGAATGCAAAAATCAAGGACTTGGTGATAAATCAAGTGCCACTCTTGGTTTTTTGTGTCATTCTCTTTTAAGAAATAAGAAACAGCACCACAGAAATCAATTGCGTGACCAAACCTGGTCACCCAGCACCTTTTACATAATATTAATTTCAAGTCCACAAAAATTTGACTTTTCGCAAGTCAATGACATTAGGTCATCTTTATCTTTTACTTATTCTCTAAAAAAAATTGACAAAAAGATCTATTTTCTATCAGTGATAAATCTGAAAATTTTATTGAAATGTACCGGACCTTTTCCCATCATACCTTTCAGAATAGAATAATTTATTGACAATTAGCTATGATTTGTTGCCAATATGTCGTGAATTTCAATAATTTCAAATAATTTTGTTTGCATTAACAATGAGAATCAAAGAGCTTTAGTGGAGAGCTACGAGATTAAAGAAAAAGGTAAGAGTTATTTTCAGCAATTTTTTTTTTGTGAACGAGTTATTTTCAGCAATTATTAAGTGAGAAATACATGGGAACTGATAACTTAAAAAGAATAAACAACACGATAAAGACAACAAAGCCGAAGTACTGCCCTTCATGGTTCTAAACTTGGTCGAAACCACCGAGATAACTGGTTTTGACAGGTACCAAGACAAGTTAAGAGCTTGGTACCAACAACTACAGGGTTTCGTTTTGATAGGCAGTTGAACCAGACCACCAATATAAAATTCACAGGTTTCGATTTTTGACACTCAAAGCTTGGTTTTAACCTTCCAAGTCAATATAGCTAAGAAGACAGTACACAAAAATAGCACTTATAAGGCAACACTTATTTATGGCTTATATCATTTACGTAAATGTTTCTATATTCATAAATAAGCAAACACCCCCAAATTTGAATCCAAATAAAAATAGTTTAAAATTCAATTTCTAAAAGGATAAAAAGTCAACTTTCAAGTTCAAGAACAGAAACTGGATTTCAATTGCGGGGTGATTTTCAACTTTCAAAATGCTAGGCTTTTTCTCAAATTTCAAAATTTCATAAATTTTATTATAATAAAGCATCACTAAAAACCAAGAGGGTGAAAAAATAATTTATTGTTTTGATGCCCAAAAATTTATCTTCATCAAATGTGATTTTAAATAGCATTCGTGTACTCCAAACAAGGTTGACTAGAGCATAACTCCTTCAATATAACTTGGATTAAAGCAATCTCATATTTGGTGAGAAGCTGGTTATGCTAGCTTTCGAACAAATCCAAGATTGTTTGATTCCAAATTATATTGAAGGAATTACGCTCCAGTGAAACATTGTTGGAGTACGTGAATGTTGTTTAAAGTCACTCTATATGAGAATGAATTTTTGGGTACCAAAACAAGAGATTATTTCAGTTTGCTCTTGGTTTTTAGTGATGTTTTACTCTAACAAAATCTATGAAATTTTAGATATGAGAAAAAGCAGAGCATTTGAAGGTTGAAAATCGCCTTAATGACATAAAATCCGGTTTTTATTCTTGAACTAAAAAATTGACTTCTTATCCTTTTGGAATATGAATTTTAAACTATTTTTATTAGATTCAAATGGAGGGTGTTTGCTTATTTGTGAATAGTATCTTGCATCAATGAAATAATAAAATTAAAGAAACATTCACTTAAGTGATGTTAGACATTAATAAGTGTTGCTAATTTAACTCTGAAAACAATCCCTGGGCGAAATCTAGTCAGCCTCGAAACCGAGTTCTCGAACCATGCTTCCATTAAGGAGGCTTCCTGCCGTTAAAAAGGTTTTGAAGAATGTAGAGGTAAAAAAGCTTTAAGCGAAGATGGTAACCCAATTGAGATTTTGAAATGCAATGCAAAAAGTGGAAGAGCCCTTGGATTACACTGATTTATTAGTGGTGTTCCAAGATTATTAGCACCATAAGAATGTCAAATGAACGGAGGAAAAATGTTGTGCAGCCTATCAGCAAGAACAAGGATTAAATTCAGACACCAACCATAGTAGAATGAAGTTTGTTAGCCTTATTGAGAAATTTCCAATAAGAGTGATTGAGAGAAGATTACAAAAAACTAAAGTTGGAAAATGAGTTTGGTTTATGCTAAGGATATTGGTGATTGGTGTTACTTCTTAAAAAAGCCAATTAAAGAAGTTAAGAGAGGAGAAGAAAGATCTTCAAACAGTCTTGGTTACAGTTAGAGAAAACAAATGTTAATACCCAGAGAGATCATTTGGTGCTCTTTTCAAAAGATAAAGAGTAGAACTTTATCACTAATAAAACTTTCCTGAAAGATAGGATATCACCAAAAAAGTTGGTGTCTAAGACAATAGTTGACTACATTGTAGTTGCGTCAAGATGGCAATAATTACCCCAAGGGGATAGCTCAGCTGGTAAAGACCAACACCTCAGAATTAAGAGGTCATGAGTTCAAATCTCCTTGGGGCCTACCTATCCAAAAAAAAGATAGAAATAATTAAATGATAGTCAGAACTGACTAAAGATAAGTTACTACCTTGACCAATGAACTGAGAATATTGTCCGATCATGGTATCCAGCAAGAGTGCAACAGTGCCTCCTGAGAAATCAATACAACACTCTTATTAAAGCACTACAAAAAATAATAAATAAATATCCTGAAAAGGAGGGAAAGAGTTGACAATCAACTATTTCATAAATCAAATAAAAGTAATTACCAATCACTCAAATGCAAGTACAATTTAATTTGGCAGGTTGCTACAGTTAAGCAACCAAAACCTTGATGCCTACTGGTGTCATGCAACAACACACGAGTAATTTTGGTTCAACTGCAGCTTACATACCAGAAAGGAGAAGCAGGAATTACTCCTCGGGAGGACAAAATTCTTTATGATATTGTTAGCCATGACCAACAGCTTTACTTTAAAAATATTGAATGTCAGTTAGAGATAACTATGAGATAAAAGATTTACAAAATGGAATTATGCACATGAAAGAGGGCACCTTGCAGTTTCTTCAACTTCAAAAGTATAAAGCAAGAAGGAAAATGCCATAATATCTCAACTACCAGCTCCCTAACTGGATCTGAGAAACATAAATCTTACAGTATAACAGTCAAATGCTTGAAATCCATGACCAGAAAACTGGAAGCACTCTCTCTCTCTCTCTGTAGGGCTTAAAATGGTGGGGAAATCGTCAACACACCTTGTGGGCCAAGGCGTCTATCACCATGTTAGCTTACATATGCTGCTAGCCTAGGGGTCTCCTTGGCCTCACCTTTGTCACCTTGTTCAACTTTTGGGCTGGGCAGGCACCATAGTGAAAGGGCATATTTTTCATTTGTTTCTTTTCCTTCCTAAAGCAATAACAGTCCCAAAATAGAACTAGATTTCCAGAAATTCAAGATCAGCAAAGCAGAGTAGAAATAACAATCTAAGGAGAAATTATGTAACTTGAAATAGAAACGTGGACCTGGTTCTCTGGTCGAGTGTAGATCTCAATTAGTAAGAGATGCCTGCAACAGATCTTAGGAATCGGAGACCTGGACAGTGGTACGCAGGGTATTCCTAGTAGCACTAGGAAAACAAGGCAGAGTCATAGTAGCTGAGATTTCAACAATAGTGCTGAAGATTGCAGATAAAAATTCAAGGGAAAGTATAATCAGGAAACTAGTATATGGAATTTGAGATGAAACTAAGTAGAACTGAGGAAGTAATGATCCACAATTTGAGTCAAGCCAGCAGAAGGAAGAGAAGAAAACAGGCCAGAATAACATATGGTTCACTCTGGTCCAGTTTTGAGCCCGTTTTCTGATTCTTTCTGGCCCTGCAGTTTCAGTCTTGGTTCCCCTTGGAACCTTTAATCGTGAGGTCTGACATGGTGTCTTATTTTATTATTTGGGCCCTTATTATTTTGATTGTCTTACTAGTTCTGCCAACATTAGGATACTAGGCCCCATTTGGTAACACTTCCCCAGAGTGTATCTAGTGTTTTTGTGTTCTGTAGTAGGGAAAAAACAGTGGAAACACATTTGGTTGTTGGGTTCATTTTTCTGTTCTCCCGGAGGAAACCGGCCATAAGAGTAGAAAACAAACATAAATAAAGAAGCAAAAAAAAAAAAAAAAAAAGGTGCTTACATTTCTGGGAAAAATCAAAAGAATCAAAAGGGTCGAGACCGCAACTCTCCACAAGCCTCCAATTGTCTTTCCCAAGAGGTAAGAGTAGAGACACCACCATAGGTACTCCTCTCTCCCATCTCCTTCTCTCTCTCTCTCTCTCTCTCTCTCTATGATACTTCGACGACCGTCATCGCTGGTCAGACCTCATCCTCTATCCCTCGCTACCTCTTTGTATCTCCCCCTCTCCCACTCTTATCCTCTGATAGGTATCTCCATCTTCTCATTCCGGTCTCTCCCCTTCTCTGCCTTTCTCCCTTCTCTCCCTCTCTCCTCTCCCTGAATGACGTCCACATTCTCTCTCCCTCTCCCTCAATCCAACAAGAGGGAAGAGGACCTGAGGATTCCCATTGCAATTACAAAGATGTGAGGCAGAAATCTTGGAGGAAGTGGACCACTAAGATTCGTGAATTCAACAAAGGCAGCCGGGCACCTTCTCCTTTTCCGGTTGAATTGTTAGACAATCTTGCCGGAAGCTATCATTGAACTTTAGAGCAAAATTTTAAATTGACAAACCCTGCTGTAGAAATAGAGAAAATTTTTGGATTTGGATGGGAAGTTAGAAAGAGATTTGGAAATCTCCAACAACATAGATGGAGAAGGAAAGAATAAGGTGGTGTTGTATATAGACTATAGAGACGGATTTGAAGATGCCATCGCTCGTAGGAAAAGGAGAACAAAAGAGAACATTGGGATTCATAAGCCAAGACTTTCCACTACCGTTTTGGTCTGTCATTGTCTCTGCCATCACCATTGCAACTGGAGCCCAAGTCATAGTTTTCGAAAACAATTTACAGAGAAACGGGCAAGGACATTGAAGGAATAGGAGCTGAAGATCGGGGAAGAAGAAGAAAAAGGTACTAGGTAGTGAAAGGACTCTTACAACTCAACTCAGCCTTACCCCTACTAAGTGGGGTTGACTATATAGATTCGTTTTCTCCAATCAGCTCTATTCAAAGCCATTTGATTGTAGTTCTAAACCATACATAACTTTCCTCACCACTTCTTCTAGAGTAACTTTAGGCCTAACCCTAGCTCTTTTACTTCCTTCGATTTGTAAATCGCCTTTTAGAACTGTAGCATTTAAAGGCCTCCGTTGCACATGTATACCACCTTCACCAAGTTTCTTGCGACTTACCATGTATGTATTGGGGTTGGGGTACTCCAAAATTTGCTCTAATTTGCTCATTATTTTTTTTTCCTAGTTTTACCACTCATCCATCTCTGCATCCTCATTTCAGCCCCATTAAAATGGTGTACCAGTGCATGAGGCTCCCGCTACTACAGGGTCTGGGGAGGAACAGAATGTATGCAATCTTAGCCCCACAACGTAGAGAGGCTGTTTCCGTATTTCGAACCCGTGACCACCAGGTTGTCATACCAGATTGCAATATGACAACCTTATCATTACACCAAGGCTCGCCTCATTTCAGCCCCACTAAGTTTGTTTATACGCTTCGAGCTTTAAGGGGATATGCCGATCACATAATACTCCGAGCGCACCCCTCCACCAAAGTTCAAGGTGCCGGTTTCGACCAGCCTCGAAGCAGAGTTGTCTCGAGTTTAGACTAGATTTCGGTCGAAACCTGGGATTTTTCCTAGGACATCTCGAAGCTTGGTTTCGAGAGCCAAAAGTGTGTTTCTTGATCTGAGTTTTTTTTTTCTATAGCCTATTTTAACCATTTTACACATATTCTCACATTAGTTTAAATTAAAAAAAATCCAAATTATAATATGTGGTGTGGACCCAAGTTTGCTAGTGTTCGTTGAGACTTGGGATTGTGTTTAAAATAATGTATGCAATACATATTTATGACTAACATTCGTGCACTTCTAATAAGATTTGACCGAAGCATAACTCCTTTAATATAGCTCGGATTCAAGCAATCTCGAATTCTTTGCAAAGCAAGCATAATCAACTTTCCAATAAATCCGAAATTGCTTGAATCCGAGTTATAATGAAGGAGTACACTCCAGTCAAACCTTGTTCGAAGTACGCAAATGCTGTTTAAAGTCGTCTATGTAAATAATTTTTTGGCCATCAAAACAAGAGATTATTTTGGCGCACTCTCGATTTTAGTGATGCTTTACTATAATAAGATTTATAGAATTTTTATATTTGGAAAAAAGCCCAGCATTTGGAAGTTGAAAAACGCCCCCACACCCAAAAATACAGTTTTTGTTCTTAAACTAGAGGGTTGACTTTTTATCCTTTTGGAATTTGAATTTAGACTATTTTTATTGGATTCAAAATTGGGGGGGGATTTGCTTATTTATGAATAATATCTTAAGTAAACGAAATATAAAATTACAGTAACATTTACTTAAATGGTATTAGTCATAAATAAGTACTGTCTCGTAAATATTTTTCCTGTGTAGCTTAATAAGTGTTGCTTTTGTGTACTGTTCCTGGTTTTGGAGTTGAAACCTGTCTATTTCGACAGGTTTTGATCAAACCCAACTTTTATAGGCCAAAACCATGTTGAAACCTAGTTTTGACCGAAACTTGGTACTTTTCAGGTTCAACCTAAGGTTTCGTCTCAGCCTTGGTAGAAACCGAGTTGTGCCAGTCGAAACCAATTTCGACCGGCACCTCGAACCATGCCCTCTACTTCATCCACCGTATTTTTAATTCTTTGTACAATATCTTCCTCTATGTCTCCTTCTTTATTTATGATTGAACCTAGATACCTAAAGTTATCACTTTGTGGTATCTCCCTACCATCAATAATCACCACCCCATTCTCAGTCCTGCTATCACTAAAGTTACACATTATATACTATGTTTTTGTTGTACTTATCTTAAAACCTTTTGATTACAAGGTTGATCTCCACAATTCCAACTTTGCATTTATCCCTGTTTTTGTTTCATCCATCAAAACAATATCATTGGCAAAAAACACACCAAGGGATGTGATCTTGAATGATTCTAGTCAGTTCATCTACGATTAGCGCAAACAAAGACAGACTTAGACCTGACCCTTGATGTAATCCAATTGTAATTGGAAATCACTACTATGTCTCCCTTGAGTTTTTACACTAGTCGCTAGACTCGCTACACCATTATACAAATCTTTAATTATGTCCACATATCTACTTGAAACATTTTTCTTCTCTACAATATACCAAAACAACTTTCTAGGAACTCTATCCCCTTTCTCTATCTTTTATCCAATCAATTTACAGTTTACAATTATTATATCTCAAATCATGCAGCTATGATATCTATCTAGTTCTAGTTTTCTTCTAATTTTCTGGTTTTGATTGATTGAGTTCTAGTTCCTGAATTGGGTGTTATTTAATCTGAAACTGTTGCTATTGAATTACTCATTGAGTTCAGATTTAGTTCCTGTTTAAAATCTTTCCAAATTGATTTCAAGCTCCTTGAATCAAGCAAGTATACTTATTCAAATTCTGGATTTTGAATCTGATTTCTGATTACCGTTTATGGTTCTGTTTACTGTTTAATCATTCAATTAAACCATTATTTGGTTTCCGTTTGAACACTAATTTATAACCATTGATTTACTGTTCCTGGGATTCCTGAAAGAATCCTCATTTTTCAGTAGGATTCTTCATTATCCAGAAATCTGACCATCAGACTGGTTACTGGATTGATTGCCTCCCTTAACAGCCAACTCAATTATACTTTCAGGCCAATCAGACCTGTAAAATTCAACTTATTAAATTTCCTACATTCTGAATTTGGTTCCTTATTGTTGTGATTCTGGATTTACTTGAGGTTTTCTAACCCTAATACCCTAAAGACTAGAAACCCCATTAAGTAATGTAACTATGGAAATCAAACTGGAAATTGCTAGAAAATACAGGGGTGGTAAAAACACTATGGAAATAGAGAAAATAGAAAGAAATATAGAGATAGGAATCCACCTGTAGTCCCTTGGAATCACCATGCAACCGAGAATCCACTCAGCAATACTATGAATCTCTCACAGTAACATAGCTTAAAAAAACTGAAAACTATTATTCATAAATTCATAGGTGAGGCCGTAGGCCATCACATCTATATATAGATTTCATAAACCGACTCTCAGCCAATCCCTAAACTGATCTGGAATAATTACTTGGAAATTGGAATGGCCAAAACAGACTAACATTTGACAATCCTCTTTTAGCTAGGAATCTAAAAAAAAAACTGAACATAAACTTAGAATGAAATCTTGAAACAAATTCTTAATAATTTAGGACTTACCTAACTTTCAACATAAAAACAACTCAAATAAGCCCACAAATTTAAACTAAACTAATCCTAGTCAACTAATCTCGTGACCCTAGCTCTTACTCTAATTTTAGGCCTATTTACAGTGGCCTATTACAATGAAAACCTGTTGGACCAAAGGCCTAACACATATGTAACCCCACAGCTTATTTCCAATAAAATAAATAGAAATAAGCCCTTTATGTGATTTTCCCGCGTCACTCCCCCTCCAACCAACAAAAAATGTTGCTTCCTTAACTTGCTTTCACTTTACTGCAACACTTTGTTAATGCTGTCTTTCCTCTTGAATAATTAATTTTGAATCATAATTTCATAACACAACTACATCATTTAAAAGTGAAATCTGTCACACTGCTCTTTACTTTATTTATTGGTTGACTTATTTGTTTTGGGATATGCTTATGCTAAATTACTGCTTTGAGTGATGTTTTGTTGGATAATTGAAGTGGAAACACAAGTTAATAGCATCAGATTAAGCTGCAATTATCCCAATCTAACCAAATTTAAAAGCGAAATGTGATACAGTTCTCATAGCTTAATTATCGGTTGCCTTGGTCAATATAATCAAAGTTCAAAATCTCGGCGAGATCTTGGGATTCTCGACGACTTTGCAGGCGATAACCTATGGGCTCATGCGAACTGGGGAGCTAGGATTTCTTTAATGTATTATCTAGTATTGAACTATGAAGTAATGATTCGTATGATATACTTGGGTTGTTTTATAATGAAGTATTATTTTGTTTCTCATTCCCCTAATGCATTATTTTATTGTCTCATTTGTTATTTTTAAATAATTATATTAGATAATTATTGAGTACAATAGCCAATATTAGCCTAAGTTTACAACAGGCTTCAACGTTTACTGCCAAAACATGGGTGTAAACCCAAATAACCACAAAGTGTGATTATTTTTACAATTTTATGCTCTAAATGTGTTTATGTATGCTAAAATAAGGTTTCCCTGAAGTATCAAGCCTTAAAAATGACATTTGGCCACCGAGACAGCCTGTTTTGAGGTGTCTCGGTTTTTATGCAGAGTCTCGGTGAGATCTTGGTTTTCCCAGGGGCCAAGACGTCCCCGAGATCCAAGGTTTTAAACCTTGAATATAATTATGAAACTGCATTGGTGAGGACCTTGCCTAGCCACCACATTGGCTTGCCTCTGCCCATTGACCACTTGGGCACTGGTAAATCAGGAAACCGGAATCTTTATTTGG
This sequence comes from Protea cynaroides, assembly GCA_028583415.1. Lineage (NCBI taxonomy): Eukaryota > Viridiplantae > Streptophyta > Magnoliopsida > Proteales > Proteaceae > Protea > Protea cynaroides. Next base: position 53,224,380 of record CM053269.1, read on the forward strand.
TAAAGATTACAAAAGAAAGCTTTATAATTCTCTGTTTCAGTTAAAAGGTTTACACGATTCTTTCTTTTTGTGGATAGGCTTCAACCAGTACGCCGCTATACTGTCTTATTTCCTAGCTAACATATCATCAGGCACTTGGAGAGCACCTGGAGATTGGATGATAAGTAAAAGAGAAAAATCCTTCTCCTGCTAGAATACAATCACTCATGTAGAGCAAGATTGAAGATTCTAATTACAGAGATGTGGACTAAACATAAAAGCCTGCTGTTACGAAAATTCAAGCGCCATTAACATGTAAGCCAATCTAATCAAAATGATGACATTTCCAGGGGAACAACATAGAAAATAATGGCATCAGCACTCTTCATCAAAGACATTGTTATGTGTTGATAAATCTAGATCCATAGGTTTCTACTCCTGGTTCTTTCAGTAAATCACTGCATCATTTGCATCCATTAGTCCTTTTTTCATTTTCTAATGAGCTACATTTACTTCTACTTCTGTAAGGTATTTTAATTAATAACATACAATTTAAGAACACAATTTCCAGCATCTATGTAAATCTTTACAATCTTTTTGAAGAATAAGTATCTACACAATCAAAATACAGTATCCTTGACAAGTTTTTGACCGTACAAAAAAATGCTAAGGAAATAAAGAAGTATCTAGTATCCATGGCAATACATTCAACAGATCCCTTTCAACTCAACAGGAGAGCAGACAAACCTGACCAGAAAACACTAAATTCTACAAACAAGTAACTAATTTATATATTACCTACGGTAAACGGATGCAAAAACAGGAAAACCTAGGGAGGATATGGCAATACTGATGGAAAGGATTTTGAGTATACAGGGGGAACATCTCACCAAGGGGCACATCCCTCATTCATTGCATGTCTGTCAGTCTCCCATATCTTTAAAGTAAGATCGTCACTGCATAACCACCATGATTAGTTCAAATTTTTCTACAGTTGCACTGCTGAGAGCCTGGGATAAGATAACAGTACTAACAAGAACAAAAGAGTAATCAATTTTAAAGAAAGAAAACATCCTGTAACAGTTTTACATACCTACAAGTTGCCATTTTGTCCCCAGTAGAGTTAAAAGATAGGGCCCAGACCGTAGATGAGTGTCCACTAAAGAAAGAAATATTCAAAATCTTATTAGGGAAAATAATTATTTCATTAAAGCTGTAGAAATGGTTACATAGTTATGCCTATAACAAAAATTTTTAATTTGATCTAGAGCAAATGGAATATTGAAGAAATCAAACTTAACAAAGAAAACTAAATTTCCCTAGTTTGCAACCAAGTTCTTGGTTGCAAACTAGGGAAGGACAAAGACGAAGTCACATATACTGAAGGATTAAAACCAGCACTTATTTTTTTGCATCCTCCATTTAATTTATCAAGAATGCCGGCTTATCATGCTTGGAATGATACTGGTTGCCTGTGTTATAAATGTTAGCCATTGGCTGCATCTTATTTTGTAATTCCTGGAAGACTGAAAAGAACCTGCTAAAGAATCCCAGGAATATCCAATTTGGAAATTCAAATCCAGCAGCTCATCTTTGTCCAGAAGAGACTTCAGTCAGTTAATAACTGCCCAATTTTGACTTTCTTCATTAAATCTTAAAGCAGGATACATAGGATTTCACTTCCTCTATTTGTGTCTTTTAACACTGACTCCTTCAGAGAGCTAGGTCATCCATCTTTCTTGAAGGTTATAGACCAGAATCTACCAGCTACCGTCTACTTCCCTCCACCACATCACACATGTATGAAAGATAATGAACTCAAAAAGGAAATAATAATCACTCAAATTACATTTAATTAACCAGCTGGTGATTTGATCCTGCAAATTCTTCACTTCGGCTATTGATCATGATACTTGTCTTGTTATTTATTGCACAATTCATAGAGGTACAGTGTGTGTGTGTGTGTGTGTGTGTGGACCCATTCACCAGGGTCTATTCCCATTCTCGGTAGGACCTAGATGGTGCTAATGCCATCTGAGGATTAGTGCCATCCAGCTGGCCAGTTGCTGGTTGGTTTGATGATGAGTCTTCCATTATCTTGCCCTCTCATTTTATCCTTTATTTAGTTGTTTATCTAAGCCTTCTATTTCTTCTCTCATTATGTAATTAGGACTCCACATATGTGGAGATCCTATCTCTATTGTAAGTGGGACTCCCTCTCATGTTGACATGTGGGTCCCATCCCTAGCTCTTGTTCCCTTTGTTTACCTATAAATAGAAGGTCTCTAGGAGAGTAAAAGCAAGCAATGTCAATTCTGCTCCCTTACATCAGAATTGACATTGCACCTCTCCCTTTTCTCTCTCTGTCTCTCTCAGTTACAATTTCTGGTTTTCTCTCTTGTTTTCACACACACACACACACACACACACACACACTACATAGAATTGTCCCAACTCATAACCTACTAAATAGAAGTCAAACGAGAATTAGAAAACCTGTCATAAAGCAACTGCTCAGCCTAGAAAGGCCCATTAATTACTGCAATTACAACTAGCATTACAAATAGCTCTAAAATAATAAAAATTACCAGAAGAACCTTCTCTACTAAAGACCTATTAAAGAACAGCCACTTTTACTCATTGAAAAAAAAAAATACCGCCACTAATTATTGCTAGAGCTAACTGCCAACAAGGCAAATATGTTGAACAGTCCTTCATGGAACAAATAATAAAGAAAGAATATTTCCTCTTGATTTGATCCATTCTGATGTTTGGTCCAGCCCCTGTCAAGTCTTTATCCTTGCACACAATTTCTGACCTGCCCAAACCTAAATTCTATTAAACGCATAATACAACAAAAACAACAACAACAACAACAACAACAACAACAACAACAACAACAACAACAACAACAAAGCCTTAACCAATAAAATGGAGTCGACTACATGGATCCTATCCCTCTAATTAGCTTCGTTCAATGTGATACTTGATACAAGGCCCAAGCTATGCATGTCTCCTCACCACCTCACCTAGAATCATTTTAGGTCTCCCCTTAGCTCTTTTAGTTCATTCGATCTGAATCAAATCACCCCTCCGTCCTAGAGCATCTAAAGGTCTCTATTGAACATGACCATGCCACTTCAAACGACTTTCTCGTAGCTTATTATGTATCGGTGCTACTCCCAAATCAGTTCTAGTATGATCATTTCTTACCTTATCCTTCTTAGTTTTGTCACACATCCATCTCAACATCTTCATCTCAGCTACACTAAGTTTATCCATATGATGTTTCTTACTCGCCCAATCCTCATCTCAACACATGTACCACTCAATAAACCATACCTAATAAATCCACTCGAATGCTAAAGTGACCCAAGTGGGGCTCACCACATGGAAGGGGGAGCAAATCCAGCCTGCAAAACAATATGCTTCTCCCACAAATTCAATTCTTATTCTTTCTTCCCTTTTTAAAACTTCAGATCCCCATAAAAAAATACCAAAATATCTGAAATATTGAATGTTGGGAATTGCCTACCATTATGAGTGACAACCAAGGCACAAGTTATACGATCAAAAGATCCATCACCGTAATAGCACACTCTGATACCAAACATAAGGCAAGAGAATCCACACAGCAGTCTAGAAAATAAGGTCAGGATTGAATGTGTTTAGGGATGATGGGTTGAGACTTGAAAACAAATGAGGCGTGTTTATGTATTGATTCAATGGACGAAGAATGAATAGGAAAACAGGATTACGAGAACAAAAAGAAGACAATAGGATGAATTAGACAGCATAGAATGAGAGCCCCAGAAGTATCACCATGTATCACTGATTCAAGGTAGAAGTCACACCAGGTCACCAAATTCGAAGTCATGTCCCCTTTAAAAGGGGCTTGATGGTATTGCATCACCAAATTCTATGCAGTATCAGTACATAAATTAAAACTGATGGAATACTATTAAATGGCTATTGTACCAAACAGATATTTGCTAGAAAAGCTAGCCATAAAAATAACATATTAATATCCCTGCAAGCACATACAGGGAGTCTATCACCTTCACAAGTTTCCATGCCATTGGAAGTAAATAAGCTAAAACTTAATCAACATTGAGAGTTTGCAAAACAATTACTTTATTTAAAAATAAAAAAATAAATAAAAAAATTAAGGCATGAACAGAGAATGGCTTGCAAATAAGGACCAATGGAATGTAGAGGTCTTAGCCCCACTACCATCAGTGGATACTGGAGTGGTAATGGCAGCCTAAAGAACTTGCCCTAATACAGTAATACTAGTATTATTATTTGGTACATATGGATGGCCAATTCGAATTGACCAAGAGTGGGATGAAATTATTAATCTAAGGAAAGCCCCGATGACTTCAAGATCTGAAGCAACAAATAGTTATTATCATTCCTAGACTACTCCTCGGAGTGTGTGGATGTAATCAATTCTGATGGGGCTCAGAATACAAAGATTAACAGAGCAGGTAGATGGGTTATAATTCAGAACAGTGCTGGAGGATTTGACGCTGGTAGAGCTGCAGTGAGTCCACTCTCCTGTGTTCCGATATCTGAAGCTCTAGCTCTCCAAGATGGGAGTCCTTCTAGCTCGTAGTTTGCATTATTTAAAGTGCCGTGGAAGTCAGAGTCTCTCTCACATTCAACCTGTTAACGGGGGAGGCTCTGGGGAATGTTGAAATGCCGCTCAACGTAGATGATTTGAAGGGTTTATCTGCTATGCCCAGAGCTTGCACTTTCCAATATTGCCCCAGATTGTCTGCTTAAGCAGCTCACAAACTGGCAAGGTCCTTTTTTTTTAAAAATAATTATATGGCTTAAATGTTGATTCTTCATGTGGCTTAAATGTTTCTTCTATATGTAGTATGAGCATAATTATATCCATGGTTCTATTTCGGCCGAAATTACCCAGTTCAGCCAAAATATTTCGATTTTTGCAAAACCTAAACGAGACAGTGTCAAGATATAAAATGTTCGTAATTTTGGTCTGAAAATACTTTTCGACCATGTTTCAACCGAAATCACTGTTTCAGTCGAAACCTGACTGACCATAGTATATAAGTACATCATTTTAGTCAAAACCTATCTATTTCAACAAGTTTCAACCGAAAGGGACAGTTTCGAGGAGATTTCAACTGAAAATCAAGGATTCTTCATCACTTCTTCACATTCCAACTTGGTCCAAACACCTTATAAAATGTCAACCTTAGAAGTCAGAGTAGTATAAAAAAGAAAATAGTATACAGGAGGGATAATATACAACACACAATACTTATTTATAACTAATATCATTTAACAATAAACATTTACTTAAGATATTATTCATAAATAAGCAAACACTCCTCATTTGAATCCAATAAAAATAGTTTAAATTCAAACTCCAAAAGTATAAAAAGTCAACTTTCCAGTTCAAGAACAAAAACTGGATTTTCGATAGGATGATTTTCAACTTTCAAATGCTAACCTTTTTCTCCAATCCAAAAGTTCCATAAATCTTATTAGAGTAAAACATCACTAAAAACCATGAGTCCGTCAAAATAATCTTTTGTTTTCATATCCAAAAAATTATTTCCATTCAGGTGAATTTAAATAGCATTCGCATACTCCGAACAAGATTTGACCGAAGTGTAACTCCTTCAATATAATTTGGATTCAAGCAAGGTCAGATTTGTTGGAGAGCTAACATAATCAGCTTTGCAAAAAATCTAAAATTGCTTGAATTCGAGTTATATTGAAGAAGTTATGCTCCAATCAAACCTTATTTAGAGTATGCGAATGATGTTAAGTCGTTTGAATAGGAATAACTTTTTGGACATCAAAACAAAAGTTTATTTTAGCAGACTCCTGGTTTGTACTAATGTTTTACTTTAATAATATTTATGGAATTTTAAATTTGAGAAAAGTTTAACATTTGAAAGTTGAAAATCGCTCCACGATCCAAAATCCAGTTTTTGTTCTTGAACTGGAATGTTACTTTTTATCCTTTTGGAATTTGAATTTTTTTATTGGATTCAAATGGGAGGTGGTTGCTTATTTGTGATAATATCTTAAGTAAATGAAATATAAAAGTTAATAAACATTTACTTGATCACAAATAAGTGTTACCTATTTAACTTTGAATACAATCCTAGGTTCTAGCATATACTAGCAACTTGGATCCTAAAATGTTCTCTTATCTTGTTGGAGGAGCAAGGAAGACAAAACAGGGAGAGATAATGAAAGATAAAACTGAAAACAAACAAAAGAAGTAAAATAGAAGATAAACAATTTAAAAGATAAATGGCTCTATTGAGGAAGTCGTGCCTCTAGCTTTACTGAGGAAGTCGTGCCTCTAGCTTTACTGAGGAAGCTTGGCCTCGGTGTACGCTTACAAGTTTACATTGTTACCCATTCCCCCCCCCCCTCTTCTCATTTCATTACGTTCTTCCCTTTTAAATAGCTATTTATAATAACTAACCCAAATAACTAACAAACTATTCTAGCTATTTCCACGTACTAAATAACTTACCACTCCTATCCACTAACAATAACTTATAGTGCCTTACCAGTTACAACTTATAAGAACTAACCCACTCCTTTAATTAGGAACCACGCCTACTAACTACCCCCCGGGCCCCCCGTCCCCTTGAATTTGGTCTTGTCCTCAAGACCGTATGATTCTTCATGATATCGATCCTCCCACGTTGCCTTAGCTGGCAACATTCCTTGCCAATGGATGAGTACTTGTGATTTACGTATGTAGGCCTGCCGATGTAGAATTGCCTATGGTTTGGGGTGGAGAGTTCCGATGTGGCCATGATGGGAACTCTGATGCCTGAGCTCTAATACCATTTGAAACGTTCTCGTATCTTGTTGGAGGAGCATGGGAGACAAAATAGGGAGAGAGAATGAGACAAAATTGAGAAGAAAAAAAAAGAGGTAAAATAAGAGATAAACAAATTAAACGATAAACGGTTCTATTGAGGAAGTCGTGCATCTAGCTTTACGGAGGAAGCTTGGCCTCGAAGTACTCTTACAAGTTCACATTGTTATTCATTCCCCTCCCCCTCATTCCACTAAACCAAATAACTAACAAACTATTCGAGCTATTTCCACGTACTAAATAACTTACCACTCTTATCCACAAACAATAACTTATGGTGCCTTACTAGTTACAACTTATAAGAACTAAGTCTAACTCTAACCCAGTCCTTATAATTAGGAACCATGCCTACTAACGATCCCACCGATCAAGATCAATGTGGTATTGTTGTGCACATAACAGATCCACACCACATAATACCATTTTGGATGGTTTTTCTTACATTAATTGAGGGAATATGTGTAAAATAGATACAATAGGTTACACAAACAAAATCAGAAAAAAAAAAAACCAACTTCTAGGCCTCGAAACCAAAGTTTCGAATTCACCACAGAAAAAATCCTAGATTTCGGTCCCATTTCAGCAAAAATCGGTTTCGTATTGGTTTTGGGGCTGGCTGAAACCAGTCTCAAAACCGAAATTTAGAACATTGATTATATCAATTTCATACTAGATATAATGCATATATATTGAATAATAAGAAAAAAAAAATAGGGAGGCGCTTTGTCACCTAAGCATTTAGGTGGCCTCTAACGCTTTGGGTCGCTTTTTCATTTATAACTATGGTGACAAGTCCAGATTCTTTCATTGTTTCTCTTGTATGAGTCTCTTTCCTCCCCTATTCTTGTTCCTATATTACATAAGGGGTTTAATAACTAATAACCCACGTAATCATTATGTTTCAAATCAATAAATCGATCTTCTTTTGTTAAAAAAAAAAAAAATGGAAGAGTGTGAGCCTAAATGAGAACAGTAACTAGGTTAGTACAGGCATAGAATGGATACAGTCTCTGCACAAGGGAAAAAATTTTCTCATCTCCATCTGCAAATGGCAAGAGGACATGTCTCTCATCTCATACATTCTCTCCTCCTTCTTCACCAACAACTCAGCTGCATGACTTGCCATAGGGTTACATAACCTCCCAGACCCCCTTCCAAAAAAAAAAAAAAAAAAAAAAAAAGAAGAAGAAAATATATATATATATATATATATATACACCGGTGTTACATAACCTATAATATAGAACTCACAAGGATCAAGTATCAGTGATACATAAAGCCTGCTACATCCTACTTACAAGACCATCCATTACCTACAGCATTTCTTGATCAACTGCATCACCTACCACACAAGTCATGCTGCCATCTTATTCTGTTATATCGGGGCATTATCATCTTCCTTTCGGCCCAGCATAGTATGTCTGGTTATTGTAACACAGTAGCTTGAACCCAAGGAGATACGAAAGGTCTATGACATATCTAGACCAGCAACAGACAAGACATTATTGAATACATATTTACTAACCAATAGAATATGAGATTCGGTCAATAAATGGGACTGAATAACCAGTAAATGGATTAATAGGGAAAAGAAAGTTGAGCGTTTAGAACCAAACAGAAAGACATGATCCCAATAGAAGTTTATGTTTGGAGGGATGGCCAGATGGCCACTCCTCCAACAGCTAGGTGAAGACTTGGGGTGAAAGAGGATAAGCACTAGGTATCCTGCAATCTGGGAAAGGAACATTTCAAAAGCCTCTGGCAGTATTCATGTGAAACCGATTGTGATTAGGACGGAGTAGGAAAAGGATAATTTCAATATGAGATGCCAATGATAGTATAACTGATAAACTACAAGAAGGGCGTCCCAATGCAGTAGTGCACAAGGCTCCTGCTATTGCAGGGTCTGGGGTGGGGCAGAATGTACGCAGCCTTACCCCCACAATGCGGGGAGGCTGTTTCCTTGTTTCGAACCCGTGACCACCAGGTTGTAATAGTATAACTGATAAACCAGAAGAAAATGAAAATAGAAAACGGCACGAGGAAACTCCATTTTTAGGTGAGTACTCATGAAAATAAAGCAGAGATGTTAAGATATAGTACTTGTTAGCTTCACCTAGAGTTTGAACACAATGCCAATCATCGCTGTCTCCATCCTCAGCCCAAACCTGCCATTTAATACAGGAAGATCATGTGCATCATCAGTAAACCATACTAATAGCCATTCAAAATGGATTGAGAACAGCTACCAGTTTTAACAGTTAGATTCCTCCAGGCTCCAAGGGAAGACACATTCTAACAACTCTTATACCTTCACAGTATTATCGTAGCTACAGGAAAACAGAACATCCACAAAAGGATGCCACTGAACCATCTTCACATCCTGCGTATGCCCTTGCAAAACTGAAACACACTCGAACTCATTCCCTGGAAGAACTTCCCAGATCCAAACAGATTTATCTCGACTACATGTGGCAAGCAGAGAACCAGATGAATTCCATGAAACACTTTTGACTTCATTCTCGTGGCCCTATACACAAAAATAAAGAAGCTATCATATCTTCCAGGCAGGGGGGTATGGATGAAAATAAGTCCGCTATTAACAATGTTTAAAACTATTCAAACCACGGGAACTTTGATTAAAGTAAACAATGCGAGAATGTCTCAATTCCAACATTTACTGGACTATACTAACATTGATAGGGGTCTAGAGAGAGATTGATGACCAGCAAATAATGATACAGAAAGGCAGAAAAGAGCATGACAAACACTTTCAAAAAGTTACAGTACCTCCAAGGTAGCAACACATTCGAAATCATTCCCAATTTGCTCCCAAATACCAATAGTGGCATCAAAACTTCCTGTGGCCAATAATTTCCCAGACGGAGACCAGGCGCAGGACCTGACAGTCCGAGTGTGTGTTTCTTCCAAGACGGCCTGCAAAATTGTCTCATCCAAATAAACAAGAATTCCAACAGATGCCAACCTAATTATCAAATAATAGCCACGAATTCCGCTGCTACTTACATTGGGATTCATTGTATGAAGTAAGTACAGTAAGCTGACCAAAACCAAAAAGGTTAAAAAACAAACCTTGCATTCCCAAGACCCCGAAGACTGGCCGGAAGAAGGCTGCTGCCATATACGGACGGTCTTATCACCGCTGCAAGAAGCCAACATGGCGGGAATCCCAGCAACGCCGGTAGCAGGATTCCAGGCGAGGCTCCAAACCCTATCTGTATGTCCTTCGAGCTTCTGAATCTCTTTCAATTGGAGATTTCCGTCTATGAACTCCATGGGAGAAATCCGTAATGATCGTCTCGGGTGATCGGATGAATCTACAGAAGAAAAAGCACCGGATCTTTCAGCTTTCGCTGTCCGACTAGCCCCCGCTTCGACTACTGAGACTGGCGCAGTTGCCTCGGAAGAAGAGTCGTGCTTAACTTTAATTAATAAATAATGAATGGGGTTTACTTATATAGGCCGAGGTTTTGCGGCGGTTCCCACAGATTCGAATTCAATTGACATGGAACTGAGATAAACATGATACATTCATACATCGGATCTTATTTCTGATTCTGCGATCTATACGGGGTATGTTCGTCAAACACGATAATAGCAAGCTTCACCCAAAATCCAATTGTGGAAAGGCATTATTTTTTTTTTCTTTCAAATAAGAGCAAAAACCCTAATACGCTGACATTTATTAAAGTAATTACGGTCAACGGCTGTGTTTGATGGGTTATAAATAAAAAAATTAACGATAAATCAACACCTATTTTTTCTCTTTTCTTGTTTCCAATTTTTTTCTTTCCTTTTCTTGTTTTCTAAACATTGTCTCAGTTTCCTTTGTTTTGGCATTGAATGAGCAGAAGTAAGTCCTCGTTTGATCAAAATTCTGTCTTGATTCCTTACTTTCGATTCGGAGTAAGGTTACAAGAGTGTTTAGGAGTAGAAATATCAAACATGTTTGATAATACAGTTCTGAAATAGATCACAGAACATTTTTATTACATAAACATGTTTGATAAACACATTATCCCGCCAATTAAAGTCTAGAAAACTTGTGATGATAATGTTGGTGGTGGTGGTGGTGGTGGTGGCGATGGATGGGTAGTGGAGGTGGGTAGTTGTGGCAATGGTGAGTGGTGGTTGTATTTGTGGTGGTGGCAATCAAGTATTTATTTTGTGAATAAGAGAAGTTTGTGAGAGAGGATTTTTTTTTTTTTTAACTCATAAAATTTGGATTATAAAGTCAGTTTGAATCATGTTCATCCTATGGGAGCTTGAATCCAATTAGATTTATCATACGTGATTATACTCTAAAATAGCTGGAGTGAGAATCCAAAATATAATCTTTATCAAACAAGCCATTAAAATGTGCCAACACAGTGGTGGTTGTAGGTTTGTCATAATGATACAAGTGATTGATATAGCAAATTCTAACCTTTGATAATTAGAATGTTCATTGGATTAGCCACGTGTCATATATTCAACTCATTAATTAATCATACGAGTTGCCTATCACCTTATTTAATTTAATTTAATTTGATTTTTTTAAATCATTCTTTGGCTTCACATCTGTTTTTTTTTTTTTTTTTTGAATAAATAAACATTCAAAACAAAACAGGTTACAACCAGGGTTTCATTCCTACACATATTATAAAGTCAGAGAGTGGAAATAGTAGGGCTGCAACAGGGCCGGGTTAGGTCGGGTTTTTCAAAACCCTAATCCTAACCCTAGCTATTTAAACTTAATCCTAATTCAGCCCAACCCTGTCAAGGTCATAAAATGTACAACCCTAACCCTGACTCTGGCAAGGTTAGACCTAACCGTAATCTACCCTGATTGACCCTGACAAGGTCGAGTTGGGCCAAGTTAACCCTGATTTAGGGTCGGATTGATCTTGATTGGTCCTAAAACATACAACAAATTGTTAAATAATATACATATAATAATTACAACTTAAAGATATATATAGGGTCGGGCCGGTTCGGGCTAGGCTCAACCCAAGGGGTCAACCCTAACCCAACCCAACCTTGCCAGGGTTGATCAAAATTTGAGCCCTAACCCAGCCCTACCGGGGTTGGGGCCGGATTCAACCCTGCCAGGGTTCAAGATGGGTTTGGGCGAGTTTTGGTTGTCAGGGTAAAACTTGCACACCTAGGAAATAGGCCAGTGTTACACCCCGTAGATGATACAACCTTCCTTGCTAGGGAAAGCAACATTGCTTACTTTCCTAAAAGCAGAAACAAAAAGACACATATTGACAAAAAGAGATTAAATGCCACATATCCTCTTTAATATGATGAGTCCGGATCACCTGCACTTACTAGAAGAATAATTACTCTTCTAGTACGCTCTTTGGACGACAAGTGTCATATGGAGTTAACTGTTTAACTGTGTTAACTTCAAGTTAACTAAATAAATTCTTTTTTCTAATTCCTTTTATTTAGGTAATTGATTTGGTGAATGACAATCACAATTTTTTAGGCAAGTAATCTATTAAAAATAAAACTCTAACTATTTTTAAGGTAAGTAAATCAATTAGAAATAAAACTCTTAACTATTTTTAAAAAGAAAAATAATTAGAAACTCAACTATAATAAAATCAAGATTTTTTAATTCAACGGTGCATTATCTCATTAAAAAAAAATGTGATTTCCCTTTTTTCTCTCTTTCCAAGTCTTATCTGTCTCGGATTTAAACAGAGCTTTATCAAATTAAATCCGAGACAAAATCCAATTTTTTTTTAATTTCTTATAATTAGATAAAGTTAATTCCAACTAAAAAAATGTGATTGTCAATTTACCAAGTCAATTACCTAAATAAAAAGGAATTAAAAGAAGAATTTATTTAGTTAACTGGAAGTTAACACAGTTAACTCCATAGGACACTATAGGACACTTGTCATCCAAAGAGCATACTAGAAGAATAATTACTCTTTTAGTAAGTGCAGGTGATCTAGACTCCAATATGATAGACCTCACTCGGACAGGGGGAGGAAGGATTGTTAATACATCAGATGAAATCCTCACAGTCGGACTCAACAATGAGGTTTTTAAAACCTCCATTAGTAGCATGTTGAGGAGCCATTATAATGGTCAGGACTTCACCCACGACAACATAAGAAATTATGATGTTATTAGAGGCCGCACTAAGAGGGTTGCCATTGGAGTCTCCAGAGATAATTCAACTTCACGTCTGATCACAAATAAAGGGGCATACTTGTGTACTAAATTTGAGCGCAGACATTTTCAGCTAGGAAATTTCTTCTAGAGGGGAGAGAGGGAAGGAGAGAGAGCGGGGGATAACTCAGGCACTAAGAACATTGGCGCATTTGTGCATGTGTCCCTCCTCCTAATACTTGTTGCTCACACACCAATCGACAACCAGCGCATTCCTGACTTGCTGCCACTCCTCTTACCACTAAGGCATTGATCGGTATCGGCAAGGCTTAATCAGTCCCCATCATTTCAATACCTCGCATTATGGCCACACGTTTAGCAAATCGGCCCTCAATCAGAGGGGCATGGACACATTTATATTTAGTCTGTTTAGTCTTGCATGGTTTATAATCGATCATATACTAATCAGCCCTAATCGGTTTTTAAACGTGTTGCAATGTATATTTACCGACTGATCCATAATAAGTCTCACGCTAACTAAGGAGGCTATTAAAAGTTTTTAATCAATCTCTCCTAGAGGCAGTATCTAGGAGGTTGGCCATTTGGACCGACAAGGTCACACAATGCCTAACAAATATAGCACAAGCATATAAGAAATCATGTCAAAACTATATTTAAAATATCATAATAATTTCAAAGTTCTTCAAAGAATGATCATTCATTCATCTATTTGAAATACAAATTAAATAGAAGGGAAACAAATGCAAGGGGACTGAGAAAAAAAAGAATGATAGTAACTTACAACCCATGAAAGCAAGATGAAATGTAATTCTAGACCATAGAGCACAATCCATTGTGAAACGGCCTCCAAGTAAAGGTCCAACACTCCAACCTCTTGTTGCCATGTGATCCCTATCATATTCTACTCTCTGGCAAAGTACACGTAGTAAAAGAACATGACTGATGTGCCACTGTAGGTTTCTAATCGATCGATTTGATCGGGTGATCTACGGGTTAGACTCTAGCACCATCGCCCAAATTATATTCTGTTCAAGCTTAAGCTCTGTTGGGGGAAAATATCCGCTCGAAGCCGATCGCATAAGGTAACCACGTGGCGTTCATCCCAATCACATGAAATGACTACGTGGCGTTCATCCAGGATGCTGAAAAGAAAGATATTATGGTAAATCTTAAAAGATGCCTAAGTTCGACCCCTCCCTGGTCTGACACAAACTAGATGTAATGAATAGACAGGGGTAGCTGGGCCATTAATGACGATCCATTAATGGCCATAAATGCCGACAACAACCATTAATGCTAAATACAGTGATCTGACCCGTCGATTCAAAAGATCTCGATTCGAATCGACGAAAAGGTGAAATATTACTTGAAAAAAAAACCATGACAGGGACAATGTTTGGGAACCCCGAAGAACCTGGCCCACTAAGGGGGTCGAAAAGTAATCCTAAGGGGTCGAAAAGTGGCTGACATGATGTAATGATCTGTTTCAGGGGGTCGAAAAGTGACTGACATGATGTAATGATCTGTTCCAGGGGGTCGAAAGGTGGCAAACATGATATAATAGTTTGTTCTAGGGGGTCGAAAGTCTACTGGCCTACTGTACCATACATAGTCAAATCACAAACGGTGGCTGTCAGGAACCAGCTGGTCTAAAAAGGAAAAGTTCATAATTGGTGGAGTATATATATATGTAGCCTGAGAAGGGCAAGAGGAGGGATAGAAAAAGTATTCAAGAACAAAAAAGTTTCGTCTCTCTTGGTGTAGCTTATTCCTTCTGTCTTCTCTATCACCATTCTATCTAGTGTTTGTGACTAATGTCTGATCTTGGAATCATTGGGAATGTATTCAACTAATCACACCTCAAGAATCCCCTCTTTAAGGAGCTCTTGAATCTTGTTGGGAGCTCCGTACTGTCTGTTTTCCCTTTACAGATTCCATCAACAACAAACTCGACATGTTCATTATTTGGGCTGATCTGAGGGGCTTGAAATTGATATCCCTAGGCAAGAAGTTTGTAGTGGCCATATTTTAACTCTTTTTTAATAATTTTCATATCTTTTATTTTCTATCTTAAGTCATACCAAATAGAAGGAAATTAAACCATGCTACTAAGGGTGTGGATGATATTTTCCCAATATATATATATATATATATATATCTCCATGGAAGGAGCACCAGTTAAGGTTCTAAAACTTGGAATTTGACCTGGATCAGCAGAATCCAATCACATATGGACTAGGCTGATCAGGTCCCATTCGGGCCAACTTTTAAAGGAGCATGGCAGAATGAGATATTGTACCTTGATCTATCCGCAGATCTGGTTAACTCGGTCAATCCAGCGTATCCAATCCCCAAGTTTTCAAATCATGCCATCCGTGATCCGTGGATCCTTAAAAAGATGAATTACATGGTAAAAATCTAAGTCAAACAGATAACTGAAACCAACTGATCTCAAACACTTTGTAGCTCTTTCTTGATTAGATGGTTGCAATCCCAAAGATGTTGATTTACAGAGTGGAACTAGACTTTTAAGTTCCCACCTCTCCCCATATATATTGTTGCACAGATTCTCTGTGCTAAGAAAACACATAAAATCAAGTGTTCATTACCCCTGATGTCGAAATGTTGCTCACCCCAATACCACAACCCCCCCCCCCCCACCCCCACCCCCAAAAAAAAAAAAAAAAAAAAAAAAAAAACTTATGGTATTAGTGAATGAATGCTACAACTGTTAGCCATGGAAAAGCTTCAAAGTCCATTCATATACCTCAAAACTTGCTGTCAACAAATAAATATTACAAAATTACAGTACCAGAAATGCTTCCATGTTCTCCAATGCAAGATCCCAAGTAGAATTAGCCTAATGATGGAAGCAGATGAGGTACAAATTACAATAGCCAGCAAAATTGCTTGAATTACAATTGGCAGTAAACTGATAGAACTTGTGATAGATAACAAGTAAGATACAATGTAGATATTTTAAACTCAATTATTTATCATTAAGGATGAATATAATTTAGCTTCCTTGGCCTGTAAGAAGTTCTATTTCACCATAAAAGAGCTTTTACAACTACAGCCGCCCACTGCACTCGGATTTGAAGTTACCTGCACAATGGAGAGGGATTTACCCATTGTTACACTAATAAATACAGAGGAAGAAACAGATGATAAAAGCTTTCTAGCCACCTGGAAGATTTAAAGTGTTATTCTTTCCCCCTTCTGAATACATCATCAAAGATTTGGATAGCAACTCTTCTTTAACGGGTTTCACATAATAAACACATTTTCACTGGCAGAACCAACCTTGTTTTCAAAAGCAGGGCAATCCAAAGTGGAAATCATTTTGGATACAGCATGAGAAACTTTTGTATGGGTAAAATGCCTCGTGTCTGCACCCCTTTACTAGGACCACACCCCAAATTACCAAACCCTCCCATTTTAAACTGGGACAAAGTTAAATGTGACAAGGCATTGACAGAAGCACAAATATAATAACATGGGGGGGAGAAATGATAAATATTCTATTGAATAAAGAAAACCCAGGTTTCATTGTGACTCTGTTTGTTTTTATATAAAATGGTGGGAAATGAAAATTTTCCTGTAAAATAGGATTTTTCCACCATTTGTTTTAATGTAAAAATGCAGAGAAATGCATTGAAAAAGTTATACATGAAGGAAAATTTTTATATAAAATATCATTTGCACAAAATTTCACAACGAAACAAACAGGGCCCGTAGGAAATTAGAAAACAAGAACTGAGATTCCTTCTTGAGCCAGAGGCCTCTGGCTCCTGGTCTATGGTTGCAACATGAACATAGAAGCCAGGTCTTTATAGGCGACAACTGTTGGCACAGAATCATGGGACCACTCCCATTTGAGTTACTGGAAATCTTTTTTAGTTTGTTTGTGTTATCATATAAGTTGTAAAATACACAAATTTATTGCCCAGACCCCTGCTAATTTCATTGAAACCACATCAATCTTGTCTGAGATTAGAACAGTTTCTAAAACCAACTACCAGGCCATCATCTTTCCTCTCACAGGAACAGGGTCAGCAGAAGTGACAGCAGCTGAGACATAGTGTATCACTCGAACAGTTTGATTCATCTGGGATAAGAATACTCAACCATCAGACACAGTAGTTCAGGTGGAGTTTAAACTACCCATATCCATTCTTTTGGAGTCCAGAATCAGAGTTGTGATCTAAAATTCCTTCTTTGAGGGCCTTGGTTCAATTCTGACAAATCAGCCAATCCACAATCACCAATTAAAGATACTTTTTTGACTGTTGAACCTCTGACCATTTCCCACATGTCACCTATCCAATTGGTGACTTTTCAGGTCCAAACAGTTTTTGACTAAAAGGTATCTATATAGGGAAATTGGTTTCAGGTTTGAAATGCTACTTACAAAGGTTTCCTCAAAATAGTCTTTCTGATACACAAAACAATGCCCAGAGACCAAGAAGCTGTCCGGTCTTCTTGGAATCAGTGGGTCTTGATTATTCATCCCAACTGCATAGAATCCTTCACAGATAAATTAATTTTAACTTCTTATTGTTGATGCAGTCAATAAAGCTCCAGCAAAATTTCTTTCAAAACAAAGTCCACTTTCTTTCTTCCCCCTTTCCTCTTTTCAACACATGTAACTGCGTTGAAATTCTCCAATCACCCGAAGTCCCTCAATCCAATATCAAAACGTCATCCATTGAAATATTCTCTTTCCGTGTTTTCACTAGATCTATATTGGCTCACCGTCCCCCTGCCCTGTACTCTATTTATCATTTATTGTTTGCCGTATCCATTCGTATCTCATCTTACCTGGCCCCAATTGAACATTGACCTCTTTCCAGGTAGCTTGCTTCCAGTGAGCTCTTCCCATAGTCATGGTCCCTGTCAGCCAAACAATTAAGTGTTGCCTATCCTGCCCGACTTCTTTCATGTGAACGGCCACCACCCCCCCAAGTCAAGCTGGTGTCCCTGTACAACAGATCCAGCAGTACCAAAAGACACTGAGCACCAGATCAAGCCTTTCCAAAACATCCAGATCCCATCTAATTAAACAAGCAAACATATTTAAGCCTTAAAACCCAGATATCACTCACAGGTTAAAGTCGTCCAACGTCAATATTCCTGAATAAGGAATAGGGATGGCACCAACCATGGTCTCCCTAGTAGTTTTAGTGACATAGTGTCAGTGTAAACAAGTCCCAGAACCATGCATCCTTCAAGAAATAACAACCATGACAGGGGAGGAGTTCGATACAACCATGACAGGGGAGGAGTTCGATTGGATACCCCCTTCAATCAACCTTCTTGGTTTGGATACTTAGAAGGAGTGTCTATTAGTCCCTAACAGAGCAATTTCTAGACCTCTGGCAGACAACTTTTCCTTCTTTCAGTCATCCTTGGAGCTGGATCCCACATTTCAAAAAGGCTCTACCATATTCCTGCCCTCTAGAGGAAGTAATTTAAATTTCTCATACTTACGAGTTTGGTGAAATGCTGATTTTTGGCAGATAATGTATAGACATGAAGTGCTACAGGTGATGCAGATCAGGATTTGCTCAAAGAGGGGCCGCAAGCAACAATCAAATGGGCCTGGCCCATTGGACCAGCAAAGCAGCCCAACCAAGCCAAGATGAAACACTGTTCACGGCACTGTTCACATGAACGGTGCTCACGTGAATAGTACCAAACCCTAGCTATTTCCATCTGACAGCACTTAGTCTTCTTAATTAGGATTGTTAGTAGTTAGTTTGAGTTTCCTAATTACCTATGACTTTATTGTCGTTGTTAGTTTCCTAATATATAAGATAGATTGTTAGTAGGTCTCTATTACTTGGAGACCAAGTTACTTTCCTAATTTCCAGATTTTGGAAGTTTCCTATTGTATTGTTTTAAAACCTTCCTATATTATAAAAGAGGTTAGTCTTTCCTATTTTCTAGTCTTTCCTATTTCTAGTCTTTTCTATTTACTTGTAAGATCTCAAGCTATAAATGAAGAGAAAGTAGGCTGGCTACAGAGAGTAGATTTTTCCAGAAAAAAAGTGTTGAAACTTATTTTCTGGTTGAGTCTCTCAAAGGTTGTGAGACTCAACCACCTATTGTTCCTTATTATTTGAAGTTCTGAATTTTGTTTAAATTCCCAAACTCCCTTACCTAGCTGGCGACATTGTTTCAGTGCACAAATTAGTTTCTTTGCTGTTTTGATTTAATACTCCAAACATCAACCTGAAAGCACACTAGAGTGGGGGCGGTACCAGGTACAACCACTTTTCGGAGCACGTAGGTCCTTCAATTTTTATCGGATCGTCCTCAAATTTGGGAGTGTTCACAACTGTTACAAAGGTCGTCCATACCAAGTTTCATCAATTTCTGACGGTCGGATTTCCAGATAAGAATTTTTTCTATTACTTTTCTCTGCAAATTTTTGTGTTGGACTGAATAAGGATCCTGTAGCAAAGAGGGATTGATAAATTATGTTGTCTTAAACCCCTTTGCCACCAATTTGGTATAAGAGCATGGCTGAGGAGAGTTCTAACTCTCCTAATCAGTCCAACAATCCCAATGACCTTGTTAATTTGGTTCTCTAACGATTGGCCAAAATGGATGCCAAATTAGATAGCATGGATGGGAGAATGAGTAATTTGGAGGAGCTAAATCATCCTAGGCCGGCTAGAGTGGAAGCCCCTAGAAGGGAAGCTCCTAGAATGGAAGCCCCTAATGCCAACCTAATGCCAAGACGTATTCTTAGGGCTCCTCAAAGAGTCCCTAGAGAGGAATACCACAACCCATCCTATGACGACTTCGATGAACCTATTCGTTACCAAACCCATAAAGTACGGATGAACCTCAAGGAGTTTCATGGGAGGCAAGACCCCGAAGCCTTTCAAGACTGGCTGAATGCCTTAAATGACTATTTTGATTGGTTTAATCTTCCCGAACCTCGAAAACTGCAATTGGCACGCTCCAAACTTGTGGGTGGTGCTCATGATTGGTGGTGTAACTATGAGTATAGTCTCATGAGAAGCCGTAGGGAACCCACTACTTGGGAGGAGATGAAAGAAGAATTGAAAGAAAAGTATTTGCCTCAGTCTTTCCAAAGAAGGTTGCATGACTAGCTGAACAATCTTCGTAAAGGTAGTATGAGTATGGAAGACTATGTATATCAATTTGATCAATTATGTGCACGGTTAGGTTCACAAGACAATGATGATCAACTGATATCACGGTTCCGTTTGGGGTTACGACCTAAAATTAGAAAAAAGATGGGAGTGGTTGATATTGTTAGTCTTAATGACTGTGTTGATAAAGCTTTCCAAGCCGATGACTTTTGAAGTCAACACCGAAGCCTACCTCCAGTTCTTATGAAGTGAAACACCCCACACCAAACAACAAAGCCATATGGACTACATCTCGTGCTACTCTAACGACAGATAAAGATAAAACTCCCATGGTAACAGCTATGGATGTGCAATGCTATCACTGCAATGCATATGGTCACTTTGCTAGAGATTGTCCACAAAAATTAAAAATAAACTCTTTAGTTGCCGCAATCGAAGCCAATTCAGATACACAGCTATGTGAGCCTCAAAGTGATGGCACTCCTGTTCCTAATACGGATGTCACAGATGATGGTGAGGATTCATATGGAATCCATGTAATCAGCAGTATGGTTTTGATTGCCCCAAAAGTGGATGTGGATAATTTTGATGCCTTTGCTAAAGCTCCATGGATTGACAATGGTGAACACAGTTCTGATGAAGACCACAGTGTTATGAAGAAAATTACGGAAGACGAAGAATGGAATAAGATTTTCCCCATGGATACTACGATTCCACTTGACTTTCTTCAAGATGTTGAGCATATTGATTTTGTAATACCTTCTAAATATCTTGAAGAAAGTGGATCCAAAGTAATGTATTTTCTTCTAAGATCGCAAGCATAGTTAAAGTTTCAAGATCAACAGCTGCTGCCTACCGACCCCTCTGTAGTCATTCTTCACCATTACAAAACTCATGGACGAGTTTATTTTAAGTGGGGGGAGAAACTGATGCAGATCAGGATTTGCTCAAAGAGGGGCCGCAAGCAACAATCAAATGGGCCTGGCCCATTGGGTTAAGTAACTAGCAAAGCAGCCCAACCAAGCCAAGATGAAACACTGTTTACGGCACTGTTCATGTGAACAATGCTCATGTGAACAGTATCAAACCCCAACTATTTCCATCTGACAACACTCAATCTTCTTAATTAGGATTGTTAGTACTTAGTTTGAGTTTCCTAATTACCTATGACTCTATTGTCATTGTTACTTTCCTAATATATAGGATAGATTGTTAGTAGGTCTCAATTACTTGGGGACCAAGTTACTTTCTTAATTTCCAGATTTAGAGTTACTTTCCTAATTTCCAGATTTTGGAAGTTTCCCATTGCATTGTTTTAAAACCTTCCTATATTATAAAGGAGGTTAGTCTTTCCTATTTTCTAGTCTTTCCTATTTCTAGTATTTCCTATTTACTTGTAAGATCTCAAGCTATAAATAAAGAGAAAATATACTGGCAGTAGAGAGTAGATTTTTCCAGAAAAAAAAGTGTTGAAACTTATTTTTTGGTTGAGTCTCTCAAAGGTTGTGAAACTCAACCACCTATCGTTCCTTATTATTTAAAATTCTGAATTTTGTTTAAATCCCCAAACTCTCTTACCTAGCTGGCGACATTGTTTCAGTGCACAAAAATTAGTTTCTTTGCTGTTTTGATTTAATACTCCAAACATCAACCTGAAAGCACACTAGAGTGGGGGCGGTACCAGGTACAACCACTTTTCGGAGCTCGTAGCTTCTTCAATTTTTATCGGATCGTCCTCAAACTTGGGAGGGTGTTCACAACTGTTACAAAGGTCGTTCATACCAAGTTCCATCAATTTTTGACAGTCGGATTTCCAGATAAGAATTTTTTTATTACTTTTCTCTGCAGATTTTTGTGTTGGACTGAATAGGGATCCTGTAGCAAAGAGGGATTGATAAATTATGTTGTCTTAAACCCCTTTGCCACCAACAAGTCCACTAAATTTCATTAAATTATGAGAAGGCTTAATTGATCTCCTAATGCAATGCTGTATAGCCAAAAGATTCCTTGTTGGAAGGGATAATTTTTTTTAAAGGATTGAATAGACACTCTTGCTCTTCACACCTCAGAAACCATATAAAGCTAGCTCATTCAAACCTGATGATTGTTGATTTACTGCCAATAATATATCAATTATCATGTTAACTTCCGTTCCAAAGGAGTACTTTCACTTCCTGTTTATCTAAATTCCAGAAATAATCAGTTGCTGGAAATCTAATCTTGATTTGATCTTGAAGGTATCTGTGATGTCTAATTGGGGGTACCGTTAAGTGGTGACTATATAGCAGGCTCACACAAGCAAATAACAATGGGTTTCACAAGCCCATCCTGCATCACCAGTGATGAGTGCGAAGGGTAAATCTTATAAGTAACACGCTGTTGTGTTTGAGCATCAGAAAGTCAAAATTTGCAAAAGGTATTTGTGATGTCTAATTGGTGGTCCTGTTAAGTGGAGACTATATAGCAGGCTCATACAAGCAAAGGACAAAGGTTTTCACATGTCCATCCTGCATCACCAGTGGTGACTGGTGAGTGCGTAATGTGAAGGGTAAATCTTATGATAAACATGATGCTGTGCTTAAGCATCATAAATAATTATCTTTGGTCAAAATTTGCAAATTGAAAAGGTTGCTTAAAGAAAAAGTAAAATATACCTCTAGGTGCTGGCATAAATGATTAATTTAGTGGAATGTGCAGACATCTGATTAGATGAAACTACAGTAAGGTAAGAGTGCAAGAGAGGTTTGAATGCAAGCTGCGGGAAATGGTTTACACTTAGTTCCATAAGCTGGGTTTGCTGCAACAGTGAGGGAAGTAACTGGCATAGAACTGCTGAGGCATGTTCTACTGCGATCCCAAAAACAGCTCATGGTGGGCTACACTTGCAACTCTTGGAAAGGAGATCATCCCTCTCATTTGACGTTATTAGAATCATTCACACATGCATCTAAAAGACCGTCAATCAGTCTTGAGAAAACTACATATGCACCGTACACTGTTGTTCATTCTCAGTCATAACAACAGAGTCAGGCTTTTAGGGAAGACATCCTTAAGGTAATCTCAGATGAGTAACAACGTATTAATGGCATATGTAAGTTTTTTTTAATGATGCAGGTAGTCAGTAGTTATTCAAGTCCTCTGGAATATCATGTCATAGTTGTTCTAAAATCAAATTATACAGCTACAGCTACGGTATAACTTCAGCCTTGAGAACACTACATATGCACCGTACACTGTTGTTCATTCTCAGTCATAACAACAGAGTCAGGCTTTTAGGGAAGACATCCTTAAGGTAATCTCAGATGAGTAACAACGTATTAATGGCATATGTAAGTTTTTTTTAATGATGCAGGTGGTCAGTAGTTATTCAAGTCCTCTGGAATATCATGTCATAGTTGTTCTAAAATCAAATTATACAGCTACAGCTACGGTATAACTTCAGCCAACATACTGCAATATTTCATTAAATAAAAGATATTTGACAGTAGCGGACCCTGCCCAACAATATCACCAGCTTCTAACTGGACGGAAAGGAATATGACAGCATGAAACACAGAAGGGAATATGACAGAATGAAACACAGAAAATAAGGACATCATAAAATACACAAGGAAGCCTATTTTTAAGGTAAATTCCTATAGTAAGGGGATAATGTCCAAGATACCGAGTAGTCAAAACATGAGCATATATGTATGTACTAGACATACAAAATTCTTTGCAATCAGAAACAGAATCAAGGCACTGACCAGGAAAGCAGATCGAATAAGCTCTTCAGCATAATCAACAGTTGCACCTTGAACAAAGTCATATGAAATTTTATCGATCAACAGCTTAACACCATCCTTCTCAAAAACTCTACATCCATTCAAAACAATATAGACAATGTCAAGAAAAGATATAATGAAAACTGCAAATCCTTAATTGTTCTGTTGGTAGAACCACTACAATGATGTTTTACTAACATCACCAGGGGTGGACCAGGGGGCAAAGGGTGACCATGCCCATGCCACCCCCCCTCCTCCCCTGAAGGATTTTAAAAGACCTCCGAAAAAATTGGCCCCCATTTATGGTAGTACACCATTGGGACTTCAATGATAAGATGGCTTATTATGTGAAAAAAAAAAAAAAAAAAAAAAAAAAAAAAAAGGAGAGAGGAAAATGCAACCCTAATCACTATCCTCCTCTATCTCTAAAATCCCAATCAGATCTTTTCTTTTTATTTGAAGCACTCCAGTGAGGATTTTAAAAGATTTTAGTAACTTTTAAGAGGCTTTTTTTTTTTTTTTAGTTCTCGTTTTCCCTTTTTGAATTTTTATCATAAGTTATAGAGACAAACAAATTGGTATTAGCTTATTTTAAAGGAGCCCTATTTTAAATTTGTAAAATTGTTCTGTGTTTTTCATGGATTTAGAACTTAGGATCGGGATAGGTAATGGCAGATTCTATCTGCCCTAAGTCCTTGGTGCTTCTGCACCATTCTTAGGCCCTTACCAACCTAAAAATTCCTGGCTCTGCCCCTGAACATCAACTTCAAACAAAATTAGAAGGGAACTGACCTGTCATCTGGATTAGTTTTGTCATCCAACAAAAATACATATTGAAACCCTGAACATCCACCAGTCTCTACACTCAACCGAAGCATTTTATCCTCTGTAGATGTTTGCAGTTCTTTCATTCTCTGCAAGACATTCCTAAAGTCAATAAAAAGTGGTAGAGGTTCAAAAAAATCACAATCAAAGGTTGTATGAATTTATAACATGAACTAAAAGTTAAAACCTCCTTCACCCCTAAGTGAAGGATTTGAGATTCCAAATAAGCTGAAATAGTTAGAGAAATAGTATCTCATTCAACTGAACAAAGCATAATGGTTGGTGTGGTTGCATAAAGCCTTTAATTTGAAGCCATGGGTACTGAAATTTGTTCAACTCATAACCCATTGTCACTGACACCCCCTCTCACCCCAACCCCCCCCAAAAAAAAAAAAAAAAAAAAAAAAAAGAAGAAGAAAAAGATACCCCTGTCCTGCCAAACCCCATCCTCACCCCAAGGCCCATGAAAATTTGTAATGGACGAATGTGAGAGCAATTATTGGGAACGACTGAGAAAAAATAATTTCTTGGGCCTGCACACAGGCTTGTTAGACAAAAAACTGCCCGATCCAGCAAAGAATGAAAAAGGGGAAGGAAAATAAGATATGTAAGAAAATAAGACATGTAATGTGCCATAAATTGTTGGCACATTTAGCATCGTAAAAAGGCCAATGAATAGTTCATTTGCCCAAGTTTCATTACCTTGACCAACAATTTACATGACAGATCCTACAAATTGATATTTTCCTGGCTCAGTGATCTTCAGTCATACCATCATCCCTCCAACCAATCCCAGACACTCAAATCATAGGTATTGCCGCCAAATATGAATCCCCTAGCGGCTAAAGGTCACTATCATGATCCACAATACATCCATCTCCTTGAAATACATAGAGAAAGTTATGGCTCTACCGCTCTACCAAAGTTCAGAAAAACTATATGACTATGATTGCTTTAAACAAGCCATCCATGCTGCAGTCTGTAGTTAAAGACTTTTAGATGCTACCCATAACAATATTTCTCTTCATTGAAAGTTACATCACTTTGTAAGTTCCTGAGCTTCCACATTCCAAACCAACTCAATTCCCATTTGCAAATTGGTCTAATTGTAGCATGGACTATCCACCATAAATGCAGAATACACAATATAATAGCTGCACAGTTTTTCAGCAGATAGGCTGATCAATGTGAAGAAAACTCTAACTATTGGATCCAGATCAGAGGCAATGGTTTCAAGGTAATAAATTGGACGCATTAATGGGCTTAGAGTTGTTCATAGGACAAAGTTTGAACGTTTAGCATTTGCAATCTCACAGTCTTTAATTACAATTTTTCCCGACTCAAAACAAAAGGGGAAGTTTCTGAATCCATAACTAACATTTTTTTAAAGTCTCTGTAATAACCAATCATTTTTGTTCTCCCATATGTGATTTTTTAGTAATTCTATCAGACTTAATCTGGCCTTTCCGAATGCAACAAATTTTATGCGAAAAGTTTCCACATAGTAGAAAGTCGTTCTACCCACTAAAGACATGCATCAATATCTATCTTGCAGGTCAAAGGAACACAGAAACACACACACGCACACACACAAACAGACAGACACAGAAAGAGAGAGAACGTACTCGAATGCAATTATCCGTCATGTGTACAGCGTCTTGAGCATCAGATGGGGCTTTATCATGAGCTGAACTAAGAAGTCTCTGATTGTATCGAATCCGTGCGGAAATGAAGGGCGTAAAACGGAGAAGGAGAGACCTGGACATGGCTGCCCTCAGTGCAAGATAGCAGCGTCCCCAGTCTTGGTATCCTCTTTCGCGATTGTTTTGATTTCGGACTTTCAGAGATATCAGAACTTATCTTCCCTCTCAATCTTCGAATCTCTCTGGAGTCTGGACGATGGACGATTTTAAAATCTGGTTTAAAATGTCATCGTAAAAATTATGAGCATTTGTTCAACAACATCCAACCGAAGAGAAAGGAAAGTGGGGAACAGGTCCATCGTTCTTCAATGTTTGATTTATTATATTGTAAGTATACTGCCTGCCTTTAGATAAAAACATCAAACATGTAATGGATGAAGTCAGGTAATTCAGAACAGGCTGTGTGCTTGAAAAAAATAAGAAAAGAGAAAGATGACGAGAAAGACTAAAAACGTGGTTTTGCCATCTTACTCTGACTTGAAAACCATGCGCTGGCAATCTAAAGCTCGATTCTCTCAATTAGAAGAAGGCAGGTCTCCATAAAAAGAACGGAATATCTCAAAGTTCAGGCCGCTCCAGCTTTCGAAGGCTTCAACGATCGAAACTTGATAATCATGTATGGTGGTCGAATTCAATTCAGTTTCTTCGATACCACGAATTTTAATCAAATCAAGAGCTTCCTTCCTCTGTTAGCAATTAGAAGAAAGATCAGAAGTAGAAACAAGAAATCATACCGCAGCTGCAGACCAACGAGTTACAGCGTTATATAGGGAACATTTTCGGGCCAACCCAAAAGTGGAGGAAAAGTTGATCGGGGCCCACTTTAAAATTTCCACCATTTATTTATAGCAGACACGTCCGCACGTTTGTGGTTAAGCACAATTACCATCTGTGGGATGAATCATCTTAAAATTTCAATTATGACATCTGCTACCTTCGTAAAGAAAGCAAACAGTTTTATCTTGTTTTTTAATTAATTCTGAAATTAAAATGAAGAGGAAATCTCCTCCGTTCTAGGAATATTGTTTTCCATTTTTTACTTTCGATATTCTGCACCGATCTCGTTTTCGGCCATTTTAGGGTTTTTTTTAATGTCTAGAATGTGTCATTTTCAAACCCAGAAGTATAAGATTTCCAAAACTTCTTGTATACCGTAAATCCCTGAGCAATTTTCCGAACACGAAAACATTACTTTCCTCTTCTCAAGTTCGTGGGACTGAATTGCACCTGGGTTCTGAACCAGTTAGATTCAAAGAGGCGATTTTTACCTTTTTCACAATCGATTTTTGGATTTTTCTAGTATATTATTACGGTTCTTTCGAACTCTCAATGGCCACACTTTATCTGTAATATATTTTTAAATTAGAATCGTTAACGTGAGAAGAAGATGGCAACGGGTTTCCGCCAATGGGAATCCGATCCTCTGTTTTCTGCAGCCGAGGTTGTTCAAGATTCTGCAGACAGGTAATTATCTGTCCATTACTTTTCCTTTTCTATGGTTATGAATTCAATAAGGATTTAGGGATGTTTATTATCTTCTTAGCATCTCTCTCTTTCTCTCTGAGCTCCTCCCTTTTTTTTTTCTTTCCAAATGTGTTCTACATTAAGCTTAAAATTCCCGTATTCTGTCAATACTTTTTTTAACCACTTTTTACTGATAAAGAGAAAATATTTTCTTTGAACCTAAATCACTGTTATATATAAAATTGTATGGTTGTTATGTTATCATGAACTAATAAGTTTCATAGCTGCTACTCCCTCAACAATGCTGCAGGGGCTAAAGCCACAGCAATTATATCTTCTTACTCTCTTACTTGATGGTTCCTGGTGGTCTGTATTTGGATCGAATAATGTAGCTTATAATTTGTTTGAATCCTCTATGGGTGTCACAATTGCCCAAATGATTCAAAGTTAAGTTAAATATCAATTTTCTTCTTCTTCGTACTTTTTTTAATCTTGCCTTCTTTTTTTAAATACTCAAATAAACTTTTGAAATGATAACAAAACTAACCTCATACAGTCTTAATCAATGAGTCATGGTGGTCAGAATGCAATTTGACTTTGTATGTGAATTGAATAGTGTAGCTTGAAATTTATTTGGGTAATTTATGTTGGGGGATCTCTAATAGCCCAATTGATTAAAATTTATTCTTTTTCCCCTTCCCCTTATTTGTTTAAAGAATGGACTCAATTTTCCGAATGCTGTTGCACGACCAAAGTCTTGTTCAAGACACTCTTTCAGATCCAAAGCTCCTTAGTTCAATAGAATATCATAAGCGTGATCTTATGACTACTCTTGGAACAGCCAAGTGGCAGGTACTTTATGATACTATTTTTTTTCGTCTCCTGATGTTTTATTTTGAGAGACCATTTATCTTACTTTTGGTGTGTTGTCAAATTAGTTGGAGGATTTTGAAAGGGCAGTGAATCTGTCAGCTTTGTCAGATAAATCGCATCTGAGGGGAAATGCTATTTCCCAACACAAACAATTCATTAGAGCCATTAGAGAACAGATTATTCAAGTGGAGAAAAGTTTGGAAGAGCCATTGTTGGGGGATTCAAGTACAAATTCCCAATCTGTAAACTTAAATGAACATGACAGAGATGGGTTGGCATTATTTCTGTCTGGGGGAAAGCCTGTGGACCACCATGCGCACTATGACTCAGAAGATAGTAGTATTATGAGAAGGTTTTTTGATTCAACCACGGCTTCTGGATTCGATAACAAGAGTGATGAGATTGTTGAGCTAAATCCCGAAGAAAATGAGGACTCAAAACTGAATGGAGTTATGCATTTAGATCATAATTTTGATTTGCTAAAAGAGCACAAGTTAAGGAGAGTGGGTTTACATCATCCTGCAGGATTGGGTTTTGAGGCATCAGTTGCCCTCCAGGACTCCTCTGGGAACAGAAATGGTGAAGCTGGGGGATGGGATTTGGAAAAATGCAACTCTAATGCCAAAAGTTTATTCTCAAAGAACAAGTTGAGAGGATCCTACAATATACTCAATGTGTTACGGTTCTTGGGTAACTATTGGCCTGCATTTGGCAATAATATGACAAGAAGCTCCACAAAAAAGTGGAAAGATGGAGAAATGGGATTGGAGTTTGATCAGAGGTCATCCTCGTCCTATATTGACATGTCCCAGGTTGAACAGGTAAGCGCAAATAGATTTTTTTCTCATGTTTCAAACTTGAATGACATTTTTTTTATATTGTTAATATGCTTTTTTCAGGTTTCATAAGATGGAACATCTTTCTTATTTTCCAAAAATGAAAAAGATGGAATTGCACGGTCCTTTTTGCATCTAAATGGGTGGTCGACTATAACTAGAAAACAAGAAAGATACACGCATGATGTGTCACTTTTCAATTTTAACCGGAAAAAATCATTCTATGCTTCAGCGTAGTGTATTCTTTTGTTGATGCTTTCACTTGAAGTGGGGGCTTGAAACTTTTCATCATTGTGGGCAAGTGGTTCCGATGTAATTTGCTTGTGCAATGATTGCAATTTCTTTTTCCCAGTGTTTGGTTGCAAGGGTGGTTTACCTCTTCTCTCTTTAATTTTTCATCGGCAAAAGGGAAAAAGAAAAAGATTGGGCCATCTTAGTGCATAAATGTTCTGTTGTACAATGCCATCAATAAGATATGTTTGTATTCAAACTTTTGAGCAAATGCAAAAAGATTCCAAAGCACGAATAAAATATCAAAGTAAGTCATCTGTTATGTATCTACTAAAGCTACTGAAAAAGATAAAAAAAATAATATCTAACTTCCGAATCTGGTGCAAATCAACGCAATATAAACGGGAATGTAATGGTGGTGTCATTAAACACTGCTTTTATGATCTCAAATTCTTACCTTTTTGACTTTTGATCCTTATATTGCTGATTGCTCTTTTTCAGGGTCAGCATACCTGGAATGGGTTAGCTTCTGGATTTGGTGGTTACCATAGATTGTGCTTCAAGGTACTTGCAAATTCCATGCAATCATGTAGCTTGATTGGGTCCTGTAAAGGGAGACTTCAAAGGTTGCTTGTCCAAGTCAATCGCCTTCCTGTACGATCGTTATCAGCTATACTCATTATACTGATGGTTCTAGGTAAGAAGTTAAGAACAGAGTCCTTTAGGCTGACTTTATAATATCTCTGGCGTTCAGTTAGCTCTATTAATTGATTATCACAATTTGTTGATCTCGTAATCACGTATCTGTGCTACTTCAATATTTTCTCAGTGGTGGATATTTGAAGATTACATGAAAACTTCCTGCAGCAAAATGCTGGATCCTTAAACCACCAAAGAACAATGGGAGCAAAAGCTCAGCAGGATTAGCTTTTTTTAGACCTTATTTAGTTCTTCTTAAGAAATGAAGAATAGAAACTATGGGTGTTTTTGGTATGGTTTCTGAGAAACCATTTGTGGCCTAGAAACTGTTCTTGTTCCAAAGGTCATATGTTATGATTTCTAAACCCCATTTCTCCTGAAACAGAAATTGAATTCCTGAGAAATCCAGAAGGGGCTCTTAGCCTGTGTCCAAAAAAGTCAGAACCAGAGAGAAAGCCAATATGCACTAAACTAATAAGCATGTGGCTTCAATGAGTGGAATCTGGGGAATTTTGCTCAATTCTTAATTCTTATACCTAATAAAAAAGAGCCTAGAGGAAAGGGGGGGCGGCACGATTCGTATTCTGGCATCTTTGGCAGTTGGAGTCTTTGTTAGTTAAAACGCGTTTTAAACGCTTATAATACGGCCGTACCATATTATCCGTTTAAAATGTGTATTCCCGTATTGATCCCAATCGTACGGGAAAAAACGTCATACGGTTACCATCAGCGTCCTAAACACGTATTAAACGCGTACTAAACGCGTTTCCCTTTTTTTATTAAAAAAAACAGAATAATAAAGGTTTTTACTATTTTACAAAAGAAACACTTTTACCCATAAAGCTGTCAAGCTGCCCGACTGCCCAGCTGCACAACAAATCCAACTGACAAGCAACTCATCCCATCTCCCTCTATTATTGATAACTTTTTACACTATTCCCTAGTTCACAACCGATGTGGGATAAAAATGAGAAGAGATTTTGAAATCCATAACTTCTATCATTCTCTCTCCTTTCATTAACTCTCTCTTCTCTCTCTCATCATTATCTATTTAATATTTATTTTTCTTCTTTAAATACTTTTTCTCTCCATCCTTTATCCTCTCTTGTTTTTCTTTTTTAATTATTTATTGTAATTTATTTGTGAGATCCATCTCATTATTTAGTTCTTATTTATCATTCCCTAATTTATGAAAATATATTCCCTTTTTTTTCCGCCGTACCATATTAGTTTTGATCCGTTTAAAACCCGTACTGTCCGTTTTCGTTTTTTTTCCGTTTAAAACCCGTACCGTACCGTTTCTTTTTTTGCCGTTCCTGTATTAACTAACTATGGTTGCCCCCCCTCTTTATACATGTGTTTCATTGCTTGGTTCTATATCAAAACAATGCTGCACTTGCAAAGGGAGAGAAGCAGCTGCTGAGCTGGCCACCGAGTTTTGTGACAAAAATGATGGCATCATCGGGGGTTGGATCCATCAGTCTCATGTGAATCCTTGTTGCACATGTAAGAAGATAAATGTCTGTGTATTGTCTGGTAGGAAACATTAGAGTTGTCCTGTTCATACAATGTAGAAGCTTTCAGATTTGCCGAGAGCGTGCGTTAGAAAGGTCAATCCCTCCCCTACGACACCAAAAAAACCAGGCCGAACTTTAATTTGGTTGGAAATAATGAAGTCCCTTCACTCTTGTGCTTTCTGTGGGATCATCACAATGCTTTCTAGATCTGCCCTTTACGGAAGAATTGTGTCCGTAGTGCTTCAAAAGTCAACCTGATGGAATGGTCATAACCATCTGATTGGTGGTCCGATTTAATGTAGACTATGGTTGATTAATAGGATCATCCAAACATATTTCCCATTTTGAGCAGACTTGGAAGTAAGCAATCTAACATTTTCTCTTTCTGACCCAGAAACCATTCTGAGAGCAGAATTGGTTTCTGGGAAGCCATACCAAAGAGGGCCTACATTTGTGGATCCACTTATTAGGTTCTAAGATTTTCAAATCTGGAATAATTCCATTCAGTGAGATGCAGGGGCATCTCCTTGTGACGATTCTTCAATTAAGTTTCTGAGGGTGTTTAGTACGAAGATCAAGATCTAAATTTGAGATTTAGTGCATCTTCAATTTATATAGTTTTCTTAATATCTCTAGCTGATTTCAACTAATCAGATTTAGATCTCTTTCTGTGTCTAAATTCTTGGTTATTCCAATTTTTTTTTTACCATATCCCCGTTGTTGGTTGCCCCCATCACCTGCAGGCTAATGGTTTTTTCAGCATGTCAGTGTCTTATGCTTTAGGACTATATGATGCAGAGATGAGCTGAGATGTAAGCTGGAGAAGTGATGTCTTTGTTTTTGTGGTCTTAGATTTGTTGATTCCCCCTTTGTTCTAGATCTCATTATTCTCTCTCCGACTAAAGTGGGGTATCAAGACTTTAGATCATAGAGAATCCATTTTCTATCTGCTTGCTTATGTAATAATTGTAATTCGCTATCCATAGGCAGGCTTCAAACTGTCAAAATTTACCTGTTTGATATAATGTCTGGCTTAAGTTGAGGGCTGATTTGTGCAAGACTAGGACAATTGATCTGTGTCCTGGAGTAACATCTCATTTAGAGGAGTGGTTATGATGGGGACACATGGACATTGATGAGGGATTCCAAGTGCTTCAGTTGGTTACTGAGGAGATAGGCTTCAGTGGTAGTCTAAATCTAAACTGAATACCCTGGTCCTGTGACCATGGGGTAAGAATAGGAACGAAGTATCCATTATGGTGAACTTTTTGTGTTCTGTGCATATTTTCCTGTCCTTTCTGACTGTAGAGTTTGTTTTTGATTGTTTTTGTCCAATTTGCATGGTTTAGTTAATAGTATATGGTTTAGAACTTTTTTTTTTAATTTGTTTAAGGCTCAGTTTGGATTTTAGAGTCCAAATCGCCAAGAATTGGTCTAGTCTTTATATTTAATCAGTTAATGTAGATGGGCATCATGCGAGTTTCAGATGTTTATCTCCACATCCAACTCAAGTGATTCCAGAAATTCAACTACCAAATAAGTGCAGGTTTCAACTCCCATAAAACATGAGAGTTACCTTTCTCTGTCCTTGATGGAATTTAAACGGCGAGTTAAAATTAAATTTAATGCTAATCTATTTTACATACACCTTAAACTTATAAATCACACAGCTTTAAAACACCAATGTATAAAACAGACACAAAGTCAAGAGTTAGTCAGAAGATTCCTTTACTTTTATTTGCATGTCAGCTAGTGTTCGTGGCATAAGTTGCACTTTTTGCATTTTCTTGTTCGGGGGTTTGTAAATTTCACCTATGTATTTTATGAACTTGACTGCAACACTATTGTTGGTTCCTGAATGGTTAACGTGACAAGGAAGAATTAATTTACATGGCTGTACTGGGTAATGCAGCCAGGAAGAATTAATTTACATGGCTGTATTGTTAATCTGTACAATGTTATTTTGAAAATCCATCTACTTGCACCATGACATTTAAATTGTTAATTTCACCAATGGATCAGATGGGTTAATCATGAGCAAGCTAGGAGGACCGTATTGTCAGCTATCTAGCAAAACACAACAATTGCATTTTACCACATGGTGTCTCTTAATTCATTGCTTTTCTTAACGACCTTGAGGCCTAGTCAAATTTAGTGGTACTCCAGGTGGATGATCCTGTATTCAATACATTTCTTTATTATTCACAAATGACCTGGCTAGGGAATTTTAGTTGGGATGTGCATATCCTTTATCTTTCTTGTATTATGGAGAGGACCCTCTTATCCTCTTTATCTGTACCTTTTCTTTGTTCTATTTTATATGAAGTTTTTATCCTGTAGTTAAGCTCATCAAATCAGAAATTATACAGGGTTGAATTGCTACCCACCCCTAGAAGTCATGAATCTAACATGTATATGTCAAGGATAAAGTAGCCAGAAACAAGAAAATATGGCCTTGTGGGTTCAGTTATGTGTTTGCAAACCCATCTTCATTCTTTTTTAACTCCTCTTCCCTCCACAGCCAACCCTCCCCCCCCCCCCCCCCCCCAAAAAAAAAAAAAAAAAAAAAAACCCACACACACAAACAACCAAGGAAAGAATAAATAAATAAAACTACATTTCATTATGATTTGAGTTCCAATCTGTACTGCATGTCCAAGATCTGTGATAGCAAGTACAATTAATGGTCCCTGCATTTCTGTTCTCTTTGCAGCTATCTTGGTTTCTCAAGTTGTTTGAGAGCAGCCTATTTAAGTGTATGTTGCAGAGACTCCATGGTTACAGCATATTGTGTATGTGGCTAATCTCTATATTCTTAACATGGGTCTGTCCTCTCCAGCTTTGTCTTAACTACTAGCTTTCAATTTCTCATATTAATGTAAAGAGAATCGTTTGCTTGCAGGTTGTGAATGGAACTATTGTTTGTGCCTGCTATATTTGAGCTTTTAGCCTGTTGAAAACATCATTAAATTTCTTCAGCATCATCTTCCACGCATCAATAATATTGTATTTTGATCGGCCATATCAATCTTGCAAGGAAAATGATACTTTCATGCTTATACATGGAAAATGAGAAAAGTGGTCAACATAGCAGTATTGATATGTCTACTGCCATCAGATTGGAGCCCAGCAGACTGTACTGCTGTTTTATTCACGTAATTAGCTCCCATTTATCAATCCAATTACGGATTAGCTTCTTAATCACTATGTTGGATTGTACCTATTGAAAAGAGGATTTGGTCCATTATGTAACCAGAACAGTCTATTAGATACACTTATTATTTTGACTGTTCATTACAATTTTGTGGAATGGACGAACAATTTGGTGACAATTGCAGTTATGGTTAGCCATTTGAAAGCAGTTCCTAATTACAAATCTAGCAGACTCAAACCCCAAACCAATACTGATGTGAACTATCTGAAAGCTCGGAAAGGCTTAGACCTCCCAAAACTAACTCAAGTCTGGATCTCTCCACCCCTGGTAATCACACCACACCCTTGAAAGCCGTCCATGGGGTGTGAGTGCTGCATTCTAGAGGTCCCACACCATGGATGGCTCTGAAGGGTATGGGGTAGTTACCAGGTGGGGAAAGGATCTGCAGATTCTGCACTCCATAAATATCTTGGTATCATTTACTATCAGATAAGGTATGAATGTGCTCTTTAAACATTAGAAATGCATCTGACTTGGTGTTATAGATTTTTAAGTAAAATGTGAGAAGGCATTGGCTTCAATATTCTGAATGGTATTGTCACCATCTAAATTTAGTAATCATAGTGGGGGAGGGTTTCATACACTAGTAGTGTGAGAAGTCATTTGACACCAATTGTCCTGTTTGCCAGATGAAAATGTCCAGTGGAATTCAACTTCTATGAACATGTAATCTGCATCATTTCCTAGTCATGGTTTTCAAATCAAGCTAACTGTTAAAAAATTATATAGCCAAGCTGTTTAGAGGGATAATTGACTTCAAATCAGATCACTGATTGATGAGATTGAACAGTACTATCGCCGTCATAGTCCCAAGCATTATTCGGTCCAGAATCGGGGATCACAAGGTGGTCATTCAATTGATTCGTCGACCTGTACACAGAACTAGAGAAAGATACTAAGGTTCATACTAAGGTCAACAAAGGAACTAGAAAACCTGCTGCTCTCCATCTTCAGCCAAGATCCAAATCCTTGAATTAACAGATTCTTCAATTTGAGGCTTACAACATATCCCTGTGTCGTTGTCATCAAATTTTGTTTTAATTTTACTTTTTTTTTTTGCAACGAATTTAGCTTATTAACAATTGCTTGAGATGTCCAAGCAACACAGGTGGCAACCTGATCTCTTTACAAATAAGGTCGGCAATATTACTTGCATGTGTCTACTGCAGAGTTGTCGAATGGGAAGTTAGCTAAGAAGAGGAATATCTCCAAGACTCCAACATTGACAGCTTACAATGTTTTAGAATACTGAATGTTTGTTTAAACCAAAGCTTTATCAAGAAAGTGGCTTTCACTATTTTGCAGCAATGGATGCTAAAATACCTGAAGAGAACCATAAAAAAAATCCCCTGCAGTACATCACTAATACCCAGAACAGGTAGCAAAGCCATGCTACCAAAAGTGTTTTTTTTTTTTTTTTTTGGCTGCAGCAAATTAATGGAGATGAATTTTCAAGGATTAATTCAGGTATCATCCATGGTGAAGGTTTATTTAGCGATTGAACATGTAAATTCTGTTTGTATTCTTACTATTCTGTGGACTGGGAATTGACATTTTTGCTGAGATGAGAATCGTGGTGGAGAGAGCTCGGATTCTTCAAGCAGATCCTTTTCTTTCATCTCCATTAGATTAATCTTCTGCCAGATGACAGCATCGAGATGGGAGTCAAATCCAATTTTGTAAACAGAAACCCAAAAATGGATAATTTCTCCTATAAATACATAAATACCAGTACAAGAGGCACATAGTAACAATAGTATGAACGGTTGATCCTCTTCTCTTGGAGTTTCCGCCTGCTTTCTCGATTCCGAGAGGTGAAGAGAGACGAAGGGAGCCTGATTTGCGGCTTTCAAGCCTAACGCCAACTGAAGACATAGGGATCAAGATTTCACCAAATCAATGGGCAACCATACCGTGGAAACAACAAAGAAGGGAAGAAGGTTCTTCGTAGAGTGAGATCAGAATCTCTTCGTCATCGAATCCGATCATTTTTGGCCTGGTACTATCTCCTACTTATTTTTTTCAAACATGAATCTCTTCCATTTTATCTGATTACATTTCTAATTATCGCCTCTGTTCGATCTGTATGAGATGAAATTTCTGTTTCCCTTTGGTTTTGTTCTCGGAAGATCAATACTTTGAAATACATTGCATATCGAAACAAAGATTTAGGTGTTCCTTTGTTTGTTCATTTGATTGATCCTTCATTGTTCCAATTCAGAGTAGACTTTAAAATTAGGATCGAAATCGATTAACGCCGATCAGAATCTACAAAACCACGCAATCTCTTTCTCTCTCTCGTCTTTCACGCGCTGCTCACTGGTTTGTGTATTGCAGTTGGTCTCTTTCTAAAATGCGGAATGAGATATCCGCCGCCAAAGAAGCAGAAGAACGATTCCAGGTTAGGGGACTAGGAGATCGCGTATCCGTATTTTAACCTTAAAAAAACGTATGCAAAAAAGTGTTAAATTACAATCATGCCACCTTGACAACATTTTATTCCTAAATCCTTCTTAACCCTAATCTCTTTCCCTTTTATCTTCCTCACTTATCGGTGCAGCTTCAATGATTCCAAAACTTGCAGCTTCTCTTCCTCTCTCTATATCGTTTACCTTACACGAGAGTGTAGATTACGAGAGCAGCTGAGCAGCAACGGTGACCAAGCAGCGGCAGTGAATCGGTGATTGATTCATGGAGCAGTAGCGGCGGCGACGGGCGGTAACTTCCTCATTCACGATCAATGTAAACCCTTTTCTTAGTTGATTTTGCATTTCTTTTAAACAAAGAGTTATCAAAATCGAAATAGGGGCTGTGCGTGCGTTGTTTCATGGATTGTGAAATTTTCACCTCCTAGGAAACTGTACAAATGCCAGAGACAGGATGAGAACTAGAAGAAGTGATGCATGCTAGCAACAT
Source organism: Protea cynaroides (assembly GCA_028583415.1). NCBI lineage: Eukaryota > Viridiplantae > Streptophyta > Magnoliopsida > Proteales > Proteaceae > Protea > Protea cynaroides. The sequence continues at coordinate 53,262,561 of CM053269.1, forward strand.
TTTTGATTTTTTGTCTGAGTAGATTTCCACTTACCACTTTCCACTTGCGCCCATGCGTCCACTCAACCATCCTCACCAGCTCCCTCAGTCCATATGTGATGATCACTGATATGGCTGTTGAAGTTGACACGGTCGACTTCGTGGCATGTGGTCTTCTAAAGAATACAATGTAATAAATGAAATATCTAATTTCCTATAGATTTCCATGTCTCCTCGATGATGATTTGAAAGCTCAAGTCATAACATCCTCACCCCAAACAAAATATTTTCCTTCTGCTCAACTGGACCTCAACTAGATAGTATTGGATTATCTAACAGGAAAATGGTCCACAGCATTTCTAGAAGCATAGCTATTGCATGATAGAATTGTGAAGATCCTATTGAAGAAAACATCCAAAAACTTCATGTAGATCCTCTTGGTCAATTTTCTCCCCTTCAATTGGGATAACTCACATCCCAACGTGTTCCTATAGAATATAATTCTATAAACTAATAGCAAGTGGTCCAGGCCATCTACCAAAAAGAAAAAAGAAAAAAAGAGCATGTGGTTCAGGCCAGAAGAAGAAAACCAAAGGTATGGCAAGGTTAAAATATGATTTTAACTTTTAAGCATCAGCACCATACTCAGTAAAGCCAAAAAAAATTCTAGCTTTTGGAACTATGGGTCCGTTTGATAAAACTTCTGCTTCTGGATTCTAGATTCTGATTCAATTTTGGATTCTACTCCAAGATTATTTTGGAGTAGAAACTTGTTTTATTGTTTTATAACGCAATTCTAAAATGGATTCTAGAGCATTTTTGGAATTGAAACATGTTTGATTACACACTATTCCCCCCAATCAAAGTTTAAAAAAATAGTCGTGGTAGTGGTGGGTGGTTAAAAAAATGGTGGTGGTGGGTGGTGGCAATGGTGGTGATGGTGGTGGTGGGTGGTGGGTGGTGTGTGGCGGTGGTGGGTGGTGGTGTCTTTGGTTATGGTGGTGGCGGTGGTGGTGGTGGTGGTGGTGGTGGTTATGGTGATGGGTGGTGGCGGTGGTGGCGATGGTGGAAGTGGGTGGTGGGTGGTGGTGGTGGTGGTGGTTGTGGTAGCGGTGGTGGGTGGTGGCGACGGTGGTGGTGGTGGTCAAGTGAGAGGTCATGTGAGAGTTGACTCTTTTCTTTCTCCCAAAAAGTTGATCCAACAACTTGGAGCAAGTATTTATGATTCCAAAATTTTGGATTCTGGAGACATTCTAAATCCGGTTCACACTGTGGGAGTTGAAATCCAACCAGACTTATCAAACACACTTTTACTTCAAAATGTCTCCCTGGGTGCCAGAATCCATAGAATCCAGAAGCAGAAGTTTTATCAAACAGACCTTAAGAATCCCAGAGTTGAAGTTTTATCAAACAGCCCCTAAAGGGGCACTAGTGTCTTGATTAAGAGTCCAGCTTCTTTGAGCTCTGTTAAGAGCACTTCTAAGGCTTTTGGCTTCGTTCCTCAAACTTTAGAGCATCTGCAATGGCAGTAATGTGAGAAGTCATTTGACATCAACAGTCCTGTTTGCCACATGGAAATGTCCAGTGGCTATGAAAATGTCATCTATATCATCACTTAGCCATGAGTCAATTTTCAAATCAAGCTAACCATCCAAAAATTTCTCTAGACAAGCTGTTTAGAGATAATTGACTTTGATTTTAAAGAACCAATCCACCTACCTCTCTGGACAGCTTTTTTTGTAGTTTTACCTTGAAACATATAGGCCTCATGAGTGAAAAAAAGGGGGGAGAGAAGAAGGGGGGGAGGGGAGATTCCAATTAGATTGGTGGTTTGTCTTGCTATATCAACTATGTATTTTGGTTATTCTAACCATTGGATAGATGAGGAATGACTTGATAGACAACATTAAATTTGAGAGCTTATATCAACCATAAGGACATCATGCACAAGGTTTTTCTCTTTATTTTCTTCAAAGGTTATTGTACTTTGCCTAGTACTCCTGTCCTGCCCCCCCCCCCCCCCTCCCCTCTCTCTCCTTTTGAGAAATCAGATTAATGAATAGATATACCGTCCACATCATCATATATTATAGGTGATAAATTTTTTGTTATATGCATTAATTGGAAGTTGGAAGACCACCCCAACCCCTCAACCTTCACCTGCTCTAAAAAGTTAGGCTTCAAAAACATCGCCAATTCAGAGTAGGCTTTGAAATCAGGATCAAAATCGACTAACGGCAATCAGAATCTACTCTCTCTCTCTCTCTCTCTCTCTCTCTCTCTTTCTCTCTCTCTCATCTTTCACGCGCTCACTAGTTTGTGCATGCAACACAGTATTACAGTTGGGTCTCTGCCTAAAATGCAGAATGAGATATCTGCCGAACAAGCAGAAGAACGATTCCAGGTTAGGAGACTAGAGATCGCGGACAAGAGCAAAGGTTTTATAGAGCTTTTGCAACAACTGAGTGTTTGTGATTCTGTGTCTGAAGAGGAGTTCAGAGCACGATTTCAAGAGCTCAAATCTCATGCTGATGACCATGTTATCTTTGTAATAGAGGACAAAAGGTCCAGCAAGATCATCGCTACGGGCAGCATTTTTGTGGAGAAGAAGTTTCTGCGCAACTGTGGGAAAGTTGGGCACATTGAGGATGTGGTTGTCGATTCTAGTGCTCGAGGTATGAAATTGGGGCAGAAGATTATTTCCTCTCTCACGGATCACGCTCGATCTGTCGGTTGCTATAAGGTGATTCTCGATTGCAGCCTTGACAATAAGGGTTTCTATGAGAAATGCGGGTTCCAACAGAAGTCGATTCAGATGGCGAGGTATTTCGATCCATGAAAGTTCAACTTCATTCTTGAGAATCAGTGGGCAAATTTTTCGAAAGTTTGCAAGATTTTCTTGTTTGTTTTGAATGGTTGTTGAGGCCTATCTATCCAAAAAAAAAAATCCTTGAATTTGCTTTGTATGCATAATTTCTTTCACTTGTTCACTTGCAGCTTGCAGCAAGCAAAATTAACTCGAAATTTGGTAGGACTCATACTCATGGTATTTGATTGTTGGCGGTAGAAAAATAAGCATCTTTTTTGGTATGAGTTCTCCATATATCATCGATCAACCAAGTACCTGTCAGTATGTATTCAATAAAGGGAGCTGAAGTACTGAACTATCTTTTGGTTTAGTATTTGGTAATGGTATGAACGAATTCAAACATAATTTGGTGTTTTAGATTCATTGTGATTCCTTTGACCTCTCGACCAAAGTTTGTAAATGAAGCTTGCTTCTTCATGGTCTATATATCTTGGACTGTGTTATATACAGAGGTTTATTACCTATAAATTGTTGTATATGTGATTACTCCTTTCTTTATCAAACAGAAAGTTAGATTATGTCCTTGAGCACCTAATCAGGTGAAACTAAACAGAAGGCTTTGGTAGTGTATGTACTCTTTAAATATTTTTTTACTTGATTGTTGATGACAGGAATTTAGCATCATTTCGATGCATAAGTAGTCCTTATAATCTGTAAATTTCTTACTACATGGTTTTCTGTGTTTTTTTTGGGCCTTTTTTTTTCATGGTTTATAGGAAAGTTATGCATCTAAATCTATACCTCGATGAGAATTTTTAAATATAGTGAACCATATTCACTGGTTGTGTCTTGGGTGGGAAAATGGAGCCTCGAGTGAAGAGCAGATAGCCACATGAGCTTGTTTCTTCTCATATAGCTCCAAATAGCAAAATTTTGCCTGCTTTTATAGTACAGAAATGGGTATATTGAATACATTTCTGGCTGTCAATACATATGGCATATATTATACATTACTTTAGAGGGGATGCAGAGTGCGTCATACATGGCAATTGGCATAGGGTCACCAGCTGGACAATCACAATGTTACAGAGGAGAGTTCTTGTTGTAGGACAAATCTCACTTTTCATTCTAATGCATCCTTTAGAATTCTCATGAATTTGTGAATATGCAAATGGTGGATTTGTATTCGTCTTACATGTGTGAACATATGCCTTTGCTGCTGGATCCTGCATCATTGGTTTACGTATGTTTTCAGCACAGTATTTTATAAACTCATAATAAACCACAGGATTACTGTTTGAACATAGGCCTAAAGATGTCAACTGTAAGCCTCCCCTCTTATTACATGGTTTTCTGTGTTTTTATTTTCATGGTTTATGGGAAAGTTATGCATCTAAATCTATACCTGGATGAGCATTTTTAAATCATGGTGAACCATATTCACTGGTTGAGTGGGAAAATGGAGTCTCGAGTGAAGAGTAGATAGCCACATGAGCTTGTTTCTTCTCATAAAGCTCCAAATAACAAAATTTTGCCTGCCTTTATTGTCCAGAAATGTGTATATTGAATACATTTCTGGCTATCAATACATATGGCATATATTATACAATGCTTTAGAGGGGATGCATAGTGTGTCATACATGGCAATTGGCGTAGGGTCACCAGCTGGACAATCACAATGTCCCAGAGGAGAGTTCTTGTTGTTGTAAGACAAATCTCACTTTTCATTCTAATGCATTATTTAGAATGCTGTGGTGAATTCCCGTGGGTTTGTGTGTGAATGTGCAAATGGTGGATTTGCATCCGTCTTACATGTGTGAATAGATAGATGCCTTTGCTGCCGGATCCTGCATCATCGGTTTAAGTATGTTTTCAGCACAGTATTTTATAAACTCGTAATAACCCTCAGAATTACCATTTGAACATAGGCCTAAAGATGTCAACTGTGAGCCTCCCTTCCACTTCCCTGTCCAGAAGTGGGGCTCAAAGGGGAACCAGTGCCTTAATCAAGAGTCTAGCTTCTTTGAGCTCTGTTAAGAGCATATCGATGCATAAGTAGTCATCGATGCATAAGTAGTCCTTATAATCTGTAAATTTCTTACCACATGGTTCTGTTTTTTTTTGTTTTTTATTTATTTTTTATTCATGGTTTATAGGAAAGTTATGCATCTAAATTTATACATGGATGAGCATTTTTAAATTATGGTGAAACATATTCACTGGTTGTGTGGGCGTTCTCTTTTAAAATGCGAAAGAAAAGCCTCTAGTCTAATGGTTTGAGGTCTAGTCCACCTGTGCCCGCCTAGCTTAGCACCACAATCCACCCAGACGCGGCCATCATAAATGGTTCGTGCGACGGCGGTGGAGGCAGGTTCGGGCCCCTGCACAACCCTTCTGTTCAGAATTGAGTCCTTTAAATAGAGTCCCTTTATTGACGGTTTCCCATGAGATGGGAAATGAAAACTATTAGCCCCAGAGGGAAATGGAGTCTGAGTGAAGAGCAGTCAGCCACATGAGCTTGTTTCTTCTCATAAGGCTCCAAATAGCAAAATTTTGCCTGCTTTTATTGTACAGAAATGGGTAAGGCAATACTGAATACATTTCTGGCTATCAATAAATATGGAATATTATACAATGCTTTAGAGGGGATGCGGAGTGCGTCATACATGGCAATTGGCATATGGTCACCAGCTGGACAATCACAATGTCACAGAGGTGAGTTCTTGTTGTAAGACAAATCTCACTTTTCATTTTATTGCATTCTTTAGAATGCTGTGGTGAATTCTCATGCATTTGTGTGAATATGCAAATGGTGGATTTGCATCCGTCTTACAAGTGTAAACATAGGCCTTTGCTGCTGGATCCTGCATCATTGGTTTAAGTATGTTTTCAGCACAGTATTTTAAAAACTTGTAATAAACCACAGAATTACTGTTTGAACATAGGCATAAAGATGTCCACTGTGAGCCTCCCCTCCACTTCCTTGTCCAGAAGTGGGGCTCAAAGGGAAACCAGTGCCTTAATCAAGAGTCCAGCTTCTTTGAGCTCTGTTAAGAGCATTTCGAAGGCGTTTGGCATGAAGATTTCCTCAAATTTCAGAGCATCTGCAGTGGCAGTATACAAGGTGAAGCTGATTGGACCAGATGGAGATGAGGTGGAGATTGATGCCCCAGATGATGCTTATATTCTTGATTCAGCTGAGAATGCAGGCTTGGAACTTCCCTACTTGTGTAGGGCTGGGGCATGCTCTACCTGCGCAGGGCAGTTGGGGTCGGGTTCAGTTGACCAGTCGGATGGATCCTTCCTCGATGAGAAACAGATGGGGAATGGTTATGTGCTGACCTGCGTCTCATATCCAACCTCTGACTGTGTGATTCACACACACAAGGAAGGTGAACTCTTCTGAGTAGTGTTACAGTAATTTCTTTGGTCTGATGGAACTTAGGAATATTTGTCTTTGTTCCTCTTGTTTTCTGTGGAGAACTCTGGGTTTGATGATATTGGGTACTTCTGCATTATCCATGGTAATTTCATATTTCTCAAAATGTTAATCGGTCCACTATCAGTTAGGTTTCAGTTTCCTATATGTATATTTAGTAAGAACTACTCTTAGGGTTCTATCGGGCCATTATCAAGATGGTTTGATTTTGTTTTTTTATGTGTATTTAATAAAACGTTGGTGTAATGGGTTCTTTCGGTCTATTATCAGACTGATTTGGTTTTTGTTGGAAACTATTGGATTGGTTTGATTCAAGCTCATCAATCGGTTTAATCCGTTTTTCACTAAGCTCTAAAAACATCCAATTATAGTCCCATAAGGTTTGATTTTTATTCAATTTAAGTAGAACCGGATTAATTCGATTTCTATGTTCGATTTGAATCCGATTTCGATACCCAACCTGGCGTGTTGATCCTCGATCCTCGATCCTTTTTTAGTTTATGTCAAAGGCCCCACCCACAAACAAAAAATATAATGCATGTATGAGTCAGCAAAAGTGAGGTGAGAATAATTCACCCGTATGTATGTGTATGTATTCTGTCATGGGATTCTATCGATTATATTTGGAGGATCCCACACTCTAGAAGTGGGATTCACATCGTCTCCTCCCCCAAGGTTTGGGAGGAGGGGCGGTCTCCCCATCGGATGGTCGAAATATGGGGTTTTGACGAATTCAAGTCGACAAGGGGGTATCGATTCGGACAGAAGATTCGGATTCACTGGAGCTTCAGATGTCAGTCATCTGACGGGATATCGCCCCTGCTCCGGAACCTTTCAGTGAAGAGGATTTGAATACCTAGAAGTGGATCTACATGATATGGTAATGAAATTCCATAGAAAATACATATGCATATGAAGACAAACCGAACTCAATAATAAGGAGGAAGCGTGGGCATGCATGGTGAACGCATGATGCATCATCCTACGGTATATAATATATAATAATAAAACTACGCTGAATCGCTGATTCGACAGTCGACAAAACCGAAGCTAAGGTTTTACGTCATTTTTGTCGGTTGAACGGCTGCACCCCACCGCAAAACCCTAAAATCCAAAGGTTGACAGCTCGGTCTCTCTCTCTCTCTCTTATCTCACCGTCCCATGCTTCTCTGTTGCCTTATCAGCCATGCAAAGTCAACTACTGTTATCCTATTTTTTATTTTTCGGTTCATGCATGTTTGATCATAGAGGATGCCATGCCTTTTCCTCCACAGTCCATAATTCTGTGAGAAGTGAGCAGTTCATATTTAAGAAGCCAATACAAGGGCAGAAAAATTGTACAGTGGTTTTATCATTTCAAACCTTTAAAAAGAATTTAAATTTTTAGAAAAATCTCAATCTATCTTGGATGGTCGCCACATGACTCTCGGTGAATTCGAGACCCATGTCCGAACTGACATCCAACCAACAAGCTGAGCCGACAGGAGGTGTCGACTCAGACGTGGGTCTTGGATTCATCCGACAGCCACGTGGTGATCCATCCGAGATAGATTGCTGCGTCTTCCCAAAACTATTGGGAGGAGACGATGTGAATCCAAACAATAAAGAGAGAGTATGACTGTAAAACCGCGTCTACTATGGCCCATGTGTACATCATTTCCCCACAATTTAAACAATGACTACAAACCATAATTTTGTTGAAGGATTGTGACAGGTTAGAAAGATAAAGAGAGATAACATACACTGATGTAGTTCTAAGTTTTATTTGTTTATTCAAAAGGCATTTTCATTTCTATATGTCCATTTATGAAACTTAAAAAATACAATATCAATTTCCCTTAATTAAACTATTATGGAATCTATATGGTTTGCTTCTAGTTTGTTTTACATGAAAAGGCAGGATATATATATATATATATATATATATATATATATATATATATATATATATATATGATTTAAACAAAAAGGAGTTGATGAGCTTTATGAATCACATTTTCTTATTGTTGAGTACCAATAACCTAGAATATTCCTTACTTCACATGTTTATCCTGAAAGATGCTTACAATATATTTTTTAATATTTGTAGTCTAAAAGAATCATGCAAAAATATAAGTAAGTCGTACCTAATAGTTAAGAGAATTCAACAAAAATATTATTTTAGATTAAAAATATGGTAGGGTTTGACAAATAATGAAGGATGATAAAAAAGAAATGGAAGAAGATAGCTGTAAAACTCTTTTTAATCACCAACAGTTCACAACCAAGTGAGGAGAGAGACAACATGGAAAACTCGTACAAGTTAGTTCAATTAAAATAACTCATTATTGGGCTGCTAAGAGTTCTAAGTTTAGAAGCATGGCTGAGGAAATAATTATCATGGTTCTATAAATCTTGCCCCATGAATGAGCTTATGCACCTAAATAAAAAATAAATAAATAAATAAATAAATTCATTATTGTCGTTTATAGTTTTCTAAAGATCATAACTTTTTTCAAGAATAGTTCAGTTGTATGTACTTGTATTTTCTCTGGATCTCATTACCATTCATATTCAGTTCTAGAGGTGGGTCTCACTTCAATCGACGATGATGGGATCCCATGGAGAATACATATACAAACAGGTGATCCAAACTCACTTTCTTTAATGTATGATTTTAAAACAAGAGATGATGATTCTACTCTCTCTAGCTTTAAGTCTCTCAAATGTCTCTTGTAAGGTACCATTTAAAAGAGATGAAATTCTTTGGCAAATTGTAAACTACTGGGGAAGTAACTACTCCCAGTCTGATTAGTTTAATGTAAATAGATACATTTTAAAACATCCGATGGTCACTTATGAGTTTTTGGTAATCTAAAACTCTTTCTTATCTTATATTTGATTCATTTGTTGCTTTATGTGATCCAACAGGGTTTACGTAACGTCGTAATTGGTTTATTTTATTTTATTTACATCAATGGTTCTGATAATGATTATTGAACCGGCGATCAGAGTCCTTTGGATCACGCAAATCTTAAAATATACCAAAATACTCTTTGTATATTGATGTTTTTGTGATGACCCAATGATATCACATGAAAAGGAATCTCATTAAAAAGAATTTCATAATTTGTTAATTTTTATATGTCAATTTCATATGAAAATAAATTAAAGAAAACCTTTCTATAGAGTTTCACGATGTTACACTCCCTCGCCCCTCCCTGCGGCCGTGCATGCCAATCTTTTAATATTTCATAGAAAGAGTATTAATTAGAACAAGTTAATTATGTCTTTATATGTTAGCTACTTGATCGATATATTAAAAGCTTCAAAATTGATGGAATGCGTTAAATCAAATCGATCTTTATTGTACCTCATACAAGGTTGATCGAATCTAGTGATTATACAACAAATTGGATCCCATAAATTAGACATATATATATATAACACCATCCTAAAACTAAACATAGTTTAGATTTTAGATTTTTTTTTTTTTTTTTTTGGGTTGGTGAAACATGTTAATTTGGACTTTAGATGGCTTGAGTGTTTAAATAAATCATTAATTATTTTCTTGGTTGGTTAGTAGTAAAAAGAATGAAGAAAACAATAAAAATATTCACTTTATCTCCAAGCAAACACCATTAACTAATGAAAGGTGAAGCAGTAGTTAGAGATGAGATGATCCAGACATGCTGATTTGGGGCATAATCCATCCCTTGGCTGATGGTTAGTCAGCTATGATTGTGATTGGAGCATCAAATTAATATTATGGAAATATGGGTAGCTGATATTGCTATTCAAATCAGTATTCAGTTACCTAATCATTTTAATTCCACGTAATGTTTCACACTTTGAAGTAGGAAGTAGTGTTTATTTTAAACTGGTATAACGTGGAAGAGCACTGCAATATCAATGCAGTTCTTCTAAGGGATCAATAATCAATCCCTTCCCCAGGTTGAGCGAGAGAGAGAGAGAGAGAGAGAGAGAGAGAGAGAGAGAGAGAGAGATCAGGGGGAGGTAGGTAGGTAGGCCTGAACTCTGAATAGACATGGTTACATGGGAATGCAGGCTGCAGCCAGAGCAACGCCATGTGAAATAAGAAATAAAAATAAATGGGGTTGAGGGGGGCGGGGGGGGACGGAGAAAGGGACAACTTTGTCGGCAAAAAAGACAGATTCTTTATGCTTTCTACCTTTCTGTGCTAACAACAGGAGGAGGAGGAGGAGGAGGAGGAGGAGGAGCTGCTTCAAGCTGAAGCTTCAATGAGAGAGATCACAATCCAAAAAAACTTTAATTTTTGGTGGCGGTTTTATCCGCCACCGTAGCCTAAGATGGGCGGAATGAAAACGACGTGGATCGCATCACCATATTTGAAGAATCAATCTCTTCTTAAATCTCCGTCAGTTTTTATAAACCGTCTCTGTATGTTACGTATTTTGGAGGCGGTTTAGGGAAATTAATTGACGGATGCATGCCCTAAGGTATTATTATGAGACGTTTAGTGGCAGTCTTTGTTAACCGCCGCAAATTTCTCCTTCAAAGCATCCTTTTTGGACTTTCCTTCCTTGTAGTCAGAGCCTTTTACCGACTTCATTCATATGTTTGACGAATGACACGGTCATACCCAGGAAGGCCGCCCGCCCCCTGACCTGGAATTCCCACCCCATCCACATCCCTTTTATCTCCTTCCTTTCTTTCCCTTTCTTTCCCTGTCACTCTTTAATGAATACTCTCTAAGTTGCGTGTTGATTATATTTTTCTAGAATAAAAGATAAGGAAAAAAAAACGTCAAAGAAGGCATGTGAGAAGGGAACAGGATCTTTTGTAGTCAGTGCCAAGTGACTGAGATTCTGGCTGCGCGCGCTGTCAGGCGACAATCATTACAGAGGATTTTTTTTTTCTCTCTGTAAAAATATGTTTAAGAACTATTTGTAAGTGAATTCCATAACATCACCATTGTTGGAGCTTTGATTGTGCCCTCATCATCTCTCTCCAAGAAATCAAATTATACAAAGATGGATAGTCCACTTGTCAAAATTCAATTTAGTATTTGCATGCATCTCATATATATTTATGCATGTTTACGATTTCTAACCACTATCATGGCCGTATAGTCTCCCATAATTGTGGATTTTCAAAACTGATCTATTTTGCCACTTGACAAATTCTGTTAGAATTGAAATTTTACATGTGAACCAGAGAATGACAGGGCAACCCCTTTTTTTTTTTTTTTTTTTGGACAGAGTATAAACCAACTAGAACTACTTAATTTTTCTTATATAAACATTTTTTTTTGTGTAATTTTACTTATAAAAGAAGGATAAAGAACACAACTCATTAATATCTTCTACAGTTTTTATTAAAAAAATTTATTTTGTACCATATAATAAGGATAAATTTAGTGGGAATCTAATTGAGTCTTTATCAAAACTGTGTAGAATCCAAATGTCATGATCTGAATTGGACTTCGTCAAACAAGTTAAATTTGAATCCATTTGCATCCCTTATATCACGGACTTAATTTGGATTTGTTGATAGACATCAATTAATTTAGGCTCTTTTTGGTATAGTTTATATTTATGTTTATGACTTATTTATGACAAATCATTTATGTGAATAAATTATGAATAATAAATAATAACAGTTTATTACCCCTAGATATAAAAAAGTAATAATAGATTTTTTTTGATAAAAAAAATAATAATAGATTATCACAATAATGATAAAGACCTATTAAGCTATTTATAGATTTTAAATTATATTAATTTATTTTAAATATAAATAAGTACCATAAATGACAAATCATACCTTTGCATGAATTTAGTAATAAAATATTGTCTAGTATATTATAGGAATCTAAACCCTTTGCATGAATATTTCAGTTTCTTCGTCCGGTATCGGCTTGGATATACATACCTGGTAAAAGGGGAAGGAAACTGAAATTAGTTTTTAAAAAAAAAAAGAAGAAGAAAACCAATGAAAATTTTTGTAATAAAAAGTAACTTGGTTTTAGAACATGTACCAAAAAAAAAAAAAAAAAATCTTGGTTTTATAACATATTTAAAATTCTTACCATATTTATTACCATATTTATAATTGAAATTTTTTAGATGTAAGTTATATTTTGCTTTTCAAAAAATTAAGAGAGAGGATTCTCCATTTTGACATCATGGAGTATCTCTTTCTCATGTCATTTTTTATAGACGAGAGAAAAAAATCAAAAAAAAAAAAAACGTGAATAGGGGTACCATTTGGGGAGACTTCTTAAAAATTTAATAATTAAATTTGCAATGATTTTGGAATTAGTGATGTGTTATTTAGGTAATTTGGACCAACCAACCCACCCCCCCCTCCCCCAAACAAAAAATCATGTTAATTAGATTATAATTATAAACAAAAAAAAAAAAGAATAAATTTCAGCTACCACCTAAAATAGTTTTAAAACATCACCTATCACCTACAATTTTCAAAAAACATCAGCTACCACCCAAATGTTTACCACCGTTAATCAAATAGATCCACTCCGTTAAATGAATCCGTTAGTTGCTGATGTCATCTAAAATCGATTTCAAAATAGACAATAATATCCTTAAGAAAATATTGAAAGACAGTTTTATCCTCCTTCACAACTCGTGAAATGGTAGGAAAAAAAAAAAACTCGAACTCGACTTTGTTGGTTCATCCCTCATCTTCAACCTCCCTCGGTATATGTCTCAAACAACGAAGGAGAAGAAAGAGGGAAGAACGATGAAGGAGAAGAAAAAGGGGAGAACAATGAAGGAGAAGAAAGAAGGGAGAATAAAAATGTGAAGGGTTATAATAGTCATTTTATTAGTTTTTAAAAATTTACAATTAAAAAGAAAAAGAATAAAATTGTCTATTTTAAAATCGATTTAGATGACATCAGCAACTAACGGATTCATTTAACGGAATGGATCTATTTGATTAACGGTGGTAAATGTTTGGACGGTAGCTGATGTTTTTTGAAAGTTGTGAGTGATGGGTGATGTTTTAAAACTATTTTGGGTGGTAACTGAAATTTATCCATAAAAAAAATTATAATTTAGATTGACAAAGGGTTCATTTTGATGAAACCATTGATGTGAGACAAAAGAAAAAACCTTTTACCTAATACCATAACTATCCCTATAAAACCAATGATTTGCGTGTGAGACCCACTCCATTAAAAGAAAAGTGTATGTTAAGTAATGCAATTGAACTTCCTAAACATACTAAAGATAAAATATATGAAAGTCTTATCTCCTGAAATTCATACAACAACAACAACAATAAGGTCTTATCTTAATTAAATGGGGTCAGTTACATGAATTTTTTTCCTCTAATCAATTATGTTCGATATCATACTTGAAACAAGGCCTAAACTATGTACGTCTTTCCTCACCACATCTTCTAGAGTCATTTTAGATCTGTTCCTATCTCTTTTAGATCATTCGTTCTGAATCAAATCACTTATCCATACTGAAACATCTAACGGTCTCTATTGAACATGGTCATACCATCTTAAACGACTTTCTCGTAGTTTATCATGTATTGGCGCTACGTCCAAATAAGCTATAATACGACCATTCATTATCTCATCCTTTCTAATTTTGTCACATATCCATTTCAACATCTTCATCTCTATTACATTAAGTTTATCTATACGATGCTTCTTAACTGCCAAACATTTCGCATCATATATCATAGTTGGTCGAATGACTGTCCTATAAAATTTTTCTTTCAGTTTTAAAGGAATGCGCTAATCACATAACACTCCAAACACATCTCTCCACTTTATCCATCATATTTTAATCCTTTATAGCACCGTCTTTATTTATAGTTGAATCTAGATACCTAAAATAATCTCTTCATTGTATTTCCATCTCATTAATTTGTATCACCTCATTATCTATCATTGTGTGACTAAAGTTTACACCATATACTCTGTCTTCGTCTTATTTATTTTAAAATCCTTTGATTCTAATTTTGATCTCCATAATTTCAATTTGGTGTTAATCCATGTTTTTGTCTCATCCATCAATACAATATTATCAACAAAAAGTGTATACCAAAGAATTTCATCTTGAATGTCTTTGGTTAAATCATAAAAAAATTTCATCTACACCCCATCAAAGATTGTTAACATCATCTACACCCACAAGAATGCAGAAACATCACCTAGGTCCCAAAACTTTGGCTGTGGTAATCAAAGAAGTCCACTCCGTCAGTTGATTCCCGTTAGATGCTGACGTCAGCTGAAATAAAATTTTTCATGAACAATACTGCCCTTAGAGTAAAAATAAAATACCATTTTACCCTTCTTCTTCTTCTTCCTTTCCTCTTCTTCTTTCCTCTTCTGCTCTTCTCTATAGTCGGATTCATATGGCAGGAGCTGGTTTGGGGGAAAATTAGGGGAGCTGGCATGGCTCCAACAGATGGTCAGCTCCACTAAGATAGATTGCACTCCATCAAAAGATTTTCGTTATTGTTTGGGGGAAAATGAAACCAATCGAACTCCAAAAGGGTTCTTCGGCCTGCCCCAGCTCGCTCAGGTCGAGTTTCAAGATAACTATCTTGCAGGGAGCTTTCCAGAGACTGATTCGGTTGCTATGAATCTAGGGCAGATCTTTTTTTCGAACAACCAGCTACCCTTAGAGTAAAGAGAAGGAAAATGAAAAATGGGGTTCTCGAGAGAAAGGAATCGACGACAACCATTAGTTTCAGTGCTTCTCCAATTATTTTCGCTGCAAATTCTTTCATGTCGTCGTTGACTGGCGACACAGATAGTAAGCAGCCTTCCTCATCCTCGACGTTTTAGATTACGAATCTCTCTCAGGTTTCCTCTGCTGGTCGGCCTCCTCTGAGTTCTTCTTCGTTGAAGAGGAAGTGCAGCTCCTTCGACGACGCCGCTGGTAAATGCGGAACCTCTTCTGGCCGTTGCCATTGCTCGAAGCGGAGGTTTGTTTTCTCCTTTTTCTTTTGTGATCTTATGGGTTATTGTAGAAAATTTGTAAAATCATGAAAGAAAGGGGCTAAATCTGTTACAATCTGATAAAACAGAAAATCGAGGGTAAAGAGAGTGGTCAGAGTCCCTGCAATCAGCTTGAAGATGGCCGATATCCCAACCGACGAGTACTCATGGAGGAAGTACGGACATAAACCAATTAAAGGATCCCCACATCCAAGGTTTGTAAAATCTTCTGCTCAAATCACTCTTTCGTCCTCTGTTTTAGTGTTCCTTTTGAGTTCTGGGGGCATCTGATACCTGAAATATAAATCTTAGATCTCTAATTTACTATGATTAGCATCCTGTTCTTTCGTCTTCTTCTCCATTTGTGGCTGTTTGTTGGTGTTCTTATTCTGGTTGGTTGCTTATGGGATTTCTCAGGGGTTACTACAAGTGCAGTACTGTGAGTGATAAGAAGAAGAAGAAGGGAGGGGTTACTCACAAGTGCAGAATGTGAGGAAGAAGAAGAGAAGGGAAATGAGAGGAAGAAGAAGAGAGGGGTAAAACTGTATTTCAACAATTTTAGTGAATTCCGTCAGTTAAGTGAATCTAGGTGATGTTTCTGCAATCTTGTGGGTGTAGATGATGTTAATAATCCTTGATGGGGTGTAGATGAAATTTTTTCTTAAATCATCTATAATGAGGGCAAATAGTCAATGGTTTAAAGTCGATCCTTAAAGTAATCCGGTTGTAGTTGAGAATTCATTATCTTGACCCTCCATGGTTCTTACACTATTTATCTATATATTTGCTTGAAACACCTCTTTTTTTCTAGTATTTGTCATATTAATTCTCTAAGGAGTTTTATTATAAGTTTTTTCTAGGTCAACAAAGACAATATGAAGGTTTTTCTTGTTTTCTCTAAGTCTTTTCATGAGTTTTTTTAAGCAAGTAAATAGCTTTTGTCATGGATTTACCTCGCATAAAAAAACTAACTATTTTTAATAGTAGTTTCTTATCTCATGCGAGTTTCAATAACTCTATTCCAAAATTTCATAGCATGACTCATTAGTTTTATGTTAATGTAATTATTGCAGTTCTGAATATCACTTTTGTTTTTATAAATCGAAACCACAATGTTTCTCCTCTATTTATCTGACATTTTTTTTGTATTCGTAATTTTATTGAATAATTTAGTTAGCCAAGATACTCAACACATTCATAGACTCTTCCATTCTTTTATTGGAACCTCATTTGGGCTTAGAGCTTTGCCTACATTCATTCTCTTTAAAACTTTTTTTACTTCTCTCATTCTAATTTTATGTATATATTTACGACCTGTGATGTCATGGTAGATATTCTAACCTTTTGAGACCCTATTACTCTAAATGTCCCACAATATGATGAAACTGGTAGAATTGAAAAAAAATAAAAAATTGAAACATCTTAAAATATAAAGAAACCCATGAGAATAATTTACCTACACATACGTATACTTTTCATGAAACTTTATCTCTATCGGTATTCAATGGATCTCACACTCCTGAAATGGGTCCCATATCTCGTAAATGATGAAGGGATCATGAGGAAAGGTGAACAGAACTCGGTCCAACGCCCTTTAAAACATATATATTTTATTGTATTCTTTTCCATTTTCTCTCCACAAAAATAAATAAAATAATAAACTCTGACTAGGCATAACCACCATGCCAAGTCAGATATTATTTGCCGTCAGAATGATAGAGGGAGGAGGGGGGTAGTTTGAAAAAATAAAAAAATCAATTAACACGTGTTAATAATAATGGCGGACTCCATCGGGATTCAATTCGCCTCCATATAATTCCTCGGCAGGACCAGCAATCCTCAGGAACAGAAAACAGAAGACTCCGGAACAGAGAGGACGGTTCAGCCAGCCAATAACCATGGCGGTTTCCCTCTGTTTTCGCGCGCTTTTGCTGCTTCTGATCCTATCAGGTCAAACCAGTCGTCTAACTTGCTTCTTAACTCCTCAATTCCACAACATTCATGTCGATTGATCTTCTCCATGGATCCACGCTAGAGCTTTTTTTTTACTTTGACTTCGTTTTCTTCTTCTTTTGTATGCACGAAGAACTGAATTTTCTTTATCTGTACCATTTCATTGAGATCGCATTCTGCAGAACTGAAAATGTTGAAAATTTCAGGGACAATAGCTGTTATTTCGGATTCCTAATTCTCACAAATTTATTTGAACTCTCTCTAGTGGGTTTTATGAAATTGAGCTCTTTCTCGCTCTATGTTTATTCCGGATCTGATGTCGCGAATGTAAATATCTCTGTCCATTGTTGGAAGAAAGTCCAAACATCTCAATTGCTTTCATTCCATCTCAATTTTGAATACACATTATCAGCAAACCATTTGGTGATTACTGGTATCCGATTTACTATCGAAGCAAGAGCAGGTTTTGCCATATCCTGAAAGCAAAATGATGAAAAATTGAGCTTTCTACTTGTTTCTTAATGAAACTTGAATCCTTCCTCCCTAAGCTTCGTTAAAAAAGTTACTTGCATTGGAGTTTCTTCTCAATCTTATCTGTGAAACTACTTTTATATCTTTTCAATTTCGTGAGGAATCTTATGCAATTTTAGTGTCATAACTGTTACCATTGTTTGTACTGTCAATGGAACTCTCAAGAGCAGGAGATTCCGCAATTCTCTCCTGGATTTTCAATTCGTGCTTTTTTATTTTAATTTCAGACTGAAACCAATCACATATGTATACCTTTATTATTATTATTATTATTATTATTATTATTATTATTATTATTATTATTATTATTATTATTATTATTTTGCAGTACTTTCTGATGTTCATCCTATTTTTTCAGGTTTAATTGTCCAGATCCTCAGCGTTGCAATCGGGATCAACTATGGCCAGATTGGCAACAATCTCCCATCTCATTCGCAAGTTGCAGTCCTCCTTCAATCTATTAACATAAACAAAGTAAAACTTTACGATGCAGATCCAAATGTCCTGCAGGCCTTTTCCAATTCAAATGTTGAGTTCATCGTAGAAGTAGGAAATCAGTATCTTCAAAGCATGACTGATTCCAACAATGCTAAGGTCTGGTTGCAACAAAATGTCCAGCCCTATATTTCCCAGACTAAGATCACCTGCATCACCGTTGGAAATGAAGTCCTTGCTGGCAGTGACACCCAATTAATGTCTTATCTTCTCCCGGCTATGCAGAACATCTACAACGCTCTTGTTTCCCTTGGTCTAAACAATCAAGTGATCGTCTCATCTGCACACTCACTAGCCGTCCTAGCAGTATCCTACCCCCCTTCGTCCGGGGTATTCCAGTCAAATCTTGCACAATACATCCAACCCATTATCAATTTCCTTTCTCAGATAAATTCTCCCTTCCTAATAAATGCATATCCTTTTTTTGCTTATGAAGGTAACCCACAAGAGATTTCGTTAGCTTATGCTCTTTTTGAGTCTAATCCCGGGGTGACTGATCCGAATACAAATCTGAACTACGATAACATGTTGTATGCCCAAATTGATGCTGTTTATTCTGCAATCAAAGCGATGGGGTATACTGATATTGAAGTTAAAATTTCTGAGACAGGTTGGCCCTCTATGGGGGACCCTAATGAAACTGGGGCTACCCCAGAGAATGCAGCGCTTTATAATGGGAATTTGTTGCAGAGGATAGAGAATCAGCAAGGTACTCCAATGAAACCGTCGACCCCGATTGACGTTTATGTGTTTGCACTCTTTAATGAAGATCTTAAACCTGGGGCGACTTCAGAGAGGAACTATGGGTTGTATTATCCGAATTGTACACCCGTTTACGACATCGGTTTACAGGATTATCTTACTGAGCGAACTTTATCTTCTGCTTCTAATATTAAGGTAAGAAACAGAGGATTTGTAGAAAAGCAATTTGGGGTTGGTTAATTATACTTAAGTAGTTTCATCTTTGAGCCAGGTGAATAAAATGCAAACCGCAAGTCTAATGATGCCTTTCTTGTTCTCTTCATCCATGCAGGCGATATCTTTTTCAACTTTGCTGATCTTTTTAATAGCATTTTCAATCGGGGCTTGAGAGACGCTGTAACTTCTGAAATAGCTGAAGTTTTCATGGCATTCAAATCATGTTTCCCTCATTTTAAGAGGCATGCAATATCAGAGGTGAGCCACTCAATTCTTTACTTTACATTATTGTGATAGAAATCTCAAGTGTGATTGGGTATCATTCAATTATTGAAGAGGAACTACCTGATGAGATCATGAGATCCTGGAAATTGTTATACACGGCTTACAAATATGGCATTCATAGATCCGGTCAAGTTTTCAATTCAAAAGTTTGGACTACCAAGTGGAGGGATTCTTCATATATAAGACCCTAAGATTCCAATCTCATTAGCAGTATGGGACTATTCTCAATACTCCCTCTCACATGTAGCCCCACCATTAGGATAGTATATGTGGCAATACATGACACTTTTTAGGTGGCTTGGTCCCTCTTTTCAAATTACTGGCCCCTCTTTTCATATGACAGGTCCGTGATTGTCCCTATTTTTGGGTGACTATCCCTCTTTTGGATGACCATTGTCCCTCTTTGTGCATCTGCCCTCTTTTTAAGGCCTATGAGAGGGAACCTAGAACTTTGATACCATGTCAAGTTTCTAAATCAAAAGTTCGAACTAGTAAATGGAAAAAATCTCCGTATGTAAGACTCCAAGATTCCAAACTCATTAACAATATAGGGCTATTCTCAATATTTTTTTTTTGATAGGTATTCCCAATATAGTTTATGGTCTATAATAATCAGTAATATCAGGAGTGCAAGCATCCTCTCTTCTATTATTGTATTTTGGAATCTAGGGTTCTTGGTCTTGTCCCTACATGAACTCATGCCTGCTTCTCAGAAAAGAAAATCTTATATGTGTACAATTAGACAAATTTCATTTTGGTTTCTATCAAGAAAAGAAATTACCCAGAGTTCATTTTTCAGATGTCTTAATAACTTTCTTTCACCTCATTGCAGAAAGTGACAAAAAATCTCAAATCTTGCCCGTTTTGTTCGCATTCATGAAAGCGTAGTTCACCATCTCATGATGTTAATCCCCAGTAGTCAATTCTCTTGGAAGGGTTGATATTTGAATATTTGATTGCCCGGGGGACAGATGAGCTAATTAGTCTGCCTGGAAGGTCTTCCTTTTCAGCTAATATATTCATATATTTCTTTCCTCCAATAAAAAGGAAACCCAAAAAAGAGTCCTGCCTGGAATGCCTTCTAAGCAGAAAAGCAACATGATGAGGTGGTGGCCCATTCGGTGCCGGCGTCAAAAAGAAAAGCATAACATGATAAGGTGGTTCCTAGTCATCATATTCGTCGGATCGTTTTGGTCAACCTTTTGCTAATAGGGTTGCGTTGTCTTCATGTCATGGGACCCAAATGGTCTTGTGGGTTAGTTAATGTTGGTGGAGACTCCCAAATGGTCTTATGGTTTAGTTGATGTTGGTGGAGACTCTGGAATCCATAGGTCGTTTCAGACCGCAGTTGGTTAGCCATCATTACCATCTTCTTGCTTGAGTTTCACATATTCACACAGTGGACCTGCAAGCCCAGTTGGACTTTGTGCAAATCCATTGACTGAGTTTGAATCGGTGTAGGAAGTCATGATCCCGTTTAACTGAATATTCCAAGATACCATATCAAACCTTGTTCAGCAAATCACGAAACTGTGAAAAACTATTTATCTAGAATCCTAGATGGGTTTTTAACCCTGTTGATCTGTTTCCATGTGAATGTAAAATTCATTTGTGGGAAGCATCATGTGGCTTAGAGTAATATGTTTGGGATTTGAAGTGTTCAAACAGGACTTTGAGATATGTTAATGATGAATTTGCATTAGTCATCTCCACTATCAGCTTTTTGCTCCCTATTGTCTGTTTTCTTTTAACTAATACATTGCTTCTCTTCTTTTGATTGCAGGCTAACACGAAAACAACATGAGAAAGCTATACTGTTGTAATGCTATCCAAGCTTAGATACATCCCACTCATTACAGGTTTATCATACAGTAGGAGCTCATTAGAAACACTAACTGACAAAGAAGTCCATCAATGGTAAAGATAATCAGTAAATGATATTACAGTCTCTCAAATAAGTGAAAAGGAACATACAGTGGAACAATGGAAGAGAAGAAATGCAGGTAGGGAACAGAGATTTTTTACATGGAATATCCAATAAATAGTGCAACCCTTCCAAATGAGAAAGGGCCGGCTGATTTGAAAATCCAGCGAGTCACTGCTTTGGGGTTTTATTATTATTATTATTATTATTATTATTATTATTTATATATGTAGTCAAACAAGACAAACAGCAAGAAAATATTTATCAATACTCAGCCAGCAAATTTGAAAGAAAGCTTCCGTGTTTCCATTCCTCATTCTGGTGGCTAAAACGACATTATGATACAAACCCACCCTGTCCCTTTCTGGAAGGAGCAGTCTGCGATCAATAAAGCAGATAATTGAATGCCCTCAAGTGTTAGTGTTTGCAAATAATATCACTAAACAAAATCCCATTACAGCTGTGGGCTGTGGCCTCCTCCCACCCACTTTCACCACTTCTTGCCTACTCCCACGAAATGCATGAGGCAAACAAAATATACAGAAACCTTTACTTGCAAATCCCTTGAGATGCCTTTTTTTTTTTTGGTTAACCCTTGCTATGGTATAAAATGAAATCGCACATGAATGAGAAATGCTGAGAATCAATCAGATCACTCGATCTCCCGAAATCTCTGGTCCCATTCTCGAGCCTCTGTGTCTTGGTCATACAAGTCCCTCTCAGTACTATATACAATGCGCTCTGGCCCAATTACAGTCCGTTGAGCCATGTCTCGAGCACTTAGAATCTGAACAAATAGTAGAGAGTAAACAAATTAGTTTCATACCTTACACCTAGGAATATAAATTGGCAATGGAACACAACAAGGTTTTAGCGACCGATATTGGACACAGTATCAACCGATGCCAAAAACGATTCGATATTGACACGGATCAGCCGGTATTGGTCCAATCCTGCTGAAAAATGCACTTTTTGGTATCGGGAACTGGATCAGGTCTTTTATTAATAAAAAATATATTTTTATATTTTTGGTATTCATATATGATCTCCATGTGGCAACCCCATCCATTGGATGGTTTTACAAATGGCATAAATAGTAAGAAAAAACAAGGTATCGGATCAGGGAATCCGGTCCCAAATCCGATACCAGGAATCAAGGGGTAGTCAGTATCAGATCAGGCAATCCAGCTGATCCGGCCAATCCGAAACCGATTACTAACACCATGGAATGCACAACACTTGTCACAAGAACTGAAGTTAGATCTAAAAGAATCCAACATTTCAAAATGAAATGGCAACAATAGCAGAAAAATATGGAGAATCAGGTCCTGATTGTCCACCAAGTCTTCAAATTTTGAAAGTTCTAAATACACTATTTACAGATCACAGGTTACAATTTCAGCATGTGTTTAAATAAATGTCAGGCATGAGCCGTATTAACTTATTTAGCTCAATGAAGATGAAACAGTTCTTGATGATGCTGATAATAGTGGATTTGCAATTGTGTCAGTGGCAACAAAAATAAAGAAAGCAACAGTAATGAAGTAGTTGAGTTGGGTGCATGCACATTTTGAATATCCCACACTCCTAGGTTGTCTACATCATTATCATTATATGCATTGTTGTTATTGTTACTGTAATTGTTCAGAAGTCAGAAGACAGATCTGACCATCCATTTTCATGGTTTTCTTATCTAATCAGTCTGCTCCTATTTAGAGTTGGGAGAGTTCACAGTAATGGTACACATACATAGACATACACATGATGCATGCCAATGCATGCAGGTATTTTATTGAATTAAACACCGAAATTTGACCTGGCTAATCTAGACCACATCCTCTCTATACAATAGTCGGAATGAATGCATCACCTGTCTAGAATAGGTGTCTTGGGAGATTTGGAAAAGCAACAGACCCTTGTGACAATAATATTTCACCTAACAGTCTCATTATTGACAGAAAAGAGCTGCAGGTATGGATATAGGGAAACAGGGTCACTGTCAGAAAAGACTGCTTTTGTGTCCATTACACACACATACTGGAGGTTGGGGGAGTTGCTTTAGGCTGTGTTTGATTGTCAAGACTCAAGAGAATGTGAGAGAGTGAGCAAGTGAAATATAGGAAAGTGAAGGGAAGTGGAAGAAAATGAGATATTTTCCAATTTAGATGTTTGGTTGTTGATGAAGTGAAAAGAAAATGAAAAAGTGGGACACAACCTCTTTCTGTGTTTTCGCATGCTTTCATACAAAATCAACAGGAAAGAGAGTTAAAAGGAGCAAATTCTAAGACAAATTCTCAGATTCACCAATCACTTGGAAATCACAAAAAAGTGAGAAAGAAGTGTAATTTCCTCACTTTTCTACATCTATAATATTCTTTTGATTTCAAAAATGGGGAAAATTTTCTTGACAATCAAATCCAGCCCTAAGGAAAAGAAAGAAAGCAGAAAAAAGGAGGAGGAGAGAAGCAAACTGGTAATGGAAAGTCAGTAAATGAATCGCTACCTATCTTACTTAAACAAAACTGAGTTACAGGACAAAAAGGAGTCTTATAAGAAAAAGAAGTAGAAAAAAAATCCCTATTTTTTACGGTTACCTTTCGCCTCAGAGGCAAGTCTGGCAATTCAAGGGCCCGAGCTCGCTGTTCCCTTGCCTGATTTCTCTTCTCTATGTCAGCATTTCTCTTGCGAAGGAGGAACCAGCGAAACAGAGGAATTGCAAAAAAGGAGCCAGCATAGATCTGCAGACACATTATCATTATTGGCTTAAGAGATGAGTGAGAGGCCCCAATAAGAATAATCAGATTTTGGGATTTTATGATTGCAACATACAAAAATTCCAGCTTCAAGCAACCAATTGGAAAATTGAATTAGGCAAAAGTACAAATGAATTGACAGCCAAATTCAAAGCAACATAATGAATTCTAATGCCATGTTATGTGTATCAAACATAAATAGAAATTAATCATTTACAATAATGCTAAAACGAGTTGCTTAAAATCAAAACATGAAAATGACAAATAAGTTTAACTAGACTTCAATCTAGGAAGGCAATACAGTTGGTTCAATATGGGCTTTTTATGATCCAAGGAGGACCCTATCTCAACTCCTAATCACCCAAACCACCACAACCCATCACGGACTTGAAGAATAAAAACCGTTACTGCTGAATTAACAAAGCAGATGCAGGGCACAGTGTTACACAGTAGGGTCTGATAAGGCCCTATAAAATTTTAACTAGTCAATTCAGAATAAATGCAAGGAATACTGTTTCAAAGAAGTATAAATGTATCCGATTCTATCTCCAATTTAAAGACTACAGAATTTCTTATAGATCATTACTTATCATAAACGTAGGAATTATGGGTATAACAGTCCTTCTGGATCAGAGCCCTTTATCTGTCTGTCAGATGCCCAAAACATGCCCCACTCCAATGGGCACTATGGAGTGGATTACCCCCACCGGGCATACTAGTCCGAACTCTTCACCCCTTGTTGACATCTTTATCTTTCTGGCACAGAGGGCCTTCATTGCTGAAATAATTGGATAAAGCGTGAATGTTGCTTGCTCTAATTGAAGAGGATCTTATTTACATAAAAATGATTTGAAGTTATCAACCAAAATCAATCCCCCGGAATAGAAGGTTTGGCGTTAATGGTGTTAATCCAATATTGGTCATGACCATTGTGTTGGTTTTTAAGGATAATAAAACATGATTCTGCTGTAGGATAATGACTACTAAAACAAAATGGCAGTGCAATAGAAAATATGAAGTATGAAAGCATGGAAAGTAAAGCATTTATTCTTTATAGAGAAACACCAAAACACACCTGAAGCAAAGGAAATATGTCAGCAACAAATGAAATAAACCCACTTGGTGTAACCGTAGTGTTCCTTCAAATATAAGTGAAAGTGGAGACGTTAGAGATGCAATTATGAGAACGACCATAGAGCCAAAAATAGAGTAAAAAGAATCATACTTCAGCATGGTACCAAGAATAATTACTCCAAAGAGATTAAGCCCACCCAAGCCTATAACCATCGCCCCCTCTGAGGTCCCTGTTTTACTGCAAGTCACCAAGTAGACATCAGAAAACAGAGCTACTGAGCCAAATTTCCTACTTAAGATTGAACTTTTTCCCCTTTTTTTAGAGAGAGAGAGAGAGAGGCAACCTGAATTGCCATTTCTTCTCCTCGAAAAATTTCTCAACTCCTCCAACCCAGTCGGACCATCTTTTCCCAACATATTCCCTCCGTCCAATCCTCTGAGAAGAAGCTGTTCGTTGTAGTGAAGGAAATTGATAAAGGATGTTCCCCTGCACAACAATTTTTTAGGTGGTTGGAAATAGTATTTGAACCAGCATGTTTTACAATTTAAGGAAATCTTGTCCTTCACGAAAATAGATGAGGGTCCAGAAAGGATGGAGATAGAGGGTTGAAAGAAATCATAAAACATAAGATCATAGACTCATATTTTGACAAAACAAAAAGAAGCACAAGTAGGTGGCGGCAGAAAGTGAAGAGGTGACACTAATTTTGCCACCATAAACAAAGAATAATTCCAGCGGAAAGGTCCAGCAACTGTCAATAAGGGGTAACAAGAAGTAAAGCAAATAAAGGGAAAAGGAGAAGCCCAGTAAACCCTTACAATTTACTAGTGTATGAGATAGAACAAAGAATCAATCAGCAGTGTCCATTAACTGCCTAGGCACAAGTACAAAGGCCAAAAGGGTTTCCATTAATCAGATTGGCAAGGCAGTATTCAATTTGTTCCAAAATCCAATATTTAGAAGGCTTGCCTACTTAAGATACATCAAGAAATTAACTAGAAATTGTTCAACATCAATTAACACCCAATTCAATTAAGTAATAAATGTAACTATATAGAAGTTTCTGATACAAATAATCCAACAACTGAAAATAACCTATCATTGTATCAACCACGTAAAATGGAAAAACCGACTCCAAGACATCAGTAAACATAATTTCTTTCTGTAGAAGATTGAAAGAAATGAAAGCCTGTAAAAATAGAAAGTTGCAGCTAGCTTGGAAGCCTTTAATGGTGATCTTGTTTATTGAAAAAGAACACTAAGGCACTAAGTAGCACTTTTGGATCCAAGTGACTTCCTCAAGGTTTGCCCAACCTTTTGCAAAGTATGGTGGGTAGAATGTGATCTTCCATCCAAGATTTTCCATAAGGCTATGTTTGGAAGCCAAGAAAAGAAAATTTTTGAAATGGAGGAGAGAGATAGACACATAAACTGATCATTGTTTCATCCTTACTTGTCTTATGTTGTTTTTTCTTTTCTTGACATCCCAACATAGCCTAACAGTATATTGAGGATAGGAAGTATTCCTGATTTTCTTTCTTCGTCTCCCTCCCCCCTTCTTTCTATTTACTAGAATTCATAAAGTAGGAAATGGTAAAATCAAACCAATCATGGTAAAGTACACATTTCTAGTTCGAAGCTTATTTGAGAAAATTGACTTTTGATTGATTTATCATTTTTTAGATCTGATTGGAGCAATGGAGAAGTAGGAAGATTTTGGCGATTCATAATGAGGGTCGGGCCCTACGGGCGGGCATCTCCCGCAACGCAAGTAGCATTGTTTGCCACCACCCGAGAAGCAAAAGATTTGAGAGTCCAGACATAAAATACATGCATAAATGGTGGTCTAATGACAAGGGCCGATAACGGAAGCTAAAGAAAAGAGCCATATGATGCGGAAGTCTCATGTACGGTTCCCAGAGAAGGGAGTGGCTACCTATTGAAGCTTCGACCAACCACCACCGGTCAATTAGATTTGTGACCAACACATAGACAAAAGAGCATCAAAGTAACAAGACTATCTCTTTTTTTAGGTGACAGGTCCCTCTTTTTGGATTACCATATGAGAGGGAACTTGGAGCTCTGATACCATGTTGAATTTCCAGCTCAAAAGTTTGAACCACTAAATGGAGGGGCTCTCATATATATATATATATATATATATATATATATATATATATATATATATATATATATATATATAAAAGGATGTAAATGGATAGCCGAAAATCCGGATCCGATTAGACTTCGCATCTGTTTTGAGTAACCCGAATTCGAACAATTGGATTCAGATTTGAATTTGGATATCAGTCAAATGGCCAGGATTATATCCGCTCCGTTTAGCCTAGTGTTATGACGCATATAACCTTAAGTTTTAGAGTGTTAAGACGCATATAGCCTCAATGTTTATATAGCCATTTAAGGTTTCGTCTCTTATTTTCATAGGGTAGACTCTATATTTGTTTTAAACTAGGGTTTTCTCTCATTTTTTTGTATTCTAATTCCATTTTCCAGTTTCGAATTGGATTTTAATCGGATATCAGGTTAAATTTCAAATTCGAATTCGGATTTAGTTTTTATACATCTGCCATATTTCGGATCAGATTCGGATAGGGTAGTTGGTAAACGGATTTAGATTCGGATAGTGGTGTATCCATTCGAATTTGATCCGTTTACATCCCTACATATATAGGACACCCAAGATTCCAATCTTTAAGCAATGTGAGACTAGCTCAACATCTCAAATGGTAAAACAATCCTCAACAATAATCAAGGAACTAAATCCCGGTTACGGTAAGGCCCAAACTGAGACGTGCCAGATCTCGTTTCAAGGTTTTGACTCCGAGTTTCGACCTTGGGCCTCTCATTGTTGAAACCCGGTGACTAAACCTAGGTTTTGACCTTGGGTTTCGTTTCGGCCAGAAAGGGGGGGAGGGGGGAGGAGATGAAGTTAAGTAGTTTTGCCTGTCCCCTAATGGGAGGAATTCGGTAACAGTAGGGAGCTCATAGCATATTAAGAGAAAACCACAAGTTGTGCTTAGTAAACAATATAACATCATTGAACTAAAACAAAGCAATGCTTTTTCAATGAACACAGTTGATTTAACATAATTATATGATGTGAGCTCCATGTTTTATGTCTAAAATACAAAAACAACTTAACACACCTCGTCGTCCACTTCTGGATAGCCATCAAACCGTAATAACACAGGCAAAATGTAAGATTCATCATTCTGGAACCACCATGAAAAGGAAATAAGTTTAAAACTGAAAAAAAAAATTTAAAAATGGAAATTGAAAGTGTCATAAGGATTAAACAACAAATAACATGCCAAGCTTAAGAATAATAAAGTAACTTATCTTCCAGATTAAAAAAGCCCCCGGGGGGGGACTAGGAAGTAGCCAATTAAGAAGGCCAAATACCCAGATATACGAAACAAATTTTTTTAGCAGTTTTCTAACACATAAGGAAGCAGAAGAGACCAAATATGCATATAAAAAAAGAATCACTAACTTCTTACATGTATAAACTTTGGAGCAATCATATGAGGTGTTGAAGGCACACATTCAAGAAAGTTTTTTTACACATTGAGGACACAAAGTCACACAGATCTCCATACTTGGCATATCCACTGAATCATTCCCTAGTCATATCTTATTTTGGGTATATTGGAGCTACACCAAGCCATCTCATTTACCAAAAGAAGTTTCGTTCTAAAGAAGAAAGTAAGCATTGTGGAATCGGGTTAGTTGACATCATTTGTGTTATTTGTCATATTTTTAAATCCTAATGGCCCTCCATTTGGATTTCTGAAGTAGGATACAGTAACATGGAACTGTTCAATTGTTTAGTTTTAATCAAGGTACATTCTCCCAGTGAGGAGAGAAATAATTCAGTCATACAGTGTGTCTTGTTGAGAAGTGATGAATGCAAATCCAAATTCAAAGGACATTAAATCTTGGGTCATTGCCACTCTCAGGTCCTCCCAAGGCATCTTTGTCTGCTACTTCGAGGGGTAACCTAATTCTTTTATAATTAAATTTAAAGATGAAGTGTTGAAGATTTGAGGTGAAGCAGCAGAATAATCATGGTCTTGAGATTCTTGTTGATTTGTGGATTACTTAACTTGAATTTGCAGATGCTCTCTTTAACTTCACATATGGTTCCCCTTTACCATGATCCTTCACCATGTTCTCATGAAAGGGAAACAGAGTCTGAACATTTATTGAGGTGGATGGCAAGGCTGAGTCATTGAAATTCATTTAAGTTCCCAGCTTTAGTTTGGATTGACAAATCCAAATCATGGCCTCTGTTAGTGAAGATTGATGCTGATGGTTTCAAAACTCTTTCACTGTCTGTTTGTCCATATAAGGGGGAGGAGGGTGAGTTGATTCCTTGTACACTAATGGTTGACAGATGCGTAGATCAAACCATCATAAGTCGAACGGCTGAGGTACGTGCAGCTTCCCTCCATTTTGAAAAAGAAAGGAAGACCACTTTATGATGGCCCCTAAGGATAATGCTATGCTCACCAGGGAGGGATGTACATGAGATGGGCATGGGGAATGGGGAGAGCTCCCATCTTTGATGTTGTATCTTGATGATCAACAAATGGAGCCAATGCATATATGACCTAGCAATACGGTAACATCGAGTTTCGAATGGAGCATTTTTTTCCTGGGAACACAAAAATTATGTTGTTTGCTAATGCATGAACTCTAACCAACTTAATTCCCATTAATTGCATTTGTGTTGTGAACTAGGTAACTCAATTGGGCCGGGCCCTACATAACTGGGCTGTAGCAGTGACCATGAACCAAATGGTGATGTTGGGTTGGCAAGCATCCATCTTTAGCGACAGACTTTGATCGTAACCACAATGGCTTACATTCAAGGGATATCGCTACAGAGGTCTCACACCCCTATTGCTAAAAGGTAAATACGTCTTTGGATCTAAGGAGTATTCCAACCTCTAACATGGAGCATCTTCCTAGCAGGGACCTAAGATCTGCCTGCTATAGATCAATTCTTTTGATTTTTACTGAAACAGAGGAAGAATCTTCAGTCCTCATAGTGACCTGCAGCAACCCCCAAGTCTATCTGACACATTATGCCAAAGACTGACATTGATCTTTGCCACTTTCTTTTCGTGCTTTATTTTTTGGCCATTCTTAGTTGCGTTAGGAGTCCAAAGTTATTATCTTTCTTTCAATGCAGCAGTCCTATTTCCAATAGGACTTGAATTTCCAGAAGTTTTACACTAGGTATGGGGATACATTTGTTTCTTTGTTTTTCCTCCTTAGTTTCTCATTAGGAAAATCCTATTATTAGTAGGAATAGGAATATTTCAAGTCTATAAATAGAGATTCAATCTAGCCCAATACATAAAATTGAATTTTTTGTTTGAGCAAGCATCCTATTTTGCTAAACTATGTGGCTTCTTGGTCAAGAGGATGGATTTCCTCGATGACTAGGTGGATTCCAAATGTTACTCTTCTCTTTTGTCTTCTTCTTTCAATTATTATTCTTCAAGTCCTGTTTAAGTATTATCCTTTCAGCCAGTCGGTTTATTGGATTTCTTTTACTTTTCTGTTGACAGCATATATTCTCCACATCAATGAGAGAAACCTGCAATAATTCTCCAAGCTGATCACTTAGCTTTGCAGCAGTCTTCCTTCATTCTTACATCCTATTCAGCCGACAGTTATTCTGCATCCCCCACCAATGACACACCTACTAGATCACCTTCCCCACCCATGCACCAATTGGGCTGAACCTTCTCATTAGGTTTTAGTTTTGCTGGTTTACAGCAAAACCCATCCAGCTGCTTTCTTTACTTCTTTGGAGAATTCAATCTCTCAAACAACCCCCTAAAATTGCATCTTCCTCTGTTATTTTTTCATTCCTTCTCCATATCTGAAACCTATTACTGTTATAGCAAGCGTTGGGAAGTTGCTTTCCACAACAGCATAGGTACTCTTTACTAATATTATAGGAATTACATAAAAAGTTTAGGATGGAATGGTTATTTAAGATAGGTCATCTTGTTGCTAAGGCTTAGAAGAGTGTCCTGGGTCTCCGGTAGCAGTAAGTCTATAACCCAAATGAAAATTCTCAGCAGGAGAGATTGACTAGAAGGATAGCATCGGTGAAGATGCAAGTGTGGAGGGTGTGGAGGGTGTGAAGAGTGTGGAGAGTTTTGATTGAAATATTAATGAAGCTGCACAAAGGGCATATAGGTGATCAAGAAGTTAGGATCAATTTTCTGGGCGGCCCGGTTTGGTAACGTCCCTGGAAAGAATTCAGTGACGGCAACAAAAAAATGGAGATTTGCAGGATCCATGGCCAAAAAATGCAGAACACAGGGAGATCCAGTTGCACATAGAGAGGAACTCATTAGGTAGAAAGATATACACGCACACACACAGAGGGACATCCAGTTGCACATAGAGAGGAATTCATTAGGTAGAAAGATGCCACTGAATTGAATTATCTAAATTGATGAGTTGAATAATGTCTCTAAATTTTGGTTATGATTTTTTCCCTTCAATTTTTTTCATCAATAGTAAAATGCTGGTTGTGTCCTTCCCATTACAATCTAAGCAAAAATTGAAGTCTAATCTTGGAAAAGTTCAATAATCTTCTATGAGCTTGTATCCTGAACAAATCTCATTCCAAACAAGCAATCCAAATACAAAAGCAAAAAAATAAAAAGAGTTGGAAAACCCAGCAGAAGAATTATGCATGAGTACCACAGTTTCTTCTGTTGGTGGAACATCAAGATATGGAGCAAGCTCTTCAGCTGTGACGACTCCCCCATTTGAAGTTATGTATTGTCCTATCTACAAGAAAATTCCAGGACAATAAGGAACAGAAAAGATATTGACCTCTTACAAGTTAACTAATTTATCAACTACATGGAATATAATAAGCTTTCCTCCTTTTGAGATAATCAATCAAAGATACTACCACAGGGTTAAATACGATAAATTAATACATTTATGGACAAAAGTACATGCATCAAAATACTCATTATTAAGGTCAAGGGAGTCCCCCAGTGTTATATAGGTGCAGTGAGGTACACCATGCACACCTTAGGCACAAGGCAATTCAAGGTGCATGGTTGCACCTCGACTTGTGGACAGGTGCAATGCATCAGTGAGGTGTGCACCTTTGTGTGCCTCAGCTGTGGCACAAGGTACACTTCAGTGCATGCCGAAGTGACGCTGCATAATTTTTGCAAGTGTTAGCAACCCTTGGGGCTGCCCTGCGATATTATCTTTGGTGATCTTGTATTAGCAGTTAATACAACAAACTAAATTTTAAGTTTTGATTATGGCATGGGTATCATTTCCCTTTAGTCAATACTTTGATATCCAGCACTTATCATCGTCTAATGTGCTTGTCATAATGTTTTTACTTGTTAATTCCACCTTTTTACATAGTTTCTTGCTTGTTTACTTGTGGTATAGCTCAAATAGTAATTAGCCTATGTAGGAATAGATTCAGAATGTTTTAATATATCATAAATGTTTATTTTTACAAGTGAGCCCCAAACCCATAAGGCGCACACATTGCCTTGCACCTTGCACCACCTTCAGTACCAAGAAGCCTTTGAGCCCCTCAAGTTCAACTCAGTACTCACACCCTTAACTTCATAACTACTCTGGATCCCCCAGATTAGAAGTTCAATGTATATCTCCAATTTTAACCTCAACTAAAGGTAACTAGGTAAGGTGTGACAACATGGTGATTGACAATTACAATGGTCCCCAACACAACCTATAGCCCTCCATCCAGTTTACAAATGGAATTCCTCCATCTTATAACTTGTAATCGATGTTCTTAAGGGGCATATCTGAATTGAGGTTCTGTAGTGTATGTCCGTTTTTCACCTATCGTTCCTACTATTAAGTCGTACAGTTCCTGCCAATGCATTCATATTCTTTTTTTATCTTTTCTATGTTGCCACCAGTCCATCTGAACACCCAAATTTGAGCTACACATTGTATGAATTCTTTGTTCTTGATTATCCAACATTTTGCACCATGAAGCGTGACCTATCCATAGTTGTCAAGGCGCCAAGGCGAACCAAGGCGAACCAAGGCCTGATTGGGCGCCTAGGCGACCAAGGCGCCCAATTTTCCAAGGCGACCCAAGGCAGCCTGGGTGCCTAGGCGCCGTCTAGGTGATGCGACAACTATGGACCTGTCACATATCACTTCAATATTAATGATGTGCATTCAACTCCCACACTGCTCTAATTTTATGAGGTCCTCAGTCTTTCCTTCTTTATGAATGAAAAATATAACATAAAGGAGTATTTCATAAAAGAGCATAACTAACTACTATTGGCAATTATGTTTGTTTTTCTCTTATATAGGAAGTTCATAGCATTTTCCTATGGTACGAGGATGCACCCTTCTGTCATTTTTTGGTTGTCACAACACTTATGAAACTTCATTTATTCTTCTTTTTCCTCCAAAAAGAGAGTAAAAAGTGTAACAAAATAGAAATAAAGAGAGAAGACAAAGAAGATGGAGAAGAGGGAGAGAGAATCGACATGTTCTCCTCTCCTCTCAGCAGCCACTATTTATAGATAAATAAAAGGGATAGAAGGATAAGCCTAGGGCTCCACATGATAAGGAGTCCTAGTAACAAAAGAGGATACGAATTCCGATGTCAACATGACAAGGAATCTTAAATAGTAAACTCTAGTTACACAATAAGTCTAGTCTCCTAGTTACATATAATGACATAAAGACAATAAACAGATAAGAAGAGGACTTAGTCAATTAAAGACTAAAGCCTAAAAGCCAGCCAGCTTGACAGCTTGACGGCACCAATCCTGAGATGGGATTGACGCTAAAAGGTAGTGTGACAATGGGAATGGACCATGGTGAATGGATCCATTCCCTTATAGATACATTATTGACACCCCCTCAAATTGGAGCATATAAGTCATCCATGTCCAGCTTGGCACAAATATGAACTGGAATACCGATCTTCAATATAAAGCCGGAGATGCAAGGGAGCATAAAGAGAACTATTGTTAGTAATCATGAACATTAATCAGCATAGGGCCTTCCCAAGTAAAGCAGGTAGTAGTAGTAACATCAGATAGCAGTGCAATATAGGTCACTACAATCCAAGTAGTAGTAGTCAAGGTTCTAAATTTCGGTTTCGGGGCTGGTTTCGACTAGCATGAAAACCAAAATTTTGCCGAAACTTGGGATTTTTTGTCAGATTTTGAAACTTAGTTTCGGTGGCCAAAAAGTTGTTTTTTAAGCCCAATTTTTTTGTGTAACGTATACTAACTTTCTTTACATATCCATTGAATGATTTCACTAAAAAACATCCTAACGAGATTTTTTTTGTCTAAACCATAGTATGCTAATGTACACTGGAACCTGGGGATTGTATTCAAAGTTAAATAGTCATAACTTATTAATGACTAATATCATTTAAGTAAATAAATATATACTTACTTAAGATATTATTCATAAATAAGCAAATACTCCCCCATTTGAATCCAATAAAAATAGTCTAAAATTCAAATTTCAAAAGGATAAAAAAAAGTCAATTTTCCATTTCAAGAACAAAAACAAGATTTTCAATCATGGGGCGATTTTCAACTTTCACATGTTAGATTTTTTCTCCAATTTAAAAATTCCATAAATCATATTAAAGTAAAATATCACTACAAACCAAGAATACGCCAGAATAATAGTTAGTTTTGATGTCCAAAAAACTATTCCCATTCAAATGACTTTAAACAATATTCACATACTTCGAACAAGGTTTGAACGAAGCATAACTCCTTCAATATAACTTGGATTCAAGTAATGTCAGATTTGTTGGAAAGCTAGCATAATCAGTTTTGCAACAAATCCAAGATTGCTTGAATCCGAATTATATTGAAGGAGTCACATTACATTTAAACCTTGTTTGGAGTATGCAAATGATGTTTAAAGTCGTCTGAATAGAAATAATTTTCTGAACATCAGAACAAAAAATTATTTTAACCGACTCTTGGTATGTATTTTTCATAAGATTTATGGAATTTTTAGATGGGAAAAAAAAAACTAGCATTTGAAAAATGAAAATCGCACTACGATCAAAAATCTGTTTTTGTTATTGAACTGGAAAGTTAGTTTTTTATCCTTTTTGAATTTAAATTTTAGACTATTTATATTGGATTCAAATAGGGGGTGTTTGTTTATTTATGAATAATATCTTAAATAAATGTTTATTAAAGTTCATTTACTCAAATGATACTAGTCATAAATAAGTTATGTGTTATATATTGTCTCTCCTGCATACTGTTTTGTCTTGTACTACTCTGACTTCTAATGTCAAAGTACACCAAGTTTCGAGAGTCAAAATAGACAAGTTTCAATAAAAACTTGATATTTTATAAGGTGTTTGGACCAAGTTTCAGTCGGAACTAGAGTTTTTGACCGAAACCTTGTCAAAACAATGATTTCAGACCCAAATCCTATACTATTTGGTTTCAACCTTGCATCTTGTTTTGGTTTTTTTTTTTTTTTAATTTTTTTTTTAATTTTTTTTTAACAAAATATTTCGGCCGAAATTTAAAAACATGTTAATAGCAGTAGACAGGTTGTTGGAGACCCTATAATTCAGCATCATGTATAGGGTTGCAACCAGTAATAGTAGTAAGCTCCAAACAAATGGTTGCATCACATGCAACGGTAATAGTCGCCAACATGAGTGGAAGGTAATAGTAGACTCCAACACGAGCGATTGCATCACGTGCAACGATAATAGACTCCAACAAGAGCAAATAGGTAAGCTCCATCTTGAGCAAACACAAACTAGTAGAAATTGCATCATGTGCAACTGGTAGTAAAGATTGCATCAAGTGCAACTAAATAATAGAGGTTGCATCACGTGCAACTAGCAGTAGTAGGCTTCAACACGATCATATGTTGCATCACTTGCAACAGTAGTAAACGGTAGTAGGCGCTCTTGATGCAGTCCAAGGACCAACCAGTAGTGGACCGGCCAAGGAATCAGGTATTGACACGATACGCACCGTATCAGTCGATACGTATTGGTATTGACGGTAGTCGATACGATACAAGCCGATTCGTATCTAAGTTTTTAAAAAAAATATGGTATCGTAGTGTACCGATACAGCTAGATACGCTCGACACACTACAGTCTGTATCGATACATTTTTATTTAGGATTTTTAAAAAATGAAAAAAAAAAAAAAAACTTGCAAAAACAAAGTCGGCCAAGAAGGAAGAAGAAAGAGGGAGAAGAAGAAAGACG
Organism: Protea cynaroides; assembly: GCA_028583415.1. Taxonomy (NCBI): domain Eukaryota; kingdom Viridiplantae; phylum Streptophyta; class Magnoliopsida; order Proteales; family Proteaceae; genus Protea; species Protea cynaroides. The sequence goes on from CM053269.1 coordinate 53,298,973, forward strand.
AAGAGAAGCAGACAGCAGCAGTGGCCACCGTCGCTGCTGCCGCCAGAAGAGGGGAAGAAGAAGAAGCAGACAGTAGCAGTGGCCACCGCCGCCAAAAGAGGGGAAGAAAGAGGGGAAGAAGAAGCAACAGACAGCAGCAGTGGCCACTGCCGCTGCCGCCGCAGCTGCCAGAAGAGGGGAAGAAGAAGCAGCCGATAGCAACAATGGCCACCGCCGCCGCCGCCAGAAGAGAGGAAGAAGAAGAAGAGGAAAGAAAAAAAAATACTAACCTGTGCCGCACGATCTTCATCCTCAGCCCTCGGCTCTACTGAAGTACTAACCTTGCTTCCTCCTCTTTTCTTTTTTTTTCTTTTTTTTTTGGGTTGAGTTTCCTCCTCGTTGAGTCCGGCAGAAGAAGAGCCTTCGAGAGAGAAACAGATGGATTTCAGATGAATTTCTCTTATATATATATATTCTATACTTGACAATGTATTGAAAAAATCTACACCACCCAATGAAAAAAAAGTATAAATTATATAAAGAAAAATTAGACATGCAAACACACTCACCCAAGGTTGAGACACCATCCTGATAAGCACTAAAGACTCAAAACATAACTCTAAACTCGGCCTTGCACTAAACTTAATGTAATAAAAAAACATTTTTCTTTTTAATATCGCTTATTTATAGTATTTTTATGCTTTAAAATTGTATTTTGAAAAATTTTCATATACACACCATTAAGGATTGGAAACCTCATCTACCCCCACAAGATTGCAAAAACCTCAATTACATCCAACTAATTGACGAAATTATTGAAATACAGTTTTACCCTTCATATTAAAAATTGAAAAATTAAAAAAATATGTTGAATGACTAATTTGACCTTTGTAATGGAACTTATATTTTATGTCTCTCTCCTTTTCACTCTCAGCCAAGCCTTAACCCGAGTCCCCTCTGCGTTGTTGTCCACGGCAACATCCCATCTCCGGCCTCCTATCTCTAGCCTCCCATCTCCGGCCTCCTATCTCTGGCATCCCATCACTGGCCTCCTATCTCCACCATGACCAGAGCAGTTCAAAACACGATGCAAGTTCGCATAAACAGTCAGATCATCAGAAAAAGGGATATAGAGAAACCAATTGCAGAAGATGAATAAAATAAAGCAAGATGATAAAATGATAGTGGAGAATAAATAAAGTGATAAAGATGACCAGGAGGGGATGGGAGGGATGGCTTTGTTAAATTTTTTATGAACTTCTTCTTCCCCATTCTCCTTTTAGATTTGTTAATGTTGGTACTCGATGGATGAAAAAAAGAAACCAAACCTTTCAAAGGTAGGCAATTATTAGTCATATATCAGAATCAGGAAAAAAAAAATACAAAAGCCCTCGTTGAATAGACTCATGATCGATCATGTCTAAGCTGTGAATTGGCTCACTGAGGTTGCTAATTACTAGAGACAAGTGGTTCAGATCAACAATTACCAGAAATCTCGATTCGTGAATCAAGTGGTGTCATCGATGTTCAACACTGTATTAGGAAAAAAAAATTGCTGTTCTTGGATTTGCTTTCAAGAAGGATACAGGGGATACCAGAGAAACACCTGCGATCGATGTATGTCATGGGCTGTTGAGGGACAAAGCATCTCGCTATCTATGATCCGCAGGAGACAGAGGATCAGATCAAACAAGATCTGGCGACGAGTAAGTTTGATTGGGATCATCCACAACATTTTTTGTTGGCTGGTGTTCAAAGAAGACGAATTTGAGTGTGATTAAGGATCCTTATGAGGCGGCCAAGGGAGCTCATGGTGTGTGTATACTGACGGAGTTGAATGAGTTTAAGTCTCTTGATTATCAGAAGATCTATGATGCGATGAAGAAGCCGGTGTTTTTCTTTGACGGAAGGAATGTGGTTAATGTGCAGGCGATGAGGAAGATTGGGTTCATTGTGTATTCGGTTGGGAAGCCATTAGATGATTGGATCAAGGATCTTCCTGCTGCAGCTTAGACATGATCGATCATGGCAATCACTGGTTCATCCTCTACTGTGAACGGTATGCCGTTTCTTCAGGTCTCATGCCGGCAGATTTTGTATCTGCAAAATCGATCAGAGCTCTATCTCCGTTTTTTGTTCCTCTGAAAGGGAAAGGGAGAGAGGATCACAGCAGAGAGTGGAGATTCACTGATTCCATCGTCGTCGAACAGAGGATTCGAGGAAGATGAAGATCGTTGATGAAAGGAAAGGGTATTTTGGTCTTTTAACAAACCTAAAAGGGTATTATCGTCCATTAAAATTCTCAACGCATCTGACGTCAGCAACAAACGAGAATCTTTTAACGGAATGGACTTCGTTGATTAACGGAGTAAAGTTTTTGGGTAGTAGATGAGGTTTTTGCAATCTTGTGGGGGTAGATGAGGTTTCCAATCCTTAATGGTGTGTATATGAAAATTTCTTTGTATTTTATATATTTCCTAATCTTTCTTATGCATATATTGCCCCGTATCCATGCGTTTCCTTGCGTATCCACCGTATCCACGATATGATACGATACGTCTCTTAATTTCAGTTGACCGATATGGTACCGATACACGATACACGATACTTAATTCCTTGGGACCAGCCCAAGGAATCATCAACATGGGTCCAGCCACACTGTTCACGTGAACACTGTTCATGCGGTCCTGAACAGTACCAATAGCAGTAGTTAGGATTCTTTTGATTAGTTTCCTAATTTTTAGTTTACTTATTTCCATTCTTTAGTTTCTTAAAAATTAGGCTAGTTAGTTTCGAAGTCTTAGTTGCTTGGAGACTAAGACTTGTCTAAAATCTAATTTCTTAATTCCAGTTTTTTGAAACTTTCTTATTTCTATATTTTAGAAACTTCCTAAGTTATAAAGGAGGTTTAGCTTTTCCAAGTTTAATTATTTCCTATTTTATTTGTAATGTTTCAAATCTATAAATAAAGGATTAAGGTTTATCTCAACCAACTCTATTTCCTTTGTTCCTTTGCATGCAATACTCCCATTTGTTCTTTGTTGCTGGTCATATGTGAAACACTCAACACCAATTAGAGGAAGTAAAAACCAAATCAGCAGCCGACATCCTTTTGAACCTGCCTAGGCTTTGGCGGCACCAGGTATAGCAAGGTTACAAAGCTCATAGCTCTTTCAACTCTTATCGGATCTTCTCCAAATTTGGAAGGGTGTTCAAAACTGTTACAAAAGTCGTCCATACCAAGTTTCATCTATTTCTGACGGTCAGATTCAAAGATAAGTGGTTTTCTTTGTTAATTTTTACTGCAGATTTTGTTTTGGACTGAATAGAGATCATGTAGTAAAGAGGAATGATAAATTATGTCGCTTTAAACCCTTTTTGCCACCAGCTCTTCAATGAGCAGACACGAATTTGAGTAGATAGATATACCTTCTCCCACTCACGTAGAGCATTCCATGTGGTCAAATTAGCGAGAGATTTCAAACAATGAGGGATGATCTCCCAAGTAGTAGAATAACCAGAACCATATGCTCCACCCTACCAGAATATAAAACTCATAATAGCAGCAGACCTAGCAGATGTAAACCAAAGTGTAGGATACAGAGTAAAATATTAATAGGAACAAGATATCCAAATTTCAAAACCATCCAATGGTCGGATCAAGGCAGATCTGATCAGATCAGTATCAATAGCAGTGGTTCACCAATCGTAGATCGAGACCAGTAGCATAGACAGGTACTGGTCAGATCAGGTACTTGCAGTAGAAAAATAATAGATCAGATCAGGAACAGCAGAGCAGCAGAGCACCAGGTCAGCAGTGTAAGAGGGTGGCAGATCAGCAATGTAGGAGGCTAACAACAGTTGATCAGATGAGATCAGAACAGATCTAACCAGATCAGCGTCGAGGGCAGCTGATCAAACTCCCAATTAAGCAGTAGATTAGGTACTTGCACTAGATCAGATCGATGGCAGATCACATCAGAGATGAGAACTGATCTCAACTGTAATATAGTATCATGGCAGCAGTAGATCAGATCATATGAACAGAGAACAGACCTGAAAAACAGATCTGTGAAGCAGCAGCAGCAGCACATATGAACTGCAATAGATTAGATCTCTGCAGATTAGAATAGATCACAAGGGCAGTACCAAGAACTTAAGAACAATAGCAGATCATCAGAGGCAGCAGCAGCAGAGCAGTTTCAGCAGCAAATTCTGATCATATAAAAATAAGAGATCAGTAAATCAGATATGTAGATAGTAGCAGATCAGATCGATCGATGGTACATTAGATCGATTGATGGTAGGATAGAACAATGCAGCAGCAGCAGCAGTTCATCAAGGCAGTCGTAGATCACAGTAGTAGTAACCATCAGCAGCAATAGTAATAATATGTAGAACTTGCAATAGCATCTGACAGCATGTGGTTTCACGAGTGTGAGGAAACCATGTCCAGATGTAGATCATAAGCAGCTGAGGCAGCTATGGTGGCTGGACACCAGAACGATGAACTAAGACGACTCTCAAAACGACAAATTAGATCAATCACTCTGATACCATGTAACAAAATGCAAAAATAAAGAGAGAATACGAAGAAGATGGAGAAGACGGAGAGAGAATCGATGTGTTCTCTTCTCCCAGCCGCCACTATTTATAGATAAATAAAAGAGGAAGAAGGATAGGCCTAGAACTCCACATGATAAAGAATCCTAGTGATGCAGTAGCAATATCATGGATGGATCGATACGAATCGATTTGGCTACCCAAGCCAAACCTGAACCGGCTCAAACCCAAACCAACCTTTTGGTCTAAAAGGGTTAGTAGAGGATTAATTAAAATAGGAAGTTTTAATATTATGTTTCTTAATTTATGATTTCTGTTTTGAGTAGGGATTTTATTCCATAGAAACAATACGTAGTTACTAAAATCATGTCAATTAGTTTAGGAAGTACTTTCCTTTATAAAAGCATGTAATAGACGGTAGAAATTTAGAGAAGATTATTATGAATGAAATTGAAGAAGTTTTTGATTTGAGAGTAGTGTAGGCCTGCTGGCCAGAAATCCCATCCCTCTCCATCTCGCTCTGTCTCTTCTCCTTCTTCCTCTTCCTTCTTCTTCCCTTCCTGTTCGTCTTTCAAATCTGTCCCCTGTTCTGGCGGTAACCCCAGCCCCAACAAAACCCTCGATCTCTCTCATCCCTCCTCCTTTCCCCTCGATATCTGGTGAGTCAAGTCCACATCTAAGGGTGACCCAAACCCCCTGTTCTTAGCCCAAACCTTACCTCTGCTGTGAGTTGTAGACCTGCAACTAAATCTGGTTCTATGCTATACCATCAGGATCAGTTTCAGCAAGTTTACTTCTTCTACTTGTTGACTTGTTGGGCTGAATACTACCTCCATTTAAGAGAATAGTGGGCTACGATTCTACCCTTAAAATTCCAAGTCAAGAGGAGTCGATTTGAGGAAGTTCTTCTTCCTTCTAGCAGATCTGGTTTTGCCGCCTCCTATTTCTCTGGTGAAAGAGTCTCCAACGAAAGGTAGAAGAAGACCTTTCTTCCTTTGCTCTGCCCTAGTGAGTACCCTTGCTTTATCAAGTTATTACAATTTTACCACCTCCCTATATTTGCTTCCTATTCTACCCCTTTTCATTAAATCAAATCCCCATCATATCATAAGGTTTGTTTGGTTCTCTAGACTCATTTTCAAACTTCTGATTAATTACGAAACTGTCATTACTGGTTGAGTTTTGGATTTATTTATAATTCTGTCACTATTTATTCAATCAAACTTTCATATTATTTGGGTGGGTCCACAGCGGATCTAACACAGCAGATCTAATTAAGGTTTTCTCAACTCGGATCCCGCATCACCTAGTTAGAAAAGAGGATAGAAATCCCACATTTCAACATGACAAGGAATCTTAAACAGATAGTAAATCCTAGTTACACAATAACTCTAGTCTGGTCTCCTCGTTAAATATAATGACATAAAGACAAGAAGGAGAAAAGAAGATGACTTAGTCAACTAAATCCTAAAGCCTAAAAGGCAGCCAGCTTGACAGCTGGACAGCACCAATCCCAAGATGTGATTAATGCTAATAGGTAATGCTACAATGGGAATGGACCATGGTGAATGGGTCCATTCCCTTATAGATAAATTATTATAAAAAAGGATGGAAGAGAGAGAGAGAGAGAGGTAATTATGCAACAGCAATTGAAAACTTAAACATAGTTGCACCAAGCTGATTGACACCCACCGGGACCATTACCATCCATTTACACATAAAGACTGTCTGCATATCATATTTTAAGCTTGTACTATCTTGGCTAAAAACCATGTATTTTCAAATGGATATGATCCAATAGCACTAATACTCACAGCAGTGCATATATGAGCAAATACATGCTATTAGCAAGATTCAAAATTTCAGACTTCGGTTGGATTTCGACCTCTATCGAAACAAAATATTTCAGTCAAATTTTGGAAATTTTCATGTAAATTTTGGTAGTCATTTTTGTTTCGACCTTTGTCGAAACCAATATATTTCGTCGCTGAAATTTCAACATTTCAGATGAAATTTCTAACCATGGCTATTAATGAAAGGGAATATCAGTTGGACAAGAATAATACAAAAATATGCTCAAGATATTACCAACTTCCACCTTTCTTCTTCTATTCCTTGATTTGGATCACCGTCACCAAACACAAATGAGAAAACCTACACAGAATTAGCACCAACAAATTTGATATTACTTCAGACCTCGGAAATGCAAGCTAGAAAAGTTGTAATAAAATGAGCTGATCTTTCACATTACAGATTCTATGAAATTCATGCCACCACCCTCTGTTCTTATCTGTCGCCTCCTGTAGTAGTACGGATCCCAATACCTGCCAAATCCACATATGTTAGAGATACACACACATAATGGTAAAATGTTATGCAATAACCCATCATACAACAAGAATAAATTAAAATAAAAGTCGATGTGATACTTTCCAAACTTCAAGTTGCTGTTAGTTCTATGGGAACATGTTGATTTAGAACAGAGTTCAAATGGCTTAAAACACCAAAGCATATGCGTCAATACTTATTGTATCAGTGCCACAAGCACTACACAATAAAGCTGGTGTATTTGTTGTGTTAATACTATTTAACTTATCTTGTAATAATGGAATTTATCATACAGGGAGTCAAGATACTTAGCAACAAACTTCAAATATTATAAGATAAAAAGCAGGTGAGAATATGAGATTTCAAATCCAATCTCAAAGTCTATTTCTTACAGATTTTATCTCAAAGTATTTCCAATAATTCTTGAACAAAAAGCAATCAAAACAAGTTAATGGAGCTAGTTATTCTTTGGCAGGCTTTTCTATCCCTAATGATGGTGTAAATTTTATTTTTTTATTTTTTAGTAAAAGGGGATCCAATTTCCCCTTTCCTCTTCGTCCTTGTTGGTTGGAATTATTAAGGGTTTCTCCATTCTTAACCCATATGACTTACATTTTTCTGATAACACCCTGGTCTTTTGTGGTGCCTCTCAGCAACTAGGCAGATAATTGAGTTGCATAATGAGATGCCTTGAGGCTGTGACTCCAGAAAGAGCATTTCCTGCTTGCTTCTAACCTGGATCTTAGGGTTGGAAGTCTGCCTTCTTTCTACTTGCGTGTGGACTATGCATTTACCTACAAGCATGTCTATGTGTCCTTACCTATCAAAAAATAAATAAATAAATGTCTGCATCCTTCCATCAGAAAGATGGAAAGAGAGATAACCCCATGGAAAGGATGTATTTGTCAAAGGGAAGAAGCTTGCTCTCATTAAAGTACCCTGTCCAACATTCCTTATAGTTCTCTATCTTTATGCTCATGTTTACAAGAAATTGGTGAATTCAAATCATTTCTTTCTCACTGGGATTGATGGATGGAGAGACCAGCATAATTTTCACATAGTTGAATGGGGTCAATTTTGCCAGGTCATAAATTCAGTGGCAGTAGGAACCACGAAAGCCACACTTCTAAATAATGCTCACTCACAATGACTCTAGTTCTTCAATATTGTGAAGACAGATTACCGGAGACAGGTTATTTCTGCTAAGTGTGGTCAAGTAAACTCAGGAGAAACTGTTCAATTGAGGTAAAAGGCATCATATCCACTAATGGTGCTTTAAAGGAAAACCTCCAAACTGCTATTGGCAATGGTAGAAATATCAGATTTTAGATGTACAAAATAGTGCCTGGACAAATCAAGGGAGACATGCAATATGGACCCCCTTCCTTAGAAGAAATGACAATGAATAGAAAATACAGCAGCTTCAACAGTTATTAGATCTGCTTTCAAGAATATAGAAGTACTGATGGTACTCATTTTAGAGATTGCTTAAATCCGAATTACATTAAAGGAGTTACGCTCTGGTCAAATTTGTTAGAAGTACGCAAATGTTAGTCATAAATACGTTTTTTTATGTCCTATACTTTATTCATTATTTGTTGCCTTGTTGGTTTTCTCATATTAATTAAGTTATATCTTAAATATTGATTATTTATGTAGAATGTTGCATATATATAAACATTAATATAGCATTAATATTTAAAATATATATATATATATATATATATATATATATATATATATATATATACACTGGGAACACCTTGGTCGCCTAGGCGCCTAAGCGCCCAGGATGGCCCCGAACGCCTTGGATCGCCTTGTCGCCTTGACAACTATGGTCATGTAATGAAAGAGCAAATGACCTTTCAACAAAAAACAGAGATCACTTGACAGTACTTCTGGCTACTTCAACTACTCTTTCCCGACAACCAGAACTGGAGATGTATTCTCTGATCCACCGGCTTAGCTTAGCTTACATAAAACTTGTTTAATATATCTAAAAATTAATTGACCATGCTATTTTTTACTGACAGTACTAGATATTCAAAGAAAATGACAACTACATAAAATACACACTTAAAAGAATTGACATATATATAAAATAGCAAATCACGATTATGCCAGACCTAAAAAAATTACCAAAACAAATCGGATGGACGAAAGAAAACACTGAAGCCTGAATCATATGATCTGCCACCACGTCTTCCACGATTGTCTTCTTCACTGTCACCAACGAAAGATATAAAAGGTCATGTAGCCAACATCTTCCTGTTATATTTGGTTCAAATTGAACCCCAGAAAGGAAAAAAGTAAGAATATTAGATAACTAGAGAAAAGGGAAAGGTCAAGATGTACCATCAAGACAAAATATATTAAACTAGTGTTTGGATTGGCTCCATTTCCACCATTGTATACCTTTCAAGAGGAGGGAGGGTGGAAATAGAATGCCGGGATCCCTTGCTAAACTGAGGACTGAGGAGAGCATTTTAACCCCTCAAATACATGGTCTGAATCCACATACCACCGTTGCAATTTCAATACAGTCCCTCAGACAGATTTGAAGACTCTTCTGGCCTTCTCTTGACAAAACCTACCCCAACCCAAACCTCCCACTGTTTGCTCACTGGTCGCTGATCATTAATCACCAGTCACCAGTTGAAACCCCATAACCAAAGCCTCTGACAGTCTGTTTGAGGAGCTGTGGTAAATGATTTTATGATTAAAGGTTTATAAATTCCAAAAATGCTGATTCCTAAATTGAGGCCAGATTCGAATCCTATGATACGAAAATTAGCAATATCTAAAATCTTAAAATCTTCATTGCATCCAAATGTAGCTAAAAGAATGCAAGGAGTAGAAGTATCTTAGGCCAAAACAAAATACCTTCTACTTGACAGAAGAGCAATGATTGTGGTGTAGACAATAACAATTGAAGCAATTAAGGCTGTCCCAAATGATACCCTTATTAAATATTCAACTGCAGACTGTTAAAAGACAGATCAGCCTCCACCATATATTTTAATAACAAGAATAAAATTTATAGCAGCTGTAAATAACTAAGTAAATCTAAGAAACATTTAGGGAGTTATACCTTTGCTTTTCCAATAAAAGGTTCAACCTTCATCCTGAAAGATTTGGAAGAAAGTTTTGAACGATAATCCTTTGGGAAAACATAAAGAACATCTCCTTCATCTGAGACCTGCCAACACGATCTTAAAAAGGATTGCACTCACGTAATGAAGAACTTCAAAGAGCCAATACATATTAAAAACACCAAAATGTAGCCTATCCATTCAAATGCTTCCATTCAAAGAGGTCTTTGATGTGTGAAATCCAAATTCATCAGTTTCTAGATGCAAGATTACAGAAATAAATAACCTTGAAGATGAACTAAATTTTGAATGGCATGATAAAGAATGCTTCTAATACAGCGTATCAAAACTGTTCATCTTCTTTAGCAAGAACAAAAATCAATCTAAGTTGATAGAACCAAATGACCAACCCAATTGAGGGTTCTGGAAAATAAACTTCTGGCCCCTAGTAGCCGTTTCATGGAGGACCTAGACCATTTGGTTCACAGCAACATTAAAATTCAGAATACTATGCCCATCATCTATGCAAAAGATGAGGAGAAGATGAAACATATCATCCATTGAAGACTTGTGAGGTTATTGTGGAGAAATATCTTATCCTGTGTGGGCAGAAGGGTTCCCCAAAGGAGTTGGTGTAATTAATCAACAGATGCACAGATGGTCCGTATGGAAGAAAGAAATAGAATTATTGAAAATGTTTTCAGTACTACTTCTTTCAAGGAATCAAGAAAGAAACTGGAGACTGGTTCAAAGAAACCTAGGCCCACAAAGCAAGCTTGTGGAAAATAAAGAGATTATGCTTATAGAAAAGGTTCTAATCTTCAAATATTCAATGGTTAAAAGGAATTTACATCAGGAATTTGGAGAGTAAAAAAAAATGTAGGGAGATTTTCGTTCTCTTTGAACATGCAGGTATGTCCAATTCCATAAGGAGGCTCCAACCCTTAACAATTGAAAGGAGCTTAAAAATACTTTTAGGATCCTATCTGTAATAAAATAGAAATAAGAGAAGATGCAGAGAATTGATGTGTATTCCTCTCCTCTTAGCAGTCACTATTTATCGACAAAATAAAAAGGGTAAAGTGATAGGTCTAGGCCTCCACAAGATAAGGAGTCTTAGTTACAAAGTAAATAGGAGTTCCACATATCAACATTACAAGGACTCTCATGACTAAAAGGATAAAGAAAAGCAATCATATTCTAATAAAGACAAGCAGTCCTATTCTAATTAACGAGAATGGAAATCCATAAGAGAAGGTGGAGTTCCAATTACATTAGGAGAGTAAAAGAGGATACAAGATAAGAAACTAATTCTCTACTGTCACCTATCCAATGCGTCAATCAATGCTGGCCACTTATCCTTTGATGCATCTTTGACACATCTAAAACGGGCCAACGAAATGGGCCCATATTCTTTAATTCTATTGTAGGTTAACCCCCCCAAGCTAGAACATGCTCTAGCTTGGAATAATAAAAATAAATATGAACGCAGCATCTGTCTTTAGGTAATAACACCAAACAGCATAGGTTCTTCCCAAGTAAAGCACATAGTAGTAGTAGCAACAGTAGTGGCAGTAACAGTAGAAGTAGCACAGTATAGGCAAACCATGTAATAGTAACAGCACAGTATAGGTCACTGCAAACCATATAATAGTAGCAGTACAGTATAGGTCATTGCGAACCAAGTAGTAGTAGTAGCATAATATAGGCCATAGCGAACCAAGTAGTAGTAGTAGTAGCAACCGTAGTAGCAGACTAGCAATAGCAATAATAGTGGTGGCTACACACCTTATAGAGAACCTTAAACGACTCTCAAAACAACAACCCAGGTGATTGCTCTGATACCATGTAACAAAATAGAAATAAGAGAAGATGGAGAGAATCGATGCATATTCCTCTCCTCTTAACCATTACTATTTATAGACAAAATATAAGAGTAAAGTGATAGATCTTACAAAGTAAATAGGAGTTCCACATGTCAACATGACAAGGACTCTCTTGACTAAAATGATAGAAAAGCAGTCATATTCTAATTAAGGAAAAGGAACTCCACAAGAGAGGGTGGAATTCCAATTACATTATGAGAGTAAAAGAGGATAAAAAATTAGAAACTAATTCTCCACTGCCACCTGTCCAATGAGTCAATATTTGTTGGTCAACTTATCTTTTGACACATCTCTAACACATCCATATTCTTCTATTTATGTCATTGGTTAACACTATTCTTGTAAAATCATCCTCAAGCAATGGTACATTGCTACTAGTCAGGGGAAGAAAAGAGAGATTCTTGAAACTTCCACACGTTATTGGAGTTATTTGTGCTTTGGAACTCATATGGTTCAAACATCTTGTTCAATGTGCTCCTAGATTATTCAGGGAACCAATTACGGCAGCACGGCAAACTCAGTAGATAATTTCTTCCCAGACAAATTTTTGTGAATAGTTTACATGTCTCCCTTAATTATTATGATTATTGGGGGGGGGCTGTAAAAGATTCAGTCGTTGCTAGTATCAGACGATTCCCCAAAATGCAAAGTGGAGGTTTCTAAGGTTTTCTGAAGATTAGCTATAGCTTCAAATTCCAATAAAGTAATAGCTTTAGGCCTTATCCAAGAGTGATTTTGACTACCTTAATGTTACATCCTTTTGTTCAGTACTTGCCTAAAGCTAACTACAGACTCTGAAGAAGAAAGTCCCTTGAGTTCTACCCATTAATTAGATTGTTAAATTTAGCAGTTGTAGTCTTTCAGTTGTGCCTAACCACACTTCATCATGATTATAGATGTAATTCCTCTTCAGTTAACAAAATTTCATCCAAGAAGGAGAAGAATATCAATGCTCTCAAATTTTCTATAGTTATTCATACCAACTCCCTTGAATTTTTCTATTGTTATTCTTATTCACATTCTGCCCTAAAATCTATTAAAAGGAAGTTCTCAATAGTTGGAAAGGATCAATAAGTTATATGCAGTAACGCTAGCTTAGTAGGCACTCTTTTTTGGCTTTCATTTCTTCACAAATGTTTCCCACCTTTCTGGCATCGACATCTTGCACTTTGCAAACATAACAAGGAGCATTTTTATAGAGATCAGCAACCACACCTCTACACTGTCAGTAATTATTTCTTCCATTCGCTACAGTTGCAATGGTAAAAGAAAATCAGAAGCCATTAAACTCAACTAAATCTCATCCATAGTGGAGAGTTATGCCATATGTCAATCTAATGAATTTTCTACCCAGACTAGAGATATAAAATAGCTGCCCCTAACCAAAATCGTGTCCCAAGCTTCGAGAGCTCACTTCAACCAAAATATTGAGAGTCCATTGACTTCTGGGCATAGTATTGTTTCTTAACTGGATGTGTTATTCAAATTTTGACACTCAAAATTAATACTCTTCCATTTTGTGCTGTGAAGTTCAATTTTTTTACCCAAAGCTTCTTTGCAGCCATTATTACCACCGGGAAGTTGAATGCATGCTAGTGGAAGTAAATATTCAAGATTGTAAACGCAGAAAAACCAAGTATTCAAATAAGAAAACAATCTAATGCGGTTTAATTCATGTTTTTCTTTTTTCCCCCTTTTCAAATTGGCAAAATCAGCATTAAAACCCCTGTAAACGAATAACATAAATTCGTAGGAACGCAAAATTGATCCTCCATACAGAAAGCCATGAAAACAAGTTCTGGTCCAGCTCAAAATTCACAAAAACACGGTTGGAGGAGTACAGGGTTCCCACGAAGTACCTCCAAAAATCCACTAGTATCAGCGGCAAGCGCCTGCAATGCTTTTTGAGCTTCATTCAACTGAAGACCCGCTTTACTTGCCACGTCTCCAATAGTAACTCTGCCTCCACAGGAATCAACAGCCTCCATTGTTCGATTTCGAACATCTGACGGTAGTTTATCGGTTTCAACAGAATTCCCAGGTCTAATTGCATCAGGAATTTGGATGCCTGCTCTGGTAACAGGAAAGGGAACTCTCGGGTTCTGGAATCTATTGGCATTCTGTCGAAGCAGAATTGAAGTATAGAAGCTCGAAGAATTAAAACGTAGAGAACTGCAGAATATCGATGATTTTAAAGAAAGGATGTGACAAGAACCATGGCGGGACTTTGTATTCGCCGTCACCGCGAAACAGGAGGCTATAGAGGCCATGAATGACAAGAGTTTCAAGCTTCCGCCATGGATGGGACTTGAGAGTGAATAAGGGGGAGAGGAGAGAGAAAGAAAGCTTTTTATCGAGATGCCTTGAGAGCTTGAGTGGTTCAAGATTTCAGTATTGGATGGTTTTTGAGTTGAAAAATCTCCATCTTTCGGAATCTGTTTCTGGTCCGAACGCAGCTATCAAACGCCACGGACGCCTCAGATCTTTTTCCATTTCGCAGCGAGTCACACAAGACTCAATTTACTGATTTACCCTTATTACAATTGTGGGGCCCTGGGGAACAAGGGAGATGGATTTGGACAATGCTCCCACCACTAATAATCAATTAAAAAAATTAAGCTAGACATCCCGTGTTGAGTTCGGATCATCTACATGTACATGTACTCTTTATGGGATCCCATCACTTTTGATGTAGAATGAACCGTGTTCTCTTATGCATTCTATGATCCAAGAATGAAAATGTATACCAAATGTTGTTTTTTTGTCATGCATGAATGTATTATTATTGATGTAGAATGTATTACAAGAATGCATATCAAATGCACCCTAAATCTGAGTTTTGACACAACTAATCGAAACCGTCTTCTCTGTCCACCAATGGGAATAACTACATCATCTGTCCATGTGGCACAAGGAACTTGAAGGGCTTCTTAACACGGGTGAGAATGGTTAATCTACATGTACTTGTATCTACCATGGGATCCCATCATTGTCTATATCTAATGGGTTTCATATTTTAGAGGGTTCTTTAACCCAATCTATATCCTAAGCCCAGTACAGAAAAGCCTTGCCCTTTAACCCAAAAACTCATTATAATTTAGGAATGCAAGCTATGTTAGTTCTTCTTCTCCTCATAACATCTATGAATTCTGTTAGATTCTTATCCATTAAAGACCCTATATTCCAATATACTAATCTAATCATACGCTTATGGACTAGCTTCTGCACTCATTTACAATGTGATGATATTTGCTTATTTATCAACCCCTCCAAGCACCGACGTGGTAGCCCTTACCCATTTTTTCATTACACCAAGGACCAGGTATAACACATTGTTTACATAAAACGCCCTAACATTTGCTGAATATCTTTTGTTTGTGAACCCATGTTAAGAGTTTGACTAGATTTTTTTAGGTGTTGGCTGCCGACCTGACGCACTAACCTCCTGCTTTATCAGGACAACATATAACTAGCAGACTGCTGAGGATATCCATGAAGGTATATCATACCAACACGAGTTCTGGTTACAATTCATAGTACTTAATTTAATTTCCTGGATTTGTAAGGAAACTTGTACATCACGCATCTTTGTTAGAAGCTCCGAACTAGATGTCTTGCTCTCTAAGGTATCAACATCACAACTGTTGATGGCCTCAACCACTGCCATAGCATCACTCTCGACTGTCACTTAGATTTTCTGTTACATATGCAGAGGGGAATCCCAGGAGTCTGCCTCCCATGGGGAGGTGGGCCGCTGAAACCGGCAGGTGGGCGGGAGAGGATTTTTTTTGCATGCAGAGCAAATCTTGATTGCTAGAGCTTCAGTTTCTTCAGGGGAATTCACATGATCACTGCACCTTCAGAAAATGTTGGTAATTAAACTTCTGGTTTTCATTCATCTGCTTAACCTAGCTTTTAATCCAATCTCCTAAACCTCTCCCTCCAAAACCAGATCTGAAGATCTAATATAGAACCAAACAAGTCTGATTTCTCAAAGTGGAAGAGTGAAAGATTCAAGCTTTCAGAATTAACACCATACCAAACACGAACTGTCAACATAAGGAATACTAATAGCTAATTCTGATATCACAGAGATAAAATCAACAAGGCATCAGTAAACAAACATATGAATTTTTTTCCAATAGATCTATAACAGCTCAAATTAAGTTCCAAATGCCAAAACCAAATTAGAAATGCAGTCCCCGGATTTTAATTCATCAGATGATTATAACTGACTTTGTTGAGAACCTTCCATTACTTGTCCAGTTCAAAACTATTTTGTCATCCTTACTAATACTGAATCAATTCTGATTTTTCCTATAACCTGCACCGTTGGCTATCTAAACATTTGCATGACTATGAATCTTACTGAGCTTCCATTACCAATGCTTACATCGCACCCTAGGTTTCATGTACTTCTCTACTGTTTATTATGGTATAAGGTAAAAACTTTACAGGAGCAAGGGCTCTGTCCTCAGCCAGAAGTAGAGCAAAATGCCTTCAATAATCTACTTCGAGTTTAGGGCGTGCTGGAATATTCTTACATTCATCTAACAAAACCCATTTCAGGTTAAGCTTTTGCAGGATTGGTACTCAAATTTTTAATTGCAAATACCCATTCTACCATATAGTTTCAAATGGCAATAAATACTACTTGGATTTTATTTTATGGTATTTTTTGAAGAAATAATCTCATATTCAAGGAATTATCCAAAAAATCATATATACATTTGCAATGGACAAACTCAACAAGGATAATACTAAACTATACAGAAACTCCAGATTCAAAAAACACCACTCAACAGGCAATGTTGATGAGAAGTATTCTGAATAGGACATTAAACTTCATGTGCCATGGGGAAATGATCTACCATGGCGCCTCAATAAAAAATATCCTTGAGTTTCAGGAACTAATGAACTACCTGGGTGACCCAAGCAAATGCAACTCCAACTCAATATGACAATATCTGGTGGAAAGAATCAGTTTAACTGCTCAATCACTCTATATATACAGTATTTCCATTCGTATTTCGAGAACTGCTGTTGCCTTTTATCCACCAACAAATGGTTTCAAGACACATGAGGAAACTTCACATTTTCCTGTAATAACATACCTCATTGAGATTTGAGAGTGAAAAGCAACAATGGATTCCTGCTAACTTTCTCTGTTTATTTCTGTTCTTATTTTGATTCATCACTTACCAAGGCTCCCTCTAAATAACTGCTCAATTCTGTCGATCTTTCGTTGTAATCTCTCTTCTTCATTTCAAAGGTCACACATAATAAGAGGCCAAATAGCCTGCTGCAGACCATTTCAATTTCTACACTCGCCACTTTCACAATATCAAAGAACCAAGCTAGTATCCATGGTTGGTTGGTGCAGTACCAAAAGCAGAATTTTTTTTCCCTCTGTTCATTCACCCACGCCTAACTTTTCTTTGGTGAGAAACAGATTTCTTTCCACCACAAAGCCCATCCATTAGCCTGTTATAACTATCAAGATCAGGAATAAATCCTCTATCCAACATCTCCTCCACCAACACTTCCCCCTCCTTCCTTCTACCTTCCCTGGAATACCCATAAACCAATATATTATATGTTGCACCATCAGGCTCCAAACCCTTCTCTGAAGCTAATATCTTCAATTTATTTGCATCTGTTGTTCTTCCTGCATCACAGAGAGCTTGGAGAAGACAATTATATGTTACACTATCTGGTACAATCCCCTCCTTTAGCATTCTCTCCATCAATGCGAACGCTTCCTCTATCTTTCCTGTTCCCCTCAGACCTTCTATCAAAGTAGTGCAAGCAACCAGGCTCGGGAACTTCCTTTTAGCCCACAATTCATCTACCATTTCCAGAGCTCTGTCAACCTTTCCTTTCACACACAGCCCTTCAACAACATTTAATAAGTCGAACTCATCAGGTACAGCTCCTTTTCTTGAGAAGTCAATCAAGAGATCACAAGCTTCCAAAACTCTACCTTCTCTACAAAGACCATCAAGCAGAATCTCGCATGTCACACTTGAGAATCCACAACCCAAATCAAGCATCTCATAAGCCATACTAATTCCCTCTTTATACTTCTTATCTCTGAGAAATCCCTTGATGAGAGTATTGAAACTGACCACATTAGGGTTACAACCCTTAATTCTCATTTCTTTAAACAAATTTAGAGCCAGGTCAAACTGCGAATTCCGACAGTAGCTACTTATCAATATATTGAAGGTGATAACATCCGGTTTAACCTTATCCTTGAGCATCCTACCATATAATTCCAAAGCCTTTTCATGTTGTCTCGGTTTCACATACCCATTGATCAATATATTGTAGATAACGACACTAGGTTTTCCATCAATTAATTTCCGCATATTCTCAAATGCAACCAACGCCTGATCTAATCGTCCAACTCTACAGTAAGAATTGATAACGAATCTGAAGATGGGTTCCGTCCTAGGGCATGAAAAGATTCCATCAGAGCACGGACATGGGTTTGATATCATACCTTCGAGGACAGATTGGAGACCATCAAACCTGTCAGTGATTGCAAGGGTTTTGATCATCCACTCATAGGTAAAATGGTCGTGGCGGAAAGAATCAATCTCCGAAGCCCATCCGAAAATGTGGAGGTCAAATTGAGCGAATTTGGGGTGGTAGCGCAGCTTTTTCTTGAGGAAGTTAAGGAGGTCTTGAGAAGTGAATGGGGGTTTAAGATGGATTCTAAGGTATTGCAGAAGCTGCTCTTGAGAAGTGAAGGACAGAGAGACGCTAGGGAGAGGGGCAGCATAGTTTGCAGGCGGTTTGACGAGATTAGGGGTTCCTTTTGCAGGGATCACACCTGAGGGAGTCTCTAGAGATTTTGTTATGGTCATAGGTTTTGGCAGCTTTCTGAAGGCCATTTTATGGAGCGTTGAAGTTTTCCTCTTCATCAGAAAAAAAAACCAGAGTCCTTATAAGAGCGTTAATGTAGCAGCGGAGTCAATTTCAGACCGGCACCGTCTAATCTGATCGGGCCCTTCCTTTTATGGATTATTAAACTTGTTGGACTTAGGCCTGAATCGATTATTAACAGACTTTTACGGTGTAGGAATGTAGTCTGACCAAACTGACTGAATGAATCAAATATACCTTTAAACGGAACTGAATCTTGATTTAAACTAAACAAATACAATTCTAGAGTTAACTAAAAACATAAAACATTAAATTATCTCTTGCTATCTTTCATTGCTTGTCATCTACTTGTTCTTTTCAATCATTATCTTCGTCTACATTGGTGATCACAATCTAATAAGAGTTTTTGACAATCCTATAAGAAGGTGTCTAATCTACAACATAAGAATAGTTATGGATTTGAAAACCAACATTTTTCTCTATTTTTATTTACACGTTGGCGTGAACCCATAACAGCCCGTTTACCGATCGATTAGCCCGATAAGCATAAGACCAATTATAAACAAAGACTACCCGAACCGAATATAAACATATCTATACCTCTCTGATGACACCCCTAGTCATGTGTCTTATGTCATCTAACTGGATTGAATTATAATTTCTCGTCCGAAGCATCTTGTGCTTTACCTTTAAGACCAACTTAAAGGCAGTCATGTAATAATGTTCATCACAGATTCTGGTAGGTTGATTTATGTTCAAAATTTTTTGACATTATTTGTTTACCTCTTACAACCATAGTGCGGGCCGGATGCATGCCACGTATGCACTCCCTAATCCTAGGGTAGTGGGTTGATCAAAGCAACATAAGAACATATAAATGTAAGGTGTCAAAAATCTAAGGTTAATTGCAAAGATGATTTCAGTTCTCTTCATTCATTTGAGTCGGTGTCTGAGCTTCATTGTCGAGCTCCTCATAGCAAGTGGGGTCTCGAATCGTCCTCAAGTAAATCACTAGCATAATACTAGCAAGCAAAGTGATGGTGATTACATAATTGATAATCCAGAACCAATGGATCTTAGAGTCATTCATATTTAGATATACATCCTAATCCGGTAATGGACACAGACGAGGATGCTGACAAATCAAATCATATCACTCAAACATCAAACCATATTTTTGAAATTGATTTTATTTGTCTTCCCGATCCGGTTTAAGAGCGAACTATAGGAGGTGCATCGCCTGTTGCATCCAAGTCAAAGAGAAGTTGCAACAAACTTCTTCATACCATCGGGCATAGCGTACTTGGGAGACAACCCAATATCTAAGCATCACTTTTTCCACTAAATACTCCCCATGGTCTGTGAACTTACACTGCAAATCCTCTAGCATTTGGAAATATATGTAAGGAGAACGAAAATATTTCAAAGAAAGTGTCTCACCATACCAAGGTGGTAGCATGTAATTAATAATCCATCTTAAAAACCAAGCTAGATGAAGAAAGGCACTGGTACGATTCCACCAAGTGAGAAGGCCAGAAGAACATGACGAAACCAATGCTGGTTAAAAGGTTTCGTGTTCACATGCCAATATCAGTCTAAACAGAGTTTACTATGGTTTTGTTTGATTGCAAAGGGAATTGAAAAGAAGGGAAGTGAAATTTTTAAATTTTAAATGAAAACTTTTATAGTTGTAACACAACATAATTGTATAAATTGCCTAAACTTCTTAACATATTTAGTAATGATACTTAGAAGATGTAAAATTTATTTTCCTTTTCAAATAGGAGTAATTTGGATGCAAAGTGAAGTGTAAGTTAAATAGCTAAATATGGAATAATTTAGAATTAGTTAAATACTAATGTGATACCGTGTGCTGTAGTTACAAAAGTTTCCATTTAAAGTTTAATATTTTCATTTCCCTTCTCTTCAATTCTCCTTACAACCAAACAAAGCATTGAAAAAACAAAAGAGATCTAATAATAATTGAGAACCAATAGATGTACATGGACATACATAGGCCTACATACAACACAAATACAAATTTGGATCTAAAATTTGAGGTGATCTATTCAAAATACCTCTTAGGTATCCAATGTTTGGATTTTCCATTTGATCTTCCACGTGGAAGATTTAGGTGCCAAAGACACCCTTACCAATGTGCCAATCAAAGAAGCCTGAATTTCAATTAGGCACCTCCCCTTCCCTTAAAAAAAATGATTGAAGGTATTGATGATCGATTCGAATTGGTTTTGGACTTGATTGATCTTGATTCGATCTTCAATTTGAAATTTTTTTAACATTATTATATATAGTATCGTCTCACATGTTAGTTTTCTATTGGATTCATACATCGAATCTATCTAATCCGATCGATTTTAAACAGGGCCAACACCTAAATTTAGATCGTTGATTCATATAAACACAATCATACAACATTGGGAAAGAAAAAAATAAAAGCAATGCCTACATCAATTCATACCGTTAGGGGTAAATAAATACCCTTCAATAAATGCACAACACGTGTAAAAGCAAGCAGAGATTAGTCAACGTAGTCCAAAAGATAAGCCCACCAATGGCCAGTCGACACATAGGCTATGGAAAGAAGACCAGTCAACAAAGGCAAAATGGAGATGAAAAAGGACAAAAACGGGGTATTATCAGGATTCATAAGGGCAATGATGGAATTATGCCCCGTATGACATCAGTCATAATTATGGCTATTAATACTCTCAACCGTCAGAGATCAAATCACGCTACTATTATACTCTTTGTCCCTCCACTTGCACTGCCAACATTACTCACATCCTCTGATTGGTATCTACTAAACTTTCTCACTCAGCTTGAAATATCTAAGATCAGGCTTCACCCTGATCATTTGTGGCCTATAGTATTCTGACTTAAGCATCGAAAAGATCACGGGGCATCAAGCTCGAACCCACCTTTGCTTTGTTTGTCTCGTCTACAGGTCCAACCCAACAAAGGGCCAAGACGTGTCAACTCTATCCACAACACATACAAACACAAACCTCACAAGATTGCGAAAAGAAAAAGAAAAAACCAATGCCTACATCTGTCTTTTTGTTGTTTGTTTTTTGTGCAAAGATGTCCTCAAGGGGAAATTTTATTATCCTGAAGGGCAAAAAGCCGTTTACAATGTGATCCTCAAGGAAAAGTGGAATCTCAAAAACCTTTTCTGGGTTACCCTAGTCCCACTTGGCCAACCCATTACTCAAAACGATGAAATTTCTATGAGAACACCAAGTACACACAGTTGTGTATATCTTTCTCTCTCTCTTTTTTGAAATTAGAATCTTTTTTCTCTCCATCAAGCGACCGGCTACATATTTTTAGATCCTTCATGGACTCTCATTTTCCCGTGTAGATGCCTCTTTCAACTTTTATTTTCTATCAAAGAAGCAACAAGCACCAAAACACGGTGTTGAGGATGACATATACAGTGTATCACAACTTAAGGGACGGTTAAACTTGAGAAGTTAAACTTGAGAGGAGGTCAATCCTTACAATAGAGCAGGCTGTCTGAATGACCAACTTGTCTATCAGTACGAACTGACAAGAGTCTGGGAATCTGTAGATTTTGCAACAGACTGGAGGCCTATTTGTAGCTGTTTAAAATCTCATGATAATTGAAATTAAACAGTCCATAGCTGGTCTGTTTAAAGCTATAACAGTTCACCAATGTTTGATCTTTTTCCTGTTTCCAGGTAAGAAGCAATCAGTCTTATTAGGTTCTGTTTAGATTCATACCTGAAGCGCATTTCCTCATGATTCCATTGTTCATGGGCAAGCTTCACCACCACCACCACCACCACGGGTTCAGTTCATCTTCACATATGTATACTTTTCATGGGATTCCATCTGGACCCACCTCTGAGGTGTAGGATCCACTCAAGATATGGCCGGTGATGACAAGATCCCATGAAAGATACACGTATGGACAGGCGAACGTTTCTCCACCATCACCAACACCAATACTGGGTGGAGAAGAGATTATTGATACTTCGAATCTCCATTAGTATGTATAATTACAAGCACTTGAAGCAATAGTAACCAAAAGATAAGAGAAAGCAATACTGCAAGTACAAGCAACTTGGGCTAAACTGTAAAACTTTTTATTCTAATTCTTTTCTATACTTTTCTAGATGTTGGTTTTTGATTCTGAGTGAATCATGGTATAATAGACTGAAAGAAAACAAAAGGGTTTCAATAGTTTACATCATTTCCTTCAGGTATGCTTTCCAGCACAGGTTTCCAAACTGTTGAACTTCTACTTTCATCACCATTACCAATATCTTTGCTTTGTCCAGTTTGAAGGTGAGAAATCATATCATCAACTGATAAGACTCCCTTTTCTAAAATCTCTTCCAACTTCTTCTTGCTGATGACTATCTTAACCCTTACAACACCACTTCCATCTGATCCATGCTCCATCTTTGGATTTGATGCGACTGGTAACTTGTTGCCGCTACCGGATGATGGTAAGGGTGGTGGGAGAAGATAGTAGAGACAACCACTATGCATTTGAGTATTGGGACGAAGATGCCGAATGACCGGAAGGGTGTCGGAGATTGCATGGCCTGCGAATTCAGATAAAACTTGATGAACTCTTAATGGTGTTTTGTATTCAAGGACCTTCCCATCAGTCTTCACTACCTTGATGACCTTCTTATCATCTTGTGAAGCCAAGCAGTTCCCCATGGTTGGTTAGTGTATAACAACCAAAGTGGAGGACTGGTTGGTTTTTTTATTTTGGGAAGGGCTGCAAGGAGGAGGGATTTGAGGACTGGTTGGTTTTTTTATTTTGGGAAGGGCTGCAAGGAGGAGGGATTTGTTGTATTTAAATATGGAAAGCTACAACATTACCCTCTTAAGTCCTTCAAAATTACTCATTTCCTCATAATCCCACTTTATTTTTATTTTTTTTTAATTTCAGTTTGAACCCTAAACTTAAGCCTATATTTACCCATATAACATTTGTTTTTCATTTCACCTTTAAATTTATATCCTAAGAATGTATAAAGATGACTCAACTATGTATTAAATAATTATTAATATTATATTATTCAACAAGGTATGTTATTTGATGTCTGTGATGTTGATTGATCAATTTTATAACATATTTTTTTTATCTATGTAGTAATTTAACATTATATTTATTAAAGAATTTGATGCTTTTATTAATCAACTTATATGGTAAGTTTTCTAGATAACATGTACTATCATCCGATTGAGGGTGTCTATGTGTGGATTCACATCGTCTCCTCCCAGTCATTCTGGGAGGACGGTGGCAACCTTTCTTGAATGGTTGTCATGTGGCTCTCGGTGAATCCGAGACCCACGTCCGAGCTGACACCCCCTGTCGGCTTGGCTTGTCAGCTGGGTGTCGGCTCGGACGTGGGTCTCAGATTCACCGAGAGTCACGTGGCAACCATCCGAAGAAGGTTGCCATTGTCCTCCCAGACCACTGGGAGGAGACGATGCGGATCCGTCTATGTGTATGTTAAGATTAAATATATGCATTAAAGGGATAACATAATTTTAATAATTATGCAATATGTATTATGTATTTAAGAGACATATTTCAAAGTGAAGCGAAAAAATAGTGAAAATATGCCATCAATAGATAATTTGAATATTTAAAAAAACCAAAGGAGAATGAGGGGTAATATAAGATAAAATTGTATTAAACATGAAAAAATCAGAAATAATAAAAACAAAAAATCTCTCTCTCTCTCTCTCTCTCTCTCTCTCTCTCTCTCTCTCTCTTATATTTTGATTTTTTTCCCATATCATAGAAACCCCATTATGTAATGAACCGTTCTGGCTTTGATATGTGTTTTATATTAATGAGTTGATGATTTTATGGATTATAAATCATTTTTTATATATAAATTTGTATTTATATGTTATTATTCTATTTATTGAATGATGTAGATGTCTTTTGCATAGTGAATATATGTTCGTATTTTCAATAAAAAGATTTTTCGTATTAAACATATATGTGCCGTATGTTTTTTTAATAAGATTTTCAATTCCCGTCTTGAAGTCTGATTGTGTATGATACACGTATCAAATAATCGTTGTTCCTAAATTTATTAATTATGCTCTAGACCACTGCTATGGTTGGCCCCCTTTGCACCAAAAAAAAAAAAAAAATGACTTATTTCTTTGGGTCAGCTGGTTGTAGTGCAAGGACTTAGAAACTTGCAAGTCCTCTGTGACTAAATGTTGTGGTACTATTGAGCTAATTAGTGGAGTAATATCAAAACCCATTATTGTAGTGGAAGAAAAGTTTGGATCACAGAATGTGAGGACCACTGAAACTCTGATTTGTGATCCACACAACCTGAGATCCCATTGTTGGGTTCGATTTGCTGACTATCTACCTGCAACATTGACCAAGCAAGCTCTATCTATTTTGTCTGTCAAAAAATATTATCTAGAGGATCATGCTTAATTGTGATAGATTAATTTAGTTAGCTCTCTTGAACTAAATTTCATGTTGTCTTGGATTCTGCAAGTGTTTCATAAACTAAACTCTGATTAATTAAGAAATTACTGTTTTGCTTGCAAACAAGATGTCTTGCATCAAATCAAATCAACTACATGCTCAGTAAGTCATAATACCCTTTTGTCTCATAGTTCAAAATCCAGGTATCAGTGTCCAATGACACATTACCAATATCGTATGTATAATAATAATAAAACAAGAAGCGATCAGGAAAAATATCAGGTTCAAAACTGATACGAATCGATCGATATGAATCACATGCTCATAACTCAAATTCATGCATGTGATATTCGAGAGATGAGAGCCTAAATTAATAATGAGTCAAATTAATAAAGAATTAAAAAATTCCTCCTTATGTCAAAAGCTTGATAGCAGGCTTGAACCTAAAATCCTCACAAGTCAAAAGCTTAATAGCACGCTTTAAAGAAAAACCCATCCAAAGATCAGGAATCTGGAATATTGTGCCCTAATTTAATAAGTTGAACATCTCTATCTTGATATTCTTTCTTGTGGGAAATGTTGGAGATCCTTCCTTTTGGTCTCCACTATAATTAAAAACAAAAATAACAGTGTCCTTTATACCGCACTATGACTGTTAAACAGTAAAGTTCAAAGAACAGAATCTTACCAGGCAGCTCCATTGTAATTTGGATTAGAGTTATGGTCAATCATTCAGATTAGGTACTCATAGATCAGCTCAAAATTCCATATTACAAGAGAAAGAATGAGAACTTTTACCAAGAAAAAAAAAAAAATGAGACCCACTACATAGACATAGAGAGAGAGAGAAAAGATTTAGTGCGTCAGTGATGCTGTCATCACGCAAGACTGACGAAGGAATGTCTTTATGAGTTTCAGTAGTGGAAGACTAGACCAATAGAAAACGATCTAAAACAATAATTCTGGTGATAATTATTATTTGGGTAGGGATGGCTGTTAAGGAAGTTTGGGTCATCTACATGTACATGTATTATTTATGAGATTCTATTACCATCGATATAGTGTGGGATTCACTAAATATGGATGGTGGTAAGATTTCACGGAAGATATATATAGATGAACTATTCTCCTAAGCCAATGAAAATAATTTGAGGCATCTAATCGGGTGAAATTTTTTATTTCTTAGAATACGAGGTGATTATTTGTCTTTTCTTGTATTTGGATGTAGGCTTCACGCGTCTGGGGGCTTCTTTTTTCGAGTTAATTTGGAAAACAATTACTCTAATGAGGAGAGATTATTCTAAGACAATCCATAACCATGGCTTGATATTATATATGTTAAGGTGTTTAATCTAAAGGCTTAAGCTATTATGTGGAGAGATTCAACTAGTATACGAAGTCATCTAGGGTACAAAAGTTTTCTAATGTGGATTTATTTTCGACTCTTACGCCTTTATTCCGGATGATAATATACGTGATATATAGCCATTCTTTTGTATGACGATTGTATATGGATTATCATGATGTTGTGTTTGATGTGCTCTAATACCATGTTATATATTGAGTAAATCACATTAATAATACATACATCAATCCCTCATAATACGACTTTGTGTATAGACTCTCTTTACTCTCTGTAAGAAGAAAACAATAATTTAGATTGGCAGTCGGTAGGTATAAAAGATTTGGACGGTTGACTAAATAAAATTTCGAAAAACATTTGTATAAAAACTTAAAGATGATGGTTTTTTTTATATTTTTTATAATGTATTCTCTTTCCTACTTGGACCATCTAGACCCATGTGGATGATACAATTCCTTGTATCACCATCGGTGTGGCGAAGAAGATTTCTACACATTTGGGCGTGGGAACCCTCTCTCATAATTTATTGTGATATAATAATGTCAATGTTTTTACACATGCATAGAACATGAGATAATACTAGATCGAAAGGATGATCTACCAACATCAATATATAGGGGGAAAAAAACGTTGTCATGCTGTATGGATCAAAACGTACACACACTCAGACACAAGAAAGACAAAATGACTGTCTAACCCCTCATGAAATAAAAAAATCTCATTTTTGTTAGATGCTCTTGCACGAGAATAGAAACCCGAAGAGCAATGATCCCCCACCTCGAAATATATTATGATCAAACCGAGTGCATGCCTAAATTACATCACAATCAATGATAATGACTCTTTTGGTGAAGACAAAAAAAGATCATTAGTTCTTAATTAAAAATTTTAAAAGGTTGAGTGGAAGGTATGATATTGTTTTTAGTGGAAACTTCATGAAAAGCCACTAAACGGTTCATTCTTAAGTGCTCAACCGAAAAACAATTCTACTGTTTTTTTTAGAGTCGAACATTCGATTCCTTTCATATTCTCTCTCTCTCTCTCTCTCTCCTCTTTTTCCCACGATTACTAGGAAAAAAACGAACCTTTCATGTTCCAATTTGGAATTACCATTTTGAGTGACTTTGTCACTTCTAGATTGGAATATTTGATGCATTGGAGAAGAGGAGGGGACCATGGTTGGGTGACTTGACTCATGATTTTGTGACATTTGTTTTCTCAATGGTTGGCCGGTGCCGGCTCAAGAAAATTTTCAGTTAATTTTCTATTTGTCTGGAAAACAGTTTTTATGCATGATCACATATGGTGTATCAAACATTTGTTTTATATGGGGAGGGAATTTATGGCTTTATATAAAGGTTACTTTTAATGTTTTTTTTTTTTTTTTAATTTAACATGTTCTAGAATGACATGTATTATTCTTTACTAATTAAATATACATATTATTGCATACTATGGTCATATATAATTGGATTTTTTTTTTTTTTTTGAAAATTATGTGAAGTATTTTTGGAGTGCATTCTAAGACTAGAGAATGTATTAAACAAATAGAATGAGAATGGATTAAAGAGTAAATGATCTTGTTCTAGGCTAAAGAATACATAATGAGCTAAAGAGTGCGTTTAAGAATAGGCAATGTTCTCTAATGTATTCATGATTGGAACAAGAGAATGAATACCAAACATTATTTTTGTCATGTGTTCTTAATCTAGAATGCATTCCAAGAATACATATCAAATGCAATCTTAAGGCATCATATTTTGATAAATAAGCAAGTATTCCAAATTGAAGCCCACGTATGCTTAAATGATCTGTTTTTTTACTGTTAAAATCCGGAAAAAGATCATCTCCTATTGTCCAGTCCTTCCAGTAGTGATCCAGCGGCTAGAGTTCACCTGGCACACATACCTACCTATGTATTAGCATGCATATCATGGCTAAAATCTATCCAACTACAAAAGAGAATCCAAACCCCTGAAATCCAGGTTTCGTAAGTATACTTTTAAGTGGTTAAAGTTAGGGGTTTGGGTGTACAATTCATCCCATTCCAGCCAAAAGCTTGAAAACTTTTCATAGTGAAGGCCAGCACGGAAAATCCAAGTAGGAGATTGAGACTTTAGGTTAACACTACATATCTATCCTCTTAATTCATATGTAATTGTGGATTTCATCTATGCATATGCAATTATCAATCAGATATTATTCAATAACTCTACTTTCAAGCTATACTTTCCTTCATAACCATGATTTGAGGAATTGGAACCGGATCGCTGATTTAGGTCAAATTCGAATGGAATTGACCAATCCTGATAACTATTCCGACCACTTTGAATCCACCGATTCTAGGGTTTAGCTTGATTTTAACCATATAGGAAGTGGAATGAGGATATAGCTAACCTTTGGTTAATGTCACTTAACACCTCGTTTTCTAGATTTATCCAATTTGCCAGTGTCACTTGACAACCCTTAACAACATGAGTAGTTTACCTCTTTTTTTTTTTTTTTTTTTTTTTTTTTTTTTTTTAGGCGTTTGTCCCTGTTGGTCATGCTTTAACAAAAAAACATGTTTTCAATACATGAAAATTGTCTTTCAGTGTTAATTTCAATCTGGCTTAGAATTAGGTTCTACATATTGCATAGCTCCGTTTGTTTTGGTGAAAAAATTTCATATTAAATTTTACTTGTATTGTTTTATACATTAAATTTGTTTTCTATTTTCTTATTTCTTTTTTTTTATTTTTTGGACAAAACAAACAAAGATATCATTAACAAGGAATTGAAGAAGAATTCTACCGAAATGTTAGTTTCCAAGAGGTAAAAGAAAGACGAATTTCCTTTTCCTTTTCCCTTCTCCTTAGAGATCACTATATTTAACCTTTTGGAAACACAGATGGACAAATTTTATGTAAATTTTGCATCAAAACAAACTAAGCCAATAGGAATTTGGGTGCAACTCGGATCCACATCGTCTCCTCCCTGAGTTTAGGGAGGAGGGGCGGCGGCCTCGATAGATGGCCAACACTTAGCTCTCAGGTGAATCCGAGTCATCCATCCGATCCGACACCCTTGTCGGCTCAGCTTGTCAGCTGGGGTGTCGGCTCGGATTCACCTGAGAGCCAGGTGTCATCCATCCATCCAGGCCGCCATCCCTCCCCCCGAATCTCAAGGAGGAGACGATTTGAATCCGTGCAACTCAGACCCATCGGGGTTGTCCAAATTATGAATTTTGGACATGACCAAACAGAGCCTTGGCCCATTGTACTTTAAAGTTGAGCCCAAATTTCTCAAGGGCCAGCCTAAGTTTCACCCCAGTAATTTGGAGGGAAGAAAATCTGTCGTAGGAATTCTGAGGTTGTCTTCCTCTCCAACAATTATCTCTCACCCGTTTTGAAACTGATTTTATGAAATTGTTTGCTATGGCTCGACCCCGTATTCAATCTGGCCTCTTTTTTCTTTTTTTTCTTCCCCTAAATGCTCTTTTTGTATGGGTTTTCAGTTTAATGTTTCTATTCAGCGGCCGTGATCATTGGTAATATGGTCTTACCACTCGAAGGTACTCCTCCATCTTAGTAGCCTTCGGCTTGATTTGTTGATAAGGCAACTCTGACTCACGCGAAAAAATCGTCTCTAGCGCGCCAGCCTTCCAGCCCGTCATCCGACGGGCTGGAATGCATCGGTATGCGTGCCGGTGCATTTGACGGGCTGGAAGGCTGGCGCGGGAGAGGATGTGAGTCCCTGACTCACCGATTGAAATTTTGGAGAATTAGGTCACAACTCTCTTAAGAGGCTGGTAAATCCAATACTGGGGATTGGGTGCAATTTGGGCCTGTAAAACTTACTTAAACCCAAGCTCAGCCCACTTCTTTTTATGGGCTTGGTCTTGGATTTTCAGCCCTTGAACTGATTGATTGGGCTAAGAAGCACCAGCCCAAGTTGGACCAAGCCCGGCCCGGATCTATTAGAGTTGAGACCTAAGGTTCAGCATGGACCAGGATAAGTACCTCAGGTTCAGGCTGGGTTTTGGAAAACCTGACCCAGCCATCCGAGTTGTACCCAACAAAATAGATCCATCTACCGAACCCGAGTCGAGTCCTTTTCATCATCTAAGGCTCTCTTTAGTACGTATTATATAACTAATTATACAATACATTATGATATTGTAGTCGTTTGGTATTATTTATAGTATTTATTTATATTTAAAATAACATTATCAATATTATGCCTGGAAGATGACTCGAACCTCCACGCTCCTTAGTACAAAATTTTGAGTCAAATCTGACTTTCCAAGTCAAAAATTCAGAAACCATCCCCATGCAGTCCACATTATGACGGTTTCTTGACATGTGGCCATACCGTTGAATACGTTGGAGGATCCATATCGTCTCTTGTCGTTAAAGAGCGTCAGCTGCAAACGCACAACTGCCTTCACCTGGGTGGCATGACTGGCCGACAGAAGACGATTTTTATCCATTCATTGGAGGCTCACACCTCTCATTTGTGAAGGGTAGGCCCATGATAATGTAAGATTTTTAAAATTCAGTTACATTTAGACTATATATAGGAAGAAGATGGTAGTGTTGCTCCATAAATTTGAGGAAGCACCACCAACTTCAGCGAGATTATCTCTAAATTTAGCAGGAAGAGAGACTGGAACGTTCATATAAGTAAGTACCCTTTCTCTTTCTTCCTGTTGATACACGAGAGGACAGGGAAAGAGAGAAGATTAACCAACCTGTTTTCTTCAACAGATCACCATTAATGGCAGTTAGAATCGCCCTTTTGTTTGTCGGGATCGCGTTACTGCTCGCAGCCCCATTAACCCAGCGTAAGAATTTCATCATTGATCTCTTCTTCTTCCTCGTTGATTATCTCTTTTCTTATTGTAATTCATCTTTTTCTTCTGGAACAGAGCATGAGGTTTTCAGTTACGGTAAGGAAACGGATAAATGGGGGAGCTTGAATCCACAGTTCAGCGAATGCTCCACTGGAACGCTTCAATCTCCTGTTGCTATTTCGAAGGAGAACGTCGTCTACAATCCCATGTTGAAGCCCTTGACCAGACATTACACAGCTACAAATGCTACATTGGTTAACCATGGCTTCGGTATTGGGGTTCGTTACTTCATTGCTTATCTCCCTTCTTTACACACACACCCCCTCCTGGAGGACTTTTATCCCCTCATGTGTTCATGTTGACATGCTGTCATCAACTCTGCCCATATATTAATATCGGTGTATGTACATACTAAATGATAGTCACTGGATGTTCCTGAGGACATGAGTGGATTATTTTCTCATTCTAGTTTTTTCTCAAGGAAATCTGAGCTTGGATCACTTGCATATACATGTACTCTCCATGAGATCTCATCACCATCCATATCTGGTGAGTCCCACACTCTAGAGGTGGGTCGCATGCCACATTGACAGTGATGGATCCCATGGACAGTACATGTATATACAGATGAACTATTCTCAAGAAACACAAGAAAAATTTGAGCTTTCTCAAATGGGAACAGGGTTCTAAATCCAGGATCACAGCATCGGTTAAGGGTGTTAATTTGGGTTCGGAACCAGGAACCGTTCCACGGCAAAGCTGCTAAAAGCCATCCCATGACCGATCCGTTAAAACCTGTCCCAAATTCATCCCATGATTGGCAGTCATTTTTGGACGAGTCTCCAACAGAGGCAATTTAAGAGCCGGTTGGACCTAGAACTGTCTAAAAGCATTTAAATCTAGGTTGTTGACATAGATGATGACTATGAAACATTGAATTGAATGATTTGAATTAAATTTGATTTGGGGTCGGTGCAGTTGGTTTTTTAAAAGTGTTTGCTAATGTTTAAATTCAAGTTCTTGTAGCAGGGACTCTTAAGTCAAATTTGTGAAGAAAATGTAGAATAAGAACTTATGGGTACTTGATTTATTGAAAAGTTTTGATGAATTAGATTTAAGAAATTTCAGTTATGATATTGAGAATGTTTTGATTCATAGGAGGTGTAGACTTTTCCAATTCCATATAAATATTTAAGTGTATTTTATTTGTTATAAATTTTTGTTTATAATTTACTTCTTTTTTCGAACTATTACCACTACTGACTGCCATCACCACTACCACTAGCACTGACATCATCACCACCACCCCTCCACCGCCACCATCCCCACCACCACCCACCACCCACAGCCACAGCCACCACCACCACTGCCGCCGCCGCCGCCATTACCACCACCCACCACTTACCACTTACCACCAATGCCGCCACCACCTTTCACCATCGCCGCCACCACCACCCACCATCTTCCACCATCACCGTCACCACCACCACCATCCACCACCTTCCATCATCAACGCCACCACCACCACCGTCGCCACCACCACCCACCCACTACCTACCACCACTGCCACCACTGCCGCCACCACCACCACCACCCACCACTTACCACCGATGTCGCCACCACCCTCCACCATCGCCGCTACCACCACCCACCACCTTCCACAATCACCGCCACCACCACCCACTACCTTCCACCATCACCGCCACCACCACCACCGTCGCCATCACCACCCACCCACCAACTGCCACCACTGCCGCCATCGCCACCACCACCACCACCACCCACCACTTACCAACATCCACCACCACCCTCCACCATCGCCGCTACCACTACCCACCACCTTCCACCATTACCGCCACCACCACCCACCACCTTCCACCATCACTGCCACCACCACCACCACTGTCGCCACCACCACCCACCCACCTACCACCTCTGCCACCACTGCCGCCACTGCCACCACTCACTAGCACTGCCGCCGCCACCACCCACTACCACCACAAAATAGCATTCGAAGTAAAAGTTTTTTGATTTTATAGTTAAAAAAGCATTCTACTCTAAAAACCTAATCCGAAAAAGTATTTAAATCTTAAGAGGTAAATTTTTGAGTGTCAAGAACAGTAAAGGAACCAGAATCGAATCCTCCCATTGTTAATGGGATAAATTTTTAATTCAAGTGAATTTTTGAAATAATGAGAAGGATATTTCATACGTTCGTCTAATATAAGAATAATCCCAATTTTCAATTGTTATAACAGCTCTAATTGTTTTGACAAAAAAATTTACGTGTAATATTTTATATGTAAAAAAAAAAAAATCAATGTACATGATTAAATTACTTTTTTAGCCTAACTTATATATGGTTTCCTTTTGAATTGTTTTTGGTCAGTTGCAATTTGAAAATGATGGTGGAGTATTGATTCAAGATGGCAAGAACTATACCTTGAAGCAAATGCTTTGGCATGCACCTGCTGAACACACAATTAACGATGAGACGTAAGTTGTTTTAATTTCTGTTTTCATTCAATGTCTTTCAGTTGTCTTAGTCTTCTAATTTTCTTTTCCATGTTCTTTGGGTTTTCTCGAATCTTCAAGAACCCTCAAAATCATTAACTACTTAGTTTTTTTATTATTAGATGGAAATCTATATGAATCAGATAGATTGTATTTTGGATTTTCAAAATTTGTATCCGGATACCCCCTAAATGGATACGGATGTGAATCGAATCTAGATTTCTGAATATCCATTTACATCCCTATCCACAATCACATCCCTATCCACAATCCCCGCTCTTAATTTTTGTGTAATAGAAATAAATTTCGTAGTGTAATTAAGTGTGGGATAATAATAGGTATCCTTTGGAGCTCCAACTAATCCATGTCGCCGACGACGGAAGCATCTCTGTGGTGGCAATCCTTTACAGTTATGGTGATCCTGATATGCTTCTCAGACAGGTAAACTCATGGTATTAGAATTCAAGTCAGAAAATGTAAAAATTGGTTGGTTTGAAACGGAATCGGCCAATTCATTGATCAATCCTGCAAGCCATTTTTTGTCTAATTTTTTCCTTATGACAAGATTTACAAGTCTTTCGACCAAATGTACTTCAAAAAATCATAGATCCGTGGAAATCGTAGCTTCTTCTTCTTGATTCCAATTTCTAGGGTTCCAACTAGATACAGTTGATTACAGTCGATTCTAGTCTGATTCGAATTGGATCAATAGAGGCCAATCCCTGGTCCAATTCTAGGTTCTTAAACCTTGGGTAGAGTTGGTGTTGCAATCTAGGCTGCCATCATCTGGCCAGACCGATCAACTGGCCAGGCCGATCGACCACCCTCCATATTTTGAAACTTTTTTTTTTGGACTTTTACAACATTTTTTTTTCTTGTTTTAATTTGGGTTTGCAGTTAAACAGCAAGATACACCAACTGGCTCAAGAGAAATGTGGAGGGGATGAAGAGGCTCACATTTCTTTCAGTGGCTTGAAAACCAAGTACTTGAAGCGCAATTCTCTCAAGTATTACAGATATGTTGGTTCTCTCACCATTCCTCCATGCACTACCAATGTTACTTGGAACATCCTTGGCAAGGTAAGATCTTACTTAACACTACATTTAATCTTGTTTGCAAAATTCGTTTTAATTGTACACACGTGTGAGGTGTCGTAGACTATTTGGTAATTTGTGTGAGATTAAATTCCTAATACTTTTGTACACATGTGACAATACGTATTACAGACACATGAAAACTGAATATGATGAAAACCTACTCTGATACCATGTAAAGTTTTCATCCCAGAAATTTGAACTTGTAGTTGAAGGGACTATAGGTGTATGTGGGACTGTTCTTTTAAGAGTTCTACCATTGGAATCCGTACTTCCATTCCCTAGGGTTATTATCTTTTTTTTTCTTAGGTTCCATTAGTTTTTAATGCAGAATTTTACATGTTATGTTAAAAAAATTTCCAATGTTTGTTTCCTAGAGGTTAATATATAGTGATCTCTAAGGAGGGAAGATGAATTTGTCTTTCTTTTACCTCTTCGAAACAAATATTGAATTTTTTTTTTATTATGTAAAATGTTTCATATAAAATTTTACATCAAGACAAGCAAAGTTTTATAAAAACAACTGAAATATTTCTAAGATTGGACAGCAAAACAAAAACCAAAAAAGCTACATTTGTGGAGGGTGTAGGTACTGAAGGCGAAAGTTTTCCTTCACCAAGGGGGAAGATTACTACAATTTGAATGTAGATCACCTGCACGTATGTGTACCTTCATCAGGACTTAATCATCGACCATATCCAGTGGATCCTACATCCCATGGACGGTGATGGCATCCTGTGGAATGCACACATACTTGCAAAGGAGCCAGACTCTATTTGATTTATAATAACCAACCCGGCCCCTCCTATATATTGAATATCTAAAGTTCCATCCAACCACCAAAAATGGTGGATCAAGAAGTTATGGATGAAGAAAACTGTCACCAGTCTATCGTCAGTAATCTCTCTTTCCTAACAAAATGTATGCCTTGTTTTACAAATTTATGCAGGTGAGAGAAGTTTCCAAGGAGCAGATTAAAGATCTGAAAGCTCCATTGGATGAAGGATGCAAAGACAACGCAAGGCCTCTGCAGCCTCTGAATGGACGCAAAATTGAGCTCTATGATGCTAAGCATGAAAACTAATTAAGTTCAAATTTATCTATTGTATCCATCAACCATGACATGATGACTTCATCATTCTATCTGCAACTCAATGTACACTATAAGAGAAGGAGAAAGACATAATCAAAGAGAGTAGTAGCCCTTATCTTTAAGTCAATGATTTTTTATTTTTATTTTTATTTTTGTATGATATTAAAACCATAAATCGCGTGGCTTATTCCGAACATGCTACCGTTCTTTATTCAATGAACGCATTCTTCATATATATATATATATATATATATATATATATATATATATATATATATACCATACACAACCTGAGATATCGTTATGTAATTTTCCTGGCCATCAATCAATAATCACCAAAAAAAACGCTAGGAACTATGAAATTATATATTTTGGATTGCCTAATTACGTTTGTCTAGGTCTTGTCTTAATAGTTTGATGGCATATTTATCATGTGACATGTTTGGAGGAACCTAAATTTTATCATATAGGAATTTAACAGCAAATATGTCATAATATATATCCCTTGCCACTCAAATGTCAAATATGATTCATGTAGGCTAAAAAAAAAAAGTAAAGAGGAACTTTAAAAAAAAAATTTGAGTCCTCATTCGATTGTAAGAAAAGTAAAATAAAATCAACGGTAAGTGGAAATTTATGTAATCATTATTTCACATGATGGTATAATTAATTATAATAAATATCTAATTTTATTATTAAATTTCACTTTATTTTGCAAAAGTAAAATGAATTGTAAAAGTTTTAGGTTCTCTTTAGTATTATTTATACTAATGGTTAAGATTTATTTATAATAAATTATTTATGAGATTAAATTATGAATCATAAATAATAATCGATTAATACCACTACACATAAAAAGATAATAATAGATTATCACAATAAAGATAAACACCTTCTAACTTCTACTTCTTCTTCTTTTTTTTTTTTTTTTGTAAATTTTAGATTATATCAATTTATTTTAAGTATAAATAAATACTATAAATCATATCAAACAACTACATAGAGTATAATATATTATATAATTAATTCCATAATACATACCAAAATGAACCTTAGGAGGGTTATTTTTTTTTTGGTAAAACATTTCAAACTTAATTCAAATCTTTATAAAAACACATGAGAAATTTTGACTGTTAATACATGATGATACAAAAAGGGCACCAACCCAATTTCCATGTGGCAATTATTAATTGGGTGATGGAATAATTTCTTATTAATATCGTAGATTAATAATGTTAAAAGTCCTGTGCATGGTTATGCATATATACAACTGTTGCTATCACTGTTAAATGATAATAGATCACAATGTATAATATAAAATTTGCCTTTTTTGATAGATGAATAATCGAATGTGTGACCTTTTATGTACACAACAGTGTATAAAATTGAATCCATTAATAATCAATGTGTTGAAGCTAGTTTTTGCCCGGAGCTTTTGGTGCTGACACCTGTCAAGACTCCAGACAGAAGCAAATTAGACAAGAGGGCGGGTTCATAAACTTGTTGCCATTCTGATTCCTAAGTTAGAATCGATAAGCAAACAATATGGAGCTCGGTAAAGATAATACGAGCTCCTATAGAGAGGGGTTTAAACAATTTGGCAGAGTGAGGGCGTAAGAGTGGAAATTAGGTTCCAGTTACCTTCGTTCTGAGCTTTATTTAACAAGGATGGGCATGAATTTCAGTCTAGATTGAGGTGATTTCGATAATCCTGGGGCTCGCCTCTAGGTACACATCGTCTATCACCAATTGTAATGGCAACTTCGTCATAGAAAGATAAGATTTCCACCATCTAATCCCTTAAAAGTTGGTGTTGGACATGGGTAGGAGACCTTCTGATCCGTCGAATGGTGATTGGAAGGACCTATCCTAGCTCGGAGATATCCTCTTTAGCTGGCATGTAATGGTATCTTGGAATCTTCTCTTTATTATACTGATCTACGGTTATCTTTGAGATCATGGGATTATTTTTTTTGTTTATTCTTCTCGTGAGGTGGCATCTGCTAGCGTACCTTAGGACGGTGACACATGGACCCTTTACATTGGTGATGAATATCGGACACGTGTCTTTCCCTCATTGTTGGATTTATTCTTTTCCTATCGCAATGGAAAGAATTCATTCTGATCTTCCAGTCTTCTACGACATGGATGGCTGATTTGGCTATTTTAGTAAACTTGCCAGATGAGTGGGAGCTGGGTTGGCACACAGTAAAGAAGCAAGGTTTCTACGAAGAGAAAGATAAAAAAACAAGCCCATTGAGAAAAATATAAAAACAAGCTCATTGAGAAAAAACATATAAAAGCAAGGCCATTGAGAGAAAATATTAAAAAATTGGAAAAGCCTTCCTCATATCAGAGCCAGGTTTCGATCCTGGGACCTGTGGGTTATGGGCCCACCACGCTTCCGCTGCGCCACTCTGATTGATGAATATTTACATAGAAATAATAATATATAACTACTATAAATGACATTAGCTTATTCGATAATGATGGGATCCCAAAAAGAATATAAGAACATTCATGTGAACTAATCTCCAGTGATTCGTTTGTAAAATAAATTGATGTTTTTTAGTAGTTAGATCTCAAAACAAATAACGAAATGGGGCCCAACCGGTTTGGAAACGGTGACCTCTTGATGGGCCTGCTTGATGGTCAATTCAGGCTTCGGTTGTGTTTCTGAGCTGTGCATGGGTCACGATTGGGCTTAGTTTTAAGACCCAGTAATGACCCATCTAGTATTTGTTCTCGCATGTTTGAGTCTTACTATGTGCAAACTACGTACCGTAGTTCATGTAATCGGTATTGGATTGGTTTCGGATTTGATGGATTGATCTAATTGTCTTTTTAATATATTATATATAGTGTTGGCCATGTGTTAGCTTCCCAATGGATTCATACACTTATCCAATCCAGACCAACTTCCTCCCAGCCCCTACTTCAACAAGCAAGGGACCAACCATCTTAGCAAACGGATGTTTACTTCTTAAGTATTTATTATGGGCAATGGGATTTAGGAAATGGTTTCGTCGTTTAATTGGCCAAATCATGAAATCATCCATATAGGAAACGGGTATTTATGTTGCACAAGTGGATAGCAAATATGTGAGTTATAGTAGAAGAAACCAATTCAATAAGGATTTGATGTGCATAAATGCTACCCACCGATAGGTGGTCAACATGTGGCATGCTAGGGTTAGGATTCCAACCGGGGCACTTCCGTCTATAGCAATGTAGGGAGCAACATTGCAAATGTGAAGGTGGGACCCATATCTCCCTCCTATAAATAGGTTCATATACTAAGGTTACATCACTTCTAACCTCATTTTTAGTATTGTTCATTCTCTTTACTACCACCTGACAAATTTATTGTTGATCGGATTTTTGACTTAAGCATCAGAGTGCACCTTTGGATCCCAAATCCTACCACTCTTGTGTTCGTTTCTTATCCTATGTTGCACGTCTTTTCGAAGAAGATCAGGCCGGATCCTAGCAGAAAATTTAGACCGCTCAATCAACCATTGGGAGTTTGAGGCCCCGTTTGATAACACTTCGGCTCCCCTGGAGTTACTT